>CM038723.1:7613053-8180553 GCA_021613375.1 Megaleporinus macrocephalus
TAATAATAATAATAATAATAATAATAATAATAATAATAATATGTTGTTGTTGTTGTTTTGTTGTTGTATTTGTATTATATGTTTTATTACCTATATCTAACAATAAGGATAATGTCATATATGTATTAAATGTATGTTATTACCTGCATCTAATAATAATAATAATATGTCCTTTATGTATTATATATGTGTTATTACTTATATATAATAATAATAATAATAATAATAATAATAATAATAATAATAATAATAATAATAATATATCCTATATGTGTTATACTGTCTGAATGTTATGAGCACACATATGCATAAAATAAAAATAGCACTGAGTAAAAGTCTGATACTGTAATTTCTGTAATTGTTAGTCAAAATATCCATAAAGTACAACTTATTAATAGATTATAGTTGAGATAAATCACTCAAATTATAATCTACTGTTATGAAATTGGGCTCATCTGATCACATGATAATAGCATGAATAACCTGGATGTCTCTGAGAGGACAGCAGGTAAATAACCAGGTGATTTCAGGCTCATTGTCTTTGGTTTTCTTAAGTTTAGCTTTGCGATCCAGTACACATTGGGAACAGCATTATTGTCTCATTTGGTTTCATTCGAATGTTTCTCAGTGTATCTGCAGCACTTCAGAGATCAGATACTCTGAAACATGATTATTCCTGTTTTCCTGAAGACTACAATAACAAGTCATGTGTCGCTGGAGAGAACAATAGACTGACCAGCCCACAGTCCAGACCTTAACACCACTGAATGTGACTGGGACTGTGTGGATCATGAGAAGCAGAGAATGCAACCAGCTTCTAAGACTGAACTTTGGAGGTGTGGAACAGAAAGTCCCCTGACTTCTCCACAGTGTCACATGTAAGTATCTATATGTAATCAGTATAAGTCTATTAAAAAACTTCCATTAAGAATTGAAAACCTCACGTTTGTTTCTGTGAATTGTGGGGACATACATACATTTCCATTCATTTCAGCTAGACGTACCCACACCTTAACCTTAATGACTACTACTAGCCCAGCCCTACACCTAACCCCAATCCTAACCTCAACTTCATACAGCCATTTAAACATGACTTTACTTTAAGTGATTACACTGTGGGGACCAGGAAAAAGGCCCCCACAGCATGAATGCGTAGGAGTTTTGGTCCCCACAACATGGCATAAACCTGGTGCACACACATACCCACACACACACTCACTCACATACACTCACACAGGCCGTGCTGGCACCTGTATTGTGTCTATTGTTTAATTCAGCACCTGGTGCCATTCACCCTAATTCTCCATCCTGTCTCACTCACTCACTCACTTACGCACACACACCCACCCACACACACACACACACACCCACACAGACTTGCTCCAGAGAGTGTTCAGGGCAAAAACACAGCTCTGAGAATAGCCTGAGTGGAAGAGGAAATCTAAATCCGGCCCTGACAGGAAGAAAAGTGTGTGAGAAGTATAAACAAACCAGGAAGTGCTGGACTCTGAATCCCCTCCGCCGCCCCCCATCGACCCCCCCCCCCTCCAGTCCCACCGCCCACTCCCTCTCCCCTTCAGAGCCCTAATTACACACAGCAGCGGATCTGTCTTTAGACAGTGTCTGTGTATCTGAAGGAGACCTGTGTGGCTGCAAACATCTCAGACACAAACTTCAACACAGTTCTGTTAAAGTCCACCAAAATTTTGAAAATTTGAGTTGAATATCAATTTGTTTTAACATAACTATGACTCTGGGGCAACATGTACTGCTGCTGTTTACACTGTGCATGTCTACAGCTAGCTTACTTCTTTCCAGACGGGCTAGACAGCTCCAACATGCTGTGATTTCAAAGTGCATCAGGTTCGGGAAGATGTTTTAAAAGTCCCGTATCACGAGAAACCACAGTTTCCTTCCTTCTTTAAAGTAAAACAGTGTGATGAGAATGTAAACACTTTCAAATAGCGCTTTTCACTACAGACCATATGTGGACACTTCAATAAAGCAAGCCCGGCCTGTTTCGCATTCGTCTTTTTGCTGATGTCACAAAAACATGTTTCTTTAACAATAGCCTGGAGAAGCTAGCCCCGCCCATTCATGCAGTCTGGGCCATTTTTTTGAATGAGGCTTAATGCAGAGCAGCCAATCAGAGCTGAGCTCACATATATAAAGCATGATAAAATACATTATGGATGTTTTTGGTACATGAACCACCACAAACAGAGGCCAGCGCATGAAGGTGGTTATTCCTGCTGTCTTAAGGTGGCATACAATGGAAAACTGTATTTACATTGAGAGTTCAGTACATAGAACTGTTCCTCCTTCACATACAAATCCTTCATTTACAGAAGAGGGATGATAAAACAGGCCAAGCTCAAAATCTTAAACTGTTACATGATTGATGATTGATACTCATCTTTAAATAAGGCTGAAACTGGCTTTCTGTTTACCAGCTTCTTAATCGAATGCTCCGTTCCACCTTAAATGCTACAGCTTGTACAGGTGCCAGAATGTAACTGTAGCACCATTTAAGGCGGAGCAGACAATTTGCAAAACCTGCTGTAGAATAGGAACTCCAGGCCCCCCATCTTTAACAGGAACAACTTTAATTCTTCACTCCGGACAGTTTTTCCAACACTCGGAGCAGCTTCAGCTCAGCGTTCAACACTGAAGAGACTGAAGAGACGAGCAGCTCCACCTTTATTAGCACCACAAGCCCAACAGTGACCTATAAGTAGCAGCCATGCTGTGTGAGTGGATCACTGTGTGCTGGTTGAAGCAGATCATCTTCAACTGAAAGTTTCACAGAGACACCTTTAATCTACTTTGTGTTTGATGTCCAGATAGAAAACGAGTAGTTAGTATAGGTAACTATACTGGAAAGCTCCAAGTAATCACAGCTGGCATGATCTCTATCAGCTGTAGCATTTAAGGTGGATCAGAATATTCAATTATGAAGACCAGGAAGCCGACTTCAGCTTCGTTGGAATATGAGCATGCTTGTTGATCACCTAGTTCCTTGGAAGGGGTTTAAAATGTGCCTACTTTTAAACCAGCCAATTAGAGTCAAGCTCATCAGATTATTCATGAGATATTGTGCTGTTTTCAAGGGAAACAGCTTTATTTTAAGGATGTAAATTGGAGTGTAAAACTGCTTGTGGGCATCTTTTAACCCCTGAGAAGTCACATACTTTCATAGTAAACATCATTTGTTTTGTTTATATCACTTTATGAAACTTGAAGATCCCTTATACTATGACCAACATGGATATGCATACACATTAACTGCTCTGGGGGCAGATTTTAATGGGCTATTGGCAAAATCTGAATAAAATGGAATATAATGGAAAGAGGATGTTTGGTTTGGTAGAGTTAATGAAGCTCAGATGTTTGAAGGACTTAAGTACAATGATCTATCACAGGCTCTGTCATCTTATAGAATTGCTCTAGAAAAGCTTTGCCAATAGAATGGAACGCTCCGGATCAGGCACACATGAGCCCAGGGTCACCATGCCCAGTGACAAGCCCCAGCTAGAGAAGCATAAAGCCCCCCAGCACTGGGCTAAATAGCAATGGCACCGCATTCACTGGAGTGATGGAGCTCCATCCAGTACCTCAGGGATAACCTGAACAGATCCAGACCTGGTCATCCAAGATCAGTACCTGACCTCACTAGTGCAATCAAGTGAGGCGTAAAGCCAGAGGACTTATTAAGCAGAAGTGCTAAGTGAGCAGGAGGAGTGGAAAGGTTCTAGTGGAAAAGTTTTCAGCCTTGCTGAGACTTCCATTGAATGAGAATTCATCATTGTTCTCCATCAGGTGTTCCAGTCCGAGCAGCAAACCCAGCGGAAGTGTTTTCGTTTCGTTCTGTGGGACGTCCGGGTCGGCCGCGCTCGTTTGTTCTACAGCCAGGTGTTTTGCAGAGGGAAACATATCCCTCATTCCCTCTCTCCGTTCCACTCTCTCTCTCTTTTCCGCTCGCCTCGCTCTCTCTCCTGCAGCTGGCCAAGCTGACACCTGCCTCTCTCTGCGTTCTCACCCATTCACACGGCCGCCATTGTTTTTCTGAGAAGAGGAGGAGGATGTAGCTGGCTTTCTTTACAGCTGCGGAGAGCACGGCCCTGCACAACTGCATGTGTTTGTATACGTGTGTGTTACAGATTCGGATTTTAATTGTTCGCTGGCAGGAAACGCAGACTTCATAGTGACTACATATTTCATTTTTAAAACTAAACAAATATATATATTTATATATATATAATATACATAAGTCAAGCTGAAATTTAGACTGCAATATATATGAATATATATATATATATATATATATATATATATATATATATATATATATATATATATATATATATATACACAGTATTTTGTATAGAGTACCTTAAATTGTGATCATATTTCATGATGAAGCAACCAATAGAAACACTTGTGGATATACTGGTGATACAGTACTTCTAAAATTCTAACACACACATATGTATGTACAGTATATATATATATATATATATATATATATATATATATATATATATATATATATATATATATATATATATATATATATATATATATAATTTTATTTTTTTAGTTTTTTAAGCACTTGGGCCCATTATATTTAAAAAGCTATTTTTCCAGACAGGAAGCTTGCTCACCAAAACACTTTAAACACCCAATTATTTAAATATTTAAACAGTATTAATAGAGTAAGCAGTGCTTTTCCATACATCAGTGTGTTTATTTAACCCTTTCCAAACTTCTCCTTCTATAAACAACCCAGTATTATTTACAGTTCTCATCTAATACCTGCTTTGACTGCTCAGTACTTCATTAAGCTAAATCAAGATTGCTGCTGAAGGAACTGAATACATTCATACAATGTCTGGGGCGTCCAGGAGAAATCTGGAACTACACTTTGTTCTTCAAACTGGAGCTCAAGATCTGATCTACTTCTCTCACAATAAGATATTCATGTTGCTTTCTAATGTATGTGATTATTTATCAGTTCTAATCAGATCTGGTGGTGAAAATACACTTATTGCTAAAGTAAAGGCTTTTAAACAATCAGCTTAGGTGCCTCAGACTTAGAGTAATGTATATGGGACATACTTTAAACACACAACGTATGGGAAATGTATGTGTGTGTACATTTCTGAATGTGACACCAATTCCAACACACAAGAATGCATCTGACCCCTGGAGCAAATAGCCAGTTGGGGTCAGTCAGTTAGTCAGTCAGGCCAAGTATGGCTTTCTTCAGCTCTCTCCGCTCCTCTCACTCTCTTACAGCAGAAGGAAGGACAGTAATGGGTGCTTCATCAGTGTATAAGGTCGCCACCTACTGGACATACATGCATCCTGTCAGTGCAATTCAGTTTCTATGCACCTTAATAAAGAGATCATGTCTATTCTAGGTCTCGAAACAAGTTCAAACTTTGTATTGTTGAGACTGAGAGCGAGAGAGAGAGGGAGAGAGATAGAGTGCTCAGAGTGACTCTTGTTCTACCAGTTGATGCTGTTCTTTGCACTACGACCCATGTACTGTAGCTTGTCTAGTATGTATCTCCCATCTGCCTTGTGTTCATATGACCTTATTAGTATCTATTACTCTCTCTCTCTCTTTCTCTCGCTCTCTCTCTCTCTCACTTGCTCTCTCTCATCAAGTGAGGGGTCTGGACCTGCGTAATCACATGGCCGGTAAATGGGGGCTGCCAAAGTGATGAGTCTGCATCCAGTCTCTCTCTGTCTGCCCACAAGCACCGCGTACACACACAAGCTCGGACCCAGAAGTGATAAAACTTTACAACCATGACGCCACACGCCAGACCACTTCTCATAAGAGCCGTGCCGGTCGAGCCGCACATCAGACTATACTTCATGCTCGCGTACGCGTGAGTGCGTGGACATTAATGAGGATCTTAGAGGTGGCAGGAAGCAGCCTGTCAGGAGTCACATTGTTCTGCTTAGTAATAAGAGGGACACTGGAAATGGGGTGAAATTGCTCCCATCTTTAAAGCGAGGGTTCGGCCAAAAAACACTTTCCACAAATCCAACCTTCTTCAAGCCTTCTTCCAAGAGTGATGCGGTGCCGAACTAAGAGGCCAAGACTAACAATATAGGGTTTCTTCACTTTTTGCTGATATTACAGCTTCCATTCTTTTAAGTTCTGGACTCTGGGGTGCTCAGTCCATTGTTCTGAGAACAGGGTCTCTATCTCCTTTTCTCAGTGAGGAGCTTCTTGAACTGCTACACATCATTTCAGACGCATGGTGTTGAGGTGTCTTCACACCGTGAAAGGATAGACAGAAACACCTGTGGCTGTTTTCAGATCTGATGCACGAGTGAAGCTTGATGTTCTCATTGCTTTTGAAGATAAAAGCTTTAAGTGCTGTTTATCTGATGGGGGCAGTGTTGGTGGTCTACTTAGTTTTGGTAGGAATCCCATTTTTATTTAATCTATAAAGATTTTTTGAACAGTTTTGTAAACTCCTTTTTTCATCTATTTTCCTTTGATGTTCTCTTCCTGAAGCAAGTAGTTTATCTTATATCTAATCATCTCAGAACTAAATCTTAAAAAAAAGAAATTAAAAGGTTTTGCACGGAACTGTAGTCAGTCGGCCAAGACTTTTGTTTTGTGTCTTAAGTTCCTTTAGCTTTGCACTAAAGCTATGACACTATTGTACTGGAAACTTACAAACCACATTCAATTTGCATGGTATTAACTGGATGCTGAAACTATTACATACTTGCCTTATAGGTGCAATTTGTAAGATTTCTAATTTAAAACATTCTACAATGAGGCAGTAGCAGTTTTGACAGCATGTTAAAGAAGTCTGTGTATCATGTTGTAGAGATACCTACAGATGTTAGTATGCTAATCGGCCAACTCTGTGTTTTAATGCCCACTTTGTACCTGAAGAGATGATAGTGAGTCACAGTAATACCACTTTGTACGTAAATAGGTGATAGTGAGTCACTGTAGTACCACTTTGTACCTAAAGAGGTGATAGTGAGTCACTGTAGTACCACTTTGTACCTGAAGAGGTCATAGTGAGTCACTGTAGTACCACTTTGTACCTAAAGAGGTGATAGTGAGTCAGTGTAGTACCACTTTGTACCTGAAGAGGTGATAGTGAGTCATTGTAGTACCACTTTGTACCTGAGGAGGTGATAGTGAGTCATTGTAGTACCACTTTGTACCTGAGGAGGTGATCGTAAGTCACTATAATACCACTTTGTACCTGAAGAGGTGATAGCGAGTCACTGTAGTAACACTTTGTACCTAAAGATGTGATAGTGAGTCACTGTAGTACCACTTTGTAACTGAAGAGGTGATAGTGAGTCACTGTAGTACCACTTTGTAACTGAAGAGGTGATAGTGAGTCACTGTAGTACCACTTTGTACCTGAAGAGGTGATAGTAAGTCATTGCAGTACCACTTTGAACATGAAGAGGTGATAGTGAGTCACTATAATACCACTTTGTACCTAAAGATGTGATCGTGAGTCACTGTAGTACCACTTTGTACCTGAAGAGGTAATAGCGAGTCACTGTAGTACCACTTTGTAACTGAAGAGGTGATAGTGAGTCACTGTAGTAACACTTTGGACCTAAAGATGTGATCGTGAGTCACTGTAATACCACTTTGTACCTGAGGAGGTGATAGTGAGTCACTGTCGTACCACTTTGAACATGAAGAGGTGATAGTGAGTCAGTGTAGTACCACTTTGTACCTGAAGAGGTGATAGTAAGTCACTGTAGTACCACTTTGTACCTGAAGAGGTGATAGTGAGTCACTATAATACCACTTTGTACCTAAAGATGTGATCGTGAGTCACTGTAGTACCACTTTGTACCTGAAGAGGTAATAGCGAGTCACTGTAGTACCACTTTGTAACTGAAGAGGTGATAGTAAGTCACTGTAGTACCACTTTGTACCTGAAGAGGTGATAGTGAGTCACTGTAGTACCACTTTGTACCTAAGGAGGTGATAGTGAGTCACTGTCGTACCACTTTGAACATGAAGAGGTGATAGTGAGTCACTGTAGTACCACTTTGTACCTGAAGAGGTGATAGTAAGTCACTGTAGTACCACTTTGTACATGAAGAGGTGATAGTGAGTCACTGTAGTAGCACTCTGTATCTGAAGAGGTGATAGTGAGTCACTGTAGTACCACTTTGTACATGAAGCGGTGATAGTGAGTCACTGTAGTACCACTTTGTACCTGAAGAGGTGATAGTAAGTCACTGTAGTACCACTTTGTATCTGAAGAGGTGATAGTGAGTCACTATAATACCACTTTGTACCTGAGGAGGTGATCGTGAGTCACTGTAGTACCACTTTGTACATGAAGAGGTGATAGTGAGTCACTGTAGTACCACTTTATACCTGAAGAGGTGATAGTAAGTCACTGTAGTACCACTTTGTATCTGAAGAGGTGATAGTAAGTCACTATAATACCACTTTGTACCTGAGGAGGTGATCGTGAGTCACTGTAGTACCACTTTGTACATGAAGCGGTGATAGTGAGTCACTGTAGTACCACTTTGTACCTGAAGAGGTGATAGTAAGTCACTGTAGTACCACTTTGTACCTGAAGAGGTGATAGTGAGTCACTGTAGTACCACTTTGTACCTGAAGAGGTGATAGTGAGTCACTGTAGTACCACTTTGTACCTGAAGAGGTGATAGTAAGTCACTGTAGTACCACTTTGTACCTGAAGAGGTGATCGTGAGTCACTATAATACCACTTTGTACCTGAAGAGGTGATAGCGAGTCACTGTAGTACCACTTTGTACATTAAGAGGTGATAGTGAGTCACTGTAGTAGCACTTTGTATCTGAAGAGGTGATCGTGAGTCACTATAATACCACTTTGTACCTGAAGAGGTGATAGCGAGTCACTGTAGTACCACTTTGTACATTAAGAGGTGATAGTGAGTCACTGTAGTACCACTTTGTACCTGAAGAGGTGATAGTGAGTCACTATAATACCACTTTGTACCTAAAGATGTGATCGTGAGTCACTGTAGTACCACTTTGTACCTGAAGAGGTAATAGCGAGTCACTGTAGTACCACTTTGTAACTGAAGAGGTGATAGTGAGTCACTGTAGTACCACTTTGTACCTGAAGAGGTGATAGTGAGTCACTGTAGTACCACTTTGTACCTGAAGAGGTGATAGTGAGTCACTGTCGTACCACTTTGAACATGAAGAGGTGATAGTGAGTCACTGTAGTACCACTTTGAACATGAAGAGGTGATAGTGAGTCACTGTCATACCACTTTGAACATGAAGAGGTGATCGTGAGTCACTGTAGTACCACTTTGTACCTGAAGAGGTGATAGTGAGTCACTGTAGTACCACTTTGTACCTGAAGAGGTGATAGTAAGTCACTGTAGTACCACTTTGTACATGAAGAGGTGATAGTGAGTCACTGTAGTAGCACTTTGTACCTGAAGAGGTGATAGTGAGTCACTGTAGTACCACTTTGTACCTGAAGAGGTGATAGTGAGTCACTGTAGTACCACTTTGTACCTGAAGAGGTGATAGTAAGTCACTGTAGTACCACTTTGTACCTGAAGAGGTGATCGTGAGTCACTATAATACCACTTTGTACATTAAGAGGTGATAGTGAGTCACTGTAGTACCACTTTGTACCTGAAGAGGTGATCGTGAGTCACTATAATACCACTTTGTACATTAAGAGGTGATAGTGAGTCACTGTAGTAGCACTTTGTATCTGAAGAGGTGATAGTGAGTCACTTTAGCATCAGTCCAACATGTGAGGATGAAGAAGTAACTCTGAATGCATATTCTAACCTCTTGTCAATCACGTGAAATGCCCTGCTTGTGGTCAGACCATTAAAGAACAGGTAGACGATGAAAGGAAGAATAAACAACCATTATCCCCACCACTGTCCACTCTATAACACTCTAAAACATATATAATACAGAAGAACAAGGGTTAACGTTGACACTGGAGACGAGCTTTTATGCTCACAACATCATAACATTCTGCTGATATGTTGCCCCCTAATGTTTGGAGTAAGAAACTGACAGGTGGAGTTGAGTTGTTAAATTATCTTTGATAGATTTATGGTTTCATTTATAGATAGCTATATAAGTAAGTACAGAATTTGGTCTGAACCTTAGACACTCCTATTCTGATCTTATTTAACTGGCAGCTAAATTAGCCTCGTCGCTCCAGTACCAGACTAATTAACCAAACATCAGACACCAAACAAGTCTTGGCCGATCAATTACAATTGGAGGTAAGAGGAAAATCGAGCAAGCGTCTGGCCGGCCACTGCTTTTAAGGGATTTTTAAACTGTCTTTAATATTTTGCCTTGTCATTACACAGGCTAGTCATTACCAGCATCTCCAGCCATGCCAAGTCTTCATCCGAGTGCGCTTGGTTCCGGCTGAAATCAGAGGGGGTGATTACGTTTGTAGGTCATGAGCGGGACGCTGTTATTTGGACAGGATTTATCCCACCACCCCCCCACCCCCCCGGAACCTAACGGGGTGATGCAGTGGTCAACAGCAAAGCATATCAGAGAGTCCATATATCAAACTTTTATTAGGAGGAAGTCATTACGGCCGGTCTGACCCCTCCTTGACCCGGAGGGCAGATTAAACTGTAGCCAGAGGTCAGGGCGGGGTCTCGGCCTCCACCGTGCACTGTCCAGCCGAGCAAGTGGCCTTTCAGTGCAAGTGCTTCATCTCACCGAGCACTGTGGCACAAGGGAGCGTGTTTTCTCTTCTGTTTGGATTTATGTGTATTGGCTCTTGACCGAGCTTGTATATCAATGCTAATTTTATATACATACAGAGAGTGACTGGCTGAAATACATGAGCACAGGTCATGCAAAGAAAGTGCAATGAACAGACCACTTATGTGTTTGACCCTGTTGTACACTGACCAATGAAAGTGATTCATACAGTCAGGAGGTCTCACGAACAGAGTACCATATGCTGGTTCACAGAGGGACGTTTTCAATATACGTCTCCAAATTAAAGTCTAATTAAGACTATTGTACTATTTACTATCATAAATACAACAATAGAACAATACGATAATAATAATAATAATCAAGGTCATCAACCCGTTAATTTTAAGTCTCTTTGAACAACCTTGTGTGTGAAAATGTGCTATATAAATAAAATTGGGCTCAGACACATAATGCTCGCCTGGACATGTTTGTAAAATAAAATAAAATAAAGGTGTATACTTTAGCGTTAACACCCCTGCGCCCCTTGAGTCCCTTATAGATATGTAACTTGACAAATTAAAAAGATGTATTTAGAGAATTTTGATAAAAATAATTATTTAAATCAACTGCTTTTGTTAATTTTAGAAAGGTGGCATCCAAAAATACATATTACCTTACTAAAAATATAAGCAAATAGTATAGTATAGTATAGTATAGTATAGTATAGTATAGCACATATTGTAATATGTAGTATTTATTGATAGAGTAGCGTAGCAGTAAAGATGGACCATGGAGATGGTAGAAATCCAAAAATACATATTACTTTACTAAAAATATAAGCAAATAGTATAGTATAGTATAGTATAGTATAGTATAGTATAGTATAGTATAGTATAGTATATATTGTAATATGTAGTATATATTGATAGTATAGCGTAGCAGTAAAGATGGACCATGGAGATGGTGGAAATCCAAAAATACATATTATGTTACGAAAAATATAAGCGTATAGTATAGTATAGTGTAATATAGTATAGTATAGTATATACTATATTTATTATATATTGTTATATGTAGTATATATTGATAGTATAGTGTAGCAGTAAAGATGGACCATGGAGATGGTGGAAATCCAAAAATACATATTACCTTACTAAAAATGTAAGTGTATAGTATAGTATAGTATAGTACAGTATATTTATTATATATTGTAATATGTAGTATATATTGATAGTATAGCGTAGCAGTGAAGATGGACCAGGGAGATGGTGGAAATCCAAAAATGCATATCACCTAACTAAAAATGTAAACGTATAGTATAGTATAGTATAGTATAGTATCGTATAGTATATACAATATTTATCATATATTGTAGTATGTATTATACATTGATAGTATAGCGTATCAGTAAAGATGGACCATGGAGATGGTGGAAATCCAAAAATACTAAAAATATAAGCAATAATAAAGTATAGTATAGTATAGTATAGTATATATTTATAATATATTGTAATATGTAGTATATATTGATAGTATAGCGTAGCAGTTAAGATGGACCATGGAGATGGTGGAAATCCAAACTAAAAATTACTAAAAATGTAAGCATATAGTATAGTATAGTATAGTATAGTATAGTATAGTATGGTATAGTATAGTATAGTATAGTATATATCAGTAAAGATGGAATATGGAGATGGTGGAAACAGGAGAACCTGGGCAGCAGCGTGGACATTTGGACAGGAGCTGCGAGGACATGCTTGCAATGCAGGCAAGTTTTTCACTAGATCATAAAAAGCTCACATTAGAACATATGCACTTCTGACATATGGAGTATTTTTCCAATGCTAGTAATGTTAACTAATAAAATTATAGTATAGTATAAGTATAGTATAGTATAGTATAGTATGGTATAGTATAGTATAGTATATATCAGTAAAGATGGAATATGGAGATGGTGGAAACAGGAGAACCTGGGCAGCAGCGTGGACATTTGGACAGGAGCTGCGAGGACATGCTTGCAATGCAGGCAAGCTTTTCACTAGATCATAAAAAGCTCACTTTAGAACATATGCACTTCTGACATATGGAGTATTTTTCCAATGCTAGTAACGTTAACTAATAAAATTATAGTATAGTATAAGTATAGTATAGTATAGTATAGTATAGTATAGTATAGGACAGCACAGTATAGTAGTATGACATTTCTGATATTGGATCAAACTTATATCTAGTATAATTACATGACATTTATTTTGTTACATGTAGTGAACTCACACTAACTCACCCTGTATTGACCCTGTAAGTATCTGTATTTGCTCTATACTAACAGAGTTCATAGAGCATTTGAGGGTCATACACCCCAGTCGGGACAGGGACGAAGGGGCACTCGAATGCCCCCAGGGCCCCCGATACTCAGCAGAAAAGTGATGATGGCTCCTGCCCCGCTGTCGCCCACATTATCACCCGGCTCAGCCTGACCTCTGTCAGGAGGTGAGTGGGGAGTCCTAATAGCTGACCTTCGGCCTTTTACCCCTCTGAAAGGTGATACCATGGCAGGAAGGTAAAGACTGTGTCAGGACAAGGAGTAAGTCCCCGGACCATCCACTCACCCCTCCGCCTCAACCCCTAAACATACCCATTACAGTTGTTTTACTATCGTATTTAACCTAATTCCTCACTAATGATACATTCAGAGTCTTTATTCTCTTAACTTTAAGTAGTTGCTGAGCATGCATGTCCATGTGGGGTGCTTTGTTTTCTATCCCTGTATAAAAGAAGCTCCAGGCTGATGTTATTGTTGTTTGCGCTGTGAACAAAGGTTAAAATGTAGATTCTCTAAATCTAAATTTAGTTAAAATCAAAAATTTCGTTACAATGTCTCTATAATTGGTGCATATGTAGTGTTACTGCTGCTACAGAGGTTAGTGTAGAGTCGGCTGTGTGTGTGTACTGTTACTGCTGCTACAGAGGTTAGTGTAGAGACGGCTGTGTGTGTGTACTGTTACTGCTGCTACAGAGGTTAGTGGAGAGTCGGCTGTGTGTGTGTAGTGTTACTGCTGCTACAGAGGTTAGTGTAGAGTCAGCTGTGTGTGTGTACTGTTACTGCTGCTACAGAGGTTAGTGTAGAGTCGGCTGTGTGTGTAGTGTTACTGCTGCTACAGAGGTTAGTGTAGAGTCGGCTGTGTGTGTGTAGTGTTACTGCTACAGAGGTTAGTATAGAGTCGGCTGTGTGTATGTAGTGTTACTGCTGCTACAGAGGTTAGTGGAGAGTCGGCTGTGTGTGTGTAGTGTTACTGCTACTACAGAGGTTAGTGGAGAGTCGGCTGTGTGTGTGTACTGTTACTGCTGCTACAGAGGTTAGTGTAGAGACGGCTGTGTGTGTGTACTGTTACTGCTGCTACAGAGGTTAGTGTAGAGTTGGCTGTGTGTGTGTACTGTTACTGCTGCTACAGAGGTTAGTGTAGAGACGGCTGTGTGTGTGTACTGTTACTGCTGCTACAGAGGTTAGTGTAGAGTCGGCTGTGTGTGTGTAGTGTTACGGCTGCTACAGAGGTTAGTGTAGAGTCGGCTGTGTGTGTGGTGTTACTGCTGCTACAGAGGTTAGTGGAGAGTCGGCTGTGTGTGTGTAGTGTTACTGCTACTACAGAGGTTAGTGGAGAGTCGGCTGTGTGTGTGTAGTGTTACTGCTGCTACAGAGGTTAGTGTAGAGACGGCTGTGTGTGTGTACTGTTACTGCTGCTACAGAGGTTAGTGTAGAGACGGCTGTGTGTGTGTACTGTTACTGCTGCTACAGAGGTTAGTGTAGAGTCGGCTGTGTGTGTGTAGTGTTACTGCTACTACAGAGGTTAGTGGAGAGTCGGCTGTGTGTGTGTAGTGTTACTGCTGCTACAGAGGTTAGTGGAGAGTCGGCTGTGTGTGTGTAGTGTTACTGCTACAACAGAGGTTAGTGGAGAGTCGGCTGTGTGTGTGTAGTGTTACTGCTGCTACAGAGGTTAGTGTAGAGTCGGCTGTGTGTGTGTAGTGTTACTGCTGCTACAGAGGTTAGTGGAGAGTCGGCTGTGTGTGTGTAGTGTTACTGCTACAACAGAGGTTAGTGGAGAGTCGGCTGTGTGTGTAGTGTTACTGCTGCTACAGAGGTTAGTGTAGAGTCGGCTGTGTGTGTGTAGTGTTACTGCTGCTACAGAGGTTAGTGTAGAGTCGGCTGTGTGTGTGGTGTTACTGCTGCTACAGAGGTTAGTGGAGAGTCGGCTGTGTGTGTGTAGTGTTACTGCTACTACAGAGGTTAGTGGAGAGTCGGCTGTGTGTGTGTACTGTTACTGCTGCTACAGAGGTTAGTGTAGAGACGGCTGTGTGTGTGTACTGTTACTGCTGCTACAGAGGTTAGTGTAGAGTCGGCTGTGTGTGTGTAGTGTTACTGCTACTACAGAGGTTAGTGGAGAGTCGGCTGTGTGTGTGTAGTGTTACTGCTGCTACAGAGGTTAGTGGAGAGTCGGCTGTGTGTGTGTAGTGTTACTGCTACAACAGAGGTTAGTGTAGAGTCGGCTGTGTGTGTGTAGTGTTACTGCTGCTACAGAGGTTAGTGTAGAGTCGGCTGTGTGTGTGTAGTGTTACTGCTGCTACAGAGGTTAGTGGAGAGTCGGCTGTGTGTGTGTAGTGTTACTGCTACAACAGAGGTTAGTGGAGAGTCGGCTGTGTGTGTGTAGTGTTACTGCTGCTACAGAGGTTAGTGTAGAGTCGGCTGTGTGTGTGTACTGTTACTGCTGCTACAGAGGTTAGTGTAGAGTCGGCTGTGTGTGTGTAGTGTTACTGCTGCTACAGAGGTTAGTGTAGAGTCGGCTGTGTGTGTGTAGTGTTACTGCTGCTACAGAGGTTAGTGTAGAGACGGCTGTGTGTGTGTACTGTTACTGCTGCTACAGAGGTTAGTGTAGAGTCGGTTGTGTGTGTGTACTGTTACTGCTGCTACAGAGGTTAGTGTAGAGTCGGCTGTGTGTGTGTACTGTTACTGCTGCTACAGAGGTTAGTGTAGAGTCGGCTGTGTGTGTGTAGTGTTACTGCTGCTACAGAGGTTAGTGTAGAGTCGGCTGTGTGTGTGTAGTGTTACTGCTGCTACAGAGGTTAGTGTAGAGACGGCTGTGTGTGTGTACTGTTACTGCTGCTACAGAGGTTAGTGTAGAGTCGGCTGTGTGTGTGTAGTGTTACTGCTGCTACAGAGGTTAGTGGAGAGTCGGCTGTGTGTGTGTAGTGTTACTGCTACAGAGGTTCGTGTAGAGCCGGCTGTGTGTGTGTAGTGTTGCTGCTGCTACAGAGGTTAGTGTAGAGTCGGCTGTGTGTGTGTACTGTTACTGCTGCTACAGAGGTTAGTGTAGAGTCGGCTGTGTGTGTACTGTTACTGCTGCTACAGAGGTTAGTGTAGAGTCGGCTGTGTGTGTGTACTGTTACTGCTGCTACAGAGGTTAGTGTAGAGTCAGCTTTGTGTGCGTAGTGTTACTGCTGCTACAGAGGTTAGTATAGAGTCGGCAGTGTGTGTGTAGTGGTTCTGCTGCTACAGAGGTTAGTGTAGAGTCGGCAGTGTGTGTGTAGTGGTTCTGCTGCTACAGAGGTTAGTGTAGAGTCGGCAGTGTGTGTGTAGTGTTACTGCTGCTACAGAGGTTAGTGGAGAGTCGGTTGTGTGTGTGTAGTGTTACTGCTGCTACAGAGGTTAGTGTAGAGTCAGCTTTGTGTGTGTAGTGTTACTGCTGCTACAGAGGTTAGCACTACTTTCTCCTGGTTGATCTTCTTAGTTAAGTTACAGCTCGACATCTTCTGAGTACTGAATCAGGATATATGATTAAAAAGCAGGTTAGTTCCACAAATATTATCTAAAATAATGTCTGAATAGAGCTTTTAATGAGTAGCGGGACCTTTACTGGATATTGGTAAGATGGCAAGGTGGACGTAGGGTGTCCAAGGTTGTGTGGCTGCTAAACACTCCTGTACTGAAGGAGCTCAACTGCTTTACCAGTCCAGCAGTGACCACTTGGTCCAATTTTGTAATCATTAGCTATGGCAGAAGCAGCTCTGACACTCCACCCTGGGATAAAATTCTAACTACAAATTAATATGAACATTATTTTGATCTAAAATAAGTTATAAAGTTATAAAATTTATAGACACAGTTCTAGTTTAGAAGAATAAATAAATAAAAGGATGATATATATAAAGAATACAGTGCTGGACTTAGAAACACTATAATAATTGATCTCTTCTCTGTACAGCAGTTTGTATGGAATTGAGGGTCTGGACAGAGCGAGGCCTTACTGAATGGTCCTGAGTGCTGTGTGAGTCTTTTCTCTCTGAATCTTCTTTGTTTTTGTTTTCTTCAGAAAACACCCAATAAACTTTTTTTTCTCTCTGTGCCGGTGCGTCCAAGCTGTTTACAGTTTGCGGTGGGTGGCGGGGGCGGGGGGCCGGGGCTTGGCCAGCCATTTTGAGGCTCAACCCGTACGAGCTGGTTTCTTCTGATTTACTGTGCGTTGTGCAACAAGAGAGAACACTCGGCCTCCTGTAGTCTTTATTTGTTCTATTCTACCCTCCTGGAGCTCTTGTTCTTTGTCATTGCTCAGAAGAGGCATTTTGATGACGCATTAGCCGAGTGATTTATCGCTTTTCTCGATGTACTTTCCAGATAGGCCGTCCATCCTGTTCCAGCAAGACTGGAACACCAGTTAGCCAAGACCACTTCGGGTTTCAGGGCTGCTCGTCATGAGGTGGCTATTGCGTACCAGTGTGTACATTCTAAGGGCTTACTCACCTCACGTGGAGCCTCTGTGCCTCGACGCATGGACCACAGAATGGGAGGAGGGGGGTCACTTCTTGGGCCGAGGCTCGAGCTAAAGAACTTTCACATCACCTAGAACTTAAACTGTTTAAAAAAAGAGAACTGATATGCATTTATTGTCCTAATCATATGAAAACAAAGATACTTAAAGGGAAATTTCACTAATATGTTTGACATTTTCTGCACAATTCTAACGTTGAGTGGTGGTGTCACACAAATGTAGCCACATTTAAAGTTGCCAGTGAACCTACGTGTGTTTTCTGAGCTTTGATTTGAAATTCTGATGATGTTTAAGCGGTTTAAAGGACAGCAGGGAATGGGTGTGACTGCAATTGTAGCCACATGCTCTTAATGAGTACAAGCACAGGATAAATCTAAAGTCTATTATCTGTAGTCTAGGTTCTATAGGGAGATTGGATGAGTTAATTCAACAAAAAACATGGAAGACAAACAATTATAAAAAAATGTGTGTGTATATATGTATTGTCTTCATAAGCATATTAAATCTTGCAATAATACACACTGTATAAGGAGATAAATAAATAAAATGAATACAATGCAAAAAAAATTAGATCTCAATAAAAGAATAACTAAAATATTTCTAGAATTATCTAAAATTTTTCTACTCCTGAGTGCACTCAGTCCCTACCGCCCCTTTCGCACCACAACGTCTCTGTCCCTGATCCCAGAGGTGACGAGGCATCCAGTAGCTGAAGGTGGGTGTTCGATGAACTGATGGTCCAGAGACAACGACGCAGCTCAGCAAATGTAGCTCAGTAATAATTTTATATATATATATATATATATATATATGCACACAAATATTATTTTGAATATATATATATATATATATATATATATATATATATATATATATATATATATATATATATATATATATATAAAAAATAAAAAAAAGAGACCATCACAATACAATTTCTGTATATCAAAATTTTGTAAAACAAAAGGCTGACTCCTCCTACTCACCAGGATCTGTCAATGTATCGTGTACAAGCAATTACATTATAAGCAGGGGCATGTGGGGACAACTTTCTTCAAAATCTGTGTCTATTTCAATATATTTTTCTAGGACAAAAATCATTAAAACCCTCAAATAAAATCCTCTCAGTACAGAAACAGCAGTGTTTTTAAAAGAAAACACGACCAACTGATCTTTTCTGACCAACGTTCTATGATTTCCCACTAGTGCTTTTGCCACTCTATGCTGCAGCTCACAATGACATAGGTTACACAATGAATAGACTAAACAAAAAATAAATACAGGCTTAATGCAGATCTCAAAACTGTAATGAAACAATGTCTCAGGCATCAGGCAGCATATTCATTAACACTTCATGTAATGACTTTCACAGGCTTTGGATGTAATGGCTTTCACAGGCTTTGGTTACTATCACCACTACTGTAAACTATTATGACACTGTAAGTCAAGTCAAGTAGAGTTTAGAGTCATTCCTACCATTAAACAGTACACAGAAACATTTCTCTAGGATGAAACATTTCCCACCAAACAACTCTGTATGACTTGTTTACATCTTAGAAGATGGGTGATCTCTTTCATGTCAGTTATTGGCCAACCTGTCGTGTATTCAAAGCACTTTCACAGAAAAGAAATTTTGGAAAATTGGTAGAATTTCCCTTAGAAGCAACTTATATGACTACGTGTATCAGTCACAGCTATTATGCAGAGATTTTTTTTAAATGTTGGAATTTCCTTTCTAAGTAACCCACCTCTCTTACAGTCAGTACAGTGGAAAAATAGGAGGAATTTCCCTTTAAATTTGTTTATTTGTTTATTTTATTTGGATCCCCATTAGCTCCTATAGAAATAGCAGCTATTTATCCTGGGGTCCATCAAACATAAAACATACATATACATTGAATATATACAAAAGATACAAGAACATATTCTATGTATATTCCAAATGTATATGACAGAAGAATATACATCATCCATCTACATCAAAAGAAAAAGAAAAGAAAAACATACTCCATGTATATTTCAGATGTATACAAAATGAAAAAAAAAATAAATAAAAATAGATAAGTAAGAAAAAAGAAGCGTAAGTAAAGAAAGTAAAAATGTCATTATAATCCCAATAAACTCACAAATCTTCCATCTACTTTTAACTTTTATTTATTTAGTTTTATGATCAGAATTAGTTAGGTAGTGTTATAAATTAATTATCCTTTAAAGCAAAGACATTTAATTAGAGTTCAGTAAGGTCCAGTTAGAGGAGATTTCCTCAGGCCAAGGTCCAGACCATCATCATTTCTAACTTGTGTTATGATTCAGTGCCATATCCTGTATACTAAAGTAGCCTAGGAGTTCTATCAGCATTTTATACCATCAGCTACTGAAACACCAACACATCACACATACCCTTCAGTATATTTCAATATATTTACTGTTTAAATGCTGAACTGAATGAATTATTTATAAACTTCTAATAAATGTTTTTACTTACTTGAAGTAAAAACAAGGCTACATTAAAAAAAAACAGAATGCTTTGAAAAAAAGTGTTTAATTATAGAAACAGTAAATAAAACTGGTTTGGAGCTGCCTGTGGGAGGAATAGACATAAGTCTGTCCATTCCCAGTTAAAACAGTCTGGTCATCGACTTTTCTTTTTTAGAGCAGGTTATTGTTTCTCCAACCTGCTTTACTTTCCGACTGCTGCTTCTTGCTTCGTACCTCGCCTGTGTGCACACTGCACTCCCGAATCTGCACAGATCTGATTGGCTGAGGAGCGCCTTCGGTGATCTTACAAGTCACGCGATTGGTCTGTGAGGTTACTGCACTGCAAAGTCCATATACCATAAAGACAAGAAAAGTTTCGCTGCTTAAAAAAATAAACACTTTTAAAATTAATTCACTTTGGGTCCGCATTGGACAACGTCTGGGTTTACAATCAGTGCAACGATGCCATTAAAGGTGGAATTATCCTGCAACCCATTGAGGCTTAAGTCAAAACAATAAAACTTAATTATAAATTCTCAGAAGCTTTTTAACAGCTAGTTAAAAAACATTTGGCTAAACAGAGTTTCATACTGCTCAAAGTGGAAAGTCTAATTGACTCATAACATAATAGGAGGTTTAAAATAACTTATTGACCAGAAATATTGAAAAGATTGGTGGAATTAACCTTTAAAGCAATCTCACAATCTCACAATCAGAGCAATTAAAAAAAAATAAATTAAAAAAAAAACTATTTGGTGGAATTCCCCTTTAAAGTCACTTATTGGCCCACCTTTCACACTTTATCACAAACACTGAAACAAAAATCTTTAGTTTCTTTAATGACTAATTTAATACTACACTGATTTGCATGTTGACCAATGAGCGCTCTCTGCAAGTGATGATGAACTAGCACAGCATCATGAAAACATTGTGCTCTGCATGTCGTTGATGGAGACCTGATCTGCATTGAGTGACTATAAATTAAAGAATAAACGCTGTAAAACCATCACAGATACGTTCATGTGTCCGCTGGTCACTGGGCTGTTGGTTCCTTAGAAGCACTGTGATTGGGCCGGAGCTGCTGTGTGATGTATAGGGCTGCTGATGGAGCTCCTGATGACTCTGATAGCCCCTGAGAGAGGACGCAGAGGGGTCGGAGAGGGTCGTCTGAGGGAGACACTGTGGTCATAGTGATGACAGAGAAGCGCCGGGGTGGAGCGGAGGGGGGCTGAAAGAGAAAAAGACATGATGAGGGACGCAGTACGGCAGGAGGAAAACAAGAGAGAGAGAGAGAGAGAGTGAGAGAGTGGGTGAGTGAGTGAATGACGGGGGGACGCATCGGCTCTGGGAGACAAAAATTCAAGCAAAAATGTATACTTGCCCTGTGACCTCCCACCTGGGGGTCAAAAGGAGAGGAAAAAGGGGGGTACAGTGGGATCTAAAGCTGTCACCATGTTGTCTCCCCACTCAACAAACCTACTGGCCCAAAATCGAGTGTTTGCCATGTTACGCTTAAGAGCCGTTGCTACGCTCTAAGGACGTTATTGTGAGATACTCATTCAGTGTGGAGGGGATTTCATCTGTTTACTGCAGTTTGAGACCCTTGATGGTGACTATGGTGCAGTAAAGCACATCCCAGCAAGAGAGCAAACCTTCTCATAACAAACAGGGACAGCGTGACTCACTGTTGGTCTTTAAAGTCTTCCAAGTTCTATAAATAAACAAAAGTTCAGCCCTAATTACGAGCGTCCCATGTTCTCAGTTTACTGCGAAATACTTTTCCCTTACAAGAAATAGTTATTATATCTAATAGTTAATCCCTAAAATTCATTTTAATAAGCAAACTTAATGTTTCCTATGTATACTGTATGTGATAAGTATACTAATATCAATGTACAAGTAGTAAACCTGTAAGTGGACTATTTAAATACTTCTAGGCAAGGGCGTAGGAGTGGGTTTGACATAGGGGGGGCACATTTGCTAATATGAATCAAAGCCTACTCCATCCCCTAAACATTACCTGCAGTATAAGCTGATTCCACTGTGGCTATCATTACATACCTCACTACTGAAAGCACTTCTAACGATGGTGTCCTTTTATTTATTCATTAATTAATTTATTTTATTTATTATATTTTATTTGTTTATGTATGTAGTGTAGTAGCAGTCTGTAGTTTGGGGCATGGCCAGAGAGTAATGTAACTTTACGTTTCAGAGTGCTTTCTGACTAAAGTTAATATAAACGTTAGCTAACCCAAACCCTCCTAGTCTGTTACTATAACAACATATTATACAAAATATGTTCACTAACCTCACATTTAAAGCTGGTGTGAGCTACCCAACGCTCCAGCGAGGCAAGAGTTTGGGTCAGTGTAGCTGCTGACTGCAGGATATTTCTAAACAGGCATCTCAACACAAGCCTTAACAAAGTGAAAGACCACCTAACAACCAGAGCCACTGCTAACAACCAACACAGTGCGTGATTTGCAAAAGCTGCCAAAACAAGTGTTTTTAAACAGTTTCTGCTTTTCTGTGGTTTAATTTTTGGTTGGGACAAAATCTACCTGTTTCTGATATCCCCCCTGGTTCCTACACCAAAGCTTCTTGGGACTTCTAAATTAAATACTTCTAAATTGGCTAAATTGGCCACTTTAGTTTATGGAAGTTTACTTTAAGTATACTTTAAGTTTGGACACAGTTTCCCAGGTTTTTCTTATCTGTACTATTTTAATAATAATAATATTAGTGAATAACTATCAAGATATTAAAACTATAAAATAAGAGGTATGGAATTATTTCTGGAGCAGAATAAAACATCTGGTTGTGTTTAAAGAATGTTTAGAGGGTCTTTTAGAAATGAGCTCATTTGCTCTGATGCAGGTTTACATACTTTGAACATTCTGACCAGCAGCTTCATGAGGAGCCACATGAGCTGCTTCTCTAACAGGACTGAAGAAGATAGTGTCACATACTGAGATCTTGTTCTGATAAACAGGTTTGGTGGTTTTATAGCTCTTATAAAAATATAAATTCTCATTTTTACATTTAAATACAGTCAAATGTTTGTTTTTAGTAATATTTGTGTACATGGGCTCCAACTTCACTATTTAAACTCATCTCTCGACCAAAACATCTTTATAATTATATACATAAATAGTCAGACAGTTATGCTCAAACTTTGACTTCTAAATTGGCTAAATTGGCCACTTTAGTTTATGGACGTTTACTTTAAGTATACTTTAAGTGTAGTAAACTGTAAAAACACTGCTAGTTTACAGTATTTGTACTGCGACTTTACTAAAGGGATATTTATAGGTCTACTGTTGATCTACTAGTTTATTCATCCACTTGTGCTAATCACACAGACATACACATCTACGAGGGCTATTTATCATCTCCAATTCAACTCACTGCATGTCACTGGACTGTGGGAGGAAACTCACACAGACAGGAATCGAACCCAGGCTCTGCTGTGCCACCAGGCTGCCCTTAATTCACTACCTCTATATTTATGTCCCACTTTTTAGTTAGCATGCCTTTTTACGTACAATCTCAGTAAACTACTAGTTATAAATACTTATTTATTATTAATTATTAGTACTTATATGTTATTTTTTAATTTTAATATGTACAATGTTACAAAGTTCACATTATTTAAATGTTAAGTCCATTATGGCAGTAAATTTCAATCCGTGATCCCAAAACTGCAAATAAAAATACTAATTATTTAACAAATTCAATAGCACAAGTGTATTTTATATAGTTTTAATAGACATACCAGTGGGCTCCACATACAAACGACATATAAAAACATATATTTAATGTCTACTGATAATTTACATTCGGTAGAGAGACTTACAAGCCAGTGTCAGATATTTCTCAGTGGAGGTCACAAAATGTTTACAATTAAATCAAGAGACAATTGAAATACTGAGTCTCAGTACTAAAACTCAGAGACAAATGCTTTATGATAGATAGACTCAGTAGATAGACTACTACTATCAAACCTGAAGTACGTAACCTGGGTGTGATCTCAGACTCTGAGCTCAATTTTAAACTCATTTGAGAACTATCGCCAAAGTTCAGCCATTTCTATCCCAGAATGACGCAGAGGAACTTGTTCAGAGTTCATAAAACTGAACTTTGTCTTTCCTAATAAGTTTGTATTATTACTAATGAAAACTGTCTGTAAAGAACTGGCACTGGTGTGCAAAGTGCTCTATAAATAAAGATTATTATTATAATATAATAACAAAGACATACTCATGATTAAGAACATATTTATATTCTTTATATATTGATATTTATATAAATCAAAGTTTCCTAACAAATATTGGACATGATGGCTTTTTGTACAGGGCAAGAAGTATATCTGCATCAAAAGATTAAGTACAAGTATAGACCAAATATACTTAATTGTTCCACATACTAGTCAGTATAAGCCTAATATACTTCAGTATAATCGAGTTTAGTACATCACTGATACAGTTTAGTACATAAAACTTATTTTTAGTTTAAAAGAAGTTTAATAGAACATGTAAATAAACTTCTATTTTGTTGTAAGGGACTCTATTTAGTATCCAATGCTCTCATACATGCAGTCCAGCTCCTTTATCCATACATATAAACATCACAGATCAAAGTAAAAGTGCTAGTTTACTGAAATGTGTACTCACTTCACTCTTTCTCGCTCAGCATCACCCTGAAGTGTTATCTGTCTCATCCTCTGCCCTCTTTTCCTCCCTGCTGTCTTTCTGTTTGAAGACTTAACAGTTTTGTAAACTCTATCCAGAGCACAGTTTATCTTTGAATTACTGTTTGAAACTGTACACACTGTCAGTCAAGGTCAGCTACCCAGGTTCTTCTTATTTGTACTATATTAATAGTAATAATATTAGTGAATAACTATGAAGATATCAAACTATAAAATAAGAGGTATGGAATTATTTCTGGGGCAGAATAAAACATCTGGTTGTGTATAAAGAATGTTTAGAGGGTCTTTTAGAAATGAGCTCATTTGCTCTGATGCAGGTTTACATACTTTGAACATTCTGACAAGCAGCTTTATGAGGAGCCACATGAGCTGCTTCTCTAACAGGACTGAAGAAGATAGTGTAGATGCTGAGATCTTGTTCTGATAAACAGGTTTGGGGGTTTTATAGCTCTTCTAAAAATATACATTCTCATTTTTAGATTTAAATACGGTCAAATGTTTGTTTTAGAGATATTGGTGTACATGGGCTCCAAGTTCTCTCAACCCATTCAGACCAAAACGTTTTTACAATTATACACATAAATAGTCAGTTAGGTGTGTCCAAACTTTTTTTGGTAGTGTATCCAGTGATGTTAACTATGCATTATTAATATTCAACCAGGGCATATGCTGTGTATTATAAGCACTGTGTTTATTACACTCAGAAGAAGGCTGGCATTATTTGAACTACTATACTTGTATGTCGGTAGCTTTTATGCTTCATTAACAGATCTATTATGTGGGGTAAATAGTTAATGAGATGTGAAAGGACAACAATGAATGATTTTATCTTTAGCCACAGTTAGCTTGGATAAGATTTTAACATTCATGCTTGCAAGTATAGCTTTTATCCATGTAACCCAGTGATGTGTAGTGTTAGACATCGAACAACAGCAAGATTCATGTTAGAAGGCAAAAGTGAAGTAATGGGTAGTATTTTAAAGATTAAACCTTTTAAGACAACCTCAAGGCACGTCTATCTAGAGCTAGAAACCATAACACATTTAAAAACCTGTCTATTTTATGTGTCAGGTGAACGTTATCAATGTTGAATAAATGAGTTCAGCTCCTCTGAAGACTTTAATAATGCTATGAGCTTATGAGATCTTTATTGTGTAATTAAATATGACAGCGTATCAAAAACATTTTAAATTATTTTTTTATGGAATGTCCTTTATAGTGGACAACAGGACATTGTTGATGTCATATTTCTTGTTTCCTGTTCTGCATCAGACCAAAAGTCTTTCTACAACATCAGGACCAACTCAATCATAGAAAATAATGTAAATAAAAACATTAATGTGATGCCATTAATTTCATATAAAACCATATAAAAGTCCCAATGTCCACCTCAATGTGGTGTTGTGTGGTCATTTGGAAATGCATACATTCAAGAATGAAAAAGGCTTGATGTTAATACTTTTTAACAATATTTGAGGTTGGTCAATTTGGACAATCTTTTTTTTCTTTGATCAATCAAAAAATTGCATCCATTATTTAGACATTGATTTCAGCAATATCTACATTTTAACCTATAAATGATGAAAAAACGCTTATTAGCTGATTTCTGGTTCTAATGAAATACAGCTAATGGCTCTTATTTAATAAAATGATTTACCCATATAAGATTACCTGACAGTTCTATCTGGTTTTAAGGCCAGGATGTGAGGATTTAGGGAAAGAGTTATCAGAATTCTAATTGCTGAGCTACAAACTGCCCTTACTTCTAAGTTCTAGCTTACTTCTAGCTTGGTAGCTCCAGTGCTTAGCTAGAGAATCTCCTGACACCAGATGGTCCTGCCTGCCTGACAACATTTGGGAACATTGTGCACATGTTCTTGTCCTTTAAGCGGTTGCATCTTTACAGTAAGACAGGTTTAAGACGTGCCGTCAGCTTTGAGAAACAGTGAAGACTTTGTCCGAGATGGGGCAAAAAAAAGTAAACATCCTAACGAAAGGGGTTGCGTAAGAAAGAGTGGGAAAGAAAAAAGCACCTTGACTCATGTTATCAGTCGAGCTTGAAAGCAGTAGTTCGAAACCCAGCCCCAAACAACCCCCACCCACTCTGCAAACGCAGCAGATACACCTCCAGAGCATCGAAAACCAATCTGTCATGCGTTAGCCTATTAGCGGTGGCATGTTATTGCTCAAATGGGGCTATTAGCAACGAGAGTGAGACGGAAAATGAGAGGGAGAGATCATGGCTCCTCACAAACAATAGAGACGATAAAAAGTGACGAAACGAGAAGCTACAACTTAAGACCTACCCTAGCACGTAACATTAGCTTTGTCTTTCACAACAGTCTGAACAGAGAGCAGTTGCAAAGTGATGCTTGGGGAGGGTGGGCCTGAACTCCTGGTGGGTCCAAACCATATTACATACCTCTAACTTTTGCACCGTCATCCGTGTACTGTCTGAAGAGGAAGTCTTTAGCATGTAATCAGGGGCTGAACTGAGGTTCTGGTGGTGGGGAAGCCCTATTTCTTCCATGTGTGAATTTTGTTCTGTTTATGTGGTGTTATATTGAGTTCTCACTACTGACATCAAGAGAATGTGAGTAAAACCAGTAGCATGCGTCTGAAATGGGAAAACCCCAGCCGTCCGACCTAACTGACTTCCTCAGCTTAATTTAGGGGGGCTGATTAGAAAAATTAATGCAGAGAACACATATACCAAAGTAGCAAAGACAGATACCAAAGTAGCACCGTCTCAGACTGTTACTCACATATACAGACACTAGTTAGTCCCTCCTGAGACTATTACCACATATATGGAGACTAGTTAGAACAGAAAAGTAGTCCCTCCTGAGACTATCACCACATATATGGAGACTAGTTAGAAAAGAAAAGTAGTCCCTCCTGAGTCTATTACCACATATATGGAGACTAGTTAGAACAGAAAAGTAGTCCCTCCTGAGTCTATTACCACATATATGGAGACTAGGTAGAGCAGAAAAGTAGTCCCTCCTGAGACTATCACCACATATATGGAGATTAGTTAGAACAGAAAAGTAGCCCCTCCTGAGACTATTACCACATATATGGAGACTAGTTAGAACAGAAAAGTAGCCCCTCCTGAGACTATTACCACATATATGAAGATTAGTTAGAACAGAAAAGTAGTCCCTCCTGAGACTAGTACCACATATATGAAGATTAGTTAGAACAGAAAAGTAGCCCCTCCTGAGACTAGTACCACATATATGAAGATTAGTTAGAACAGAAAAGTAGTCCCTCCTGAGACTATTACCACATATATGGAGACTAGTTAAAACAGAAAAGTAGTCCCTCCTGAGTCTATTACCACATATATGGAGACTAGTTAGGACAGAAAAGTAGTCCCTCCTGAGACTATTACCACATATATGGAGACTAGTTAGAACAGAAAAGTAGTCCCTCCTGAGACTATTACCACATATATGGAGACTAGTTAGGACAGAAAAGTAGTCCCTCCTGAGACTATTACCACATATATGGAGACTAGTTAGAACAGAAAAGGAGTCCCTCCTGAGACTATTACCACATATATGAAGACTAGTTATAACAGAAAAGTAGTCCCTCCTGAGACTATTACCACATATATGGAGACTAGTTAGAACAGAAAAGTAGTCCCTCCTGAGACTAGTACCACATATATAGAGACTAGTTAGAACAGAAAAGTAGTCCCTCCTGAGACTTTCACCACATAAATGGAGATTAGTTAGAACAGAAAAGTAGACCCTCCTGAGACTATCATCACATATATGGAGACTAGTTAGAACAGAAAAGTAACCCCTCCTGAGACTATTACCACATACATGGAGACTAGTTAGAACAGAAAAGTAGTCCCTCCTGAGACTATTACCACATATATGGAGACTAGTTACAACAGAAAAGTAGTCCCTCCTGAGACTATTACCACATATATGGAGACTAGTTAGAACAGAAAAATAGTCCCTCCTAAGACTATTACCACATATATGGAGATTAGTTAGAACAGAAAAGTAGTCCCTCCTGAGACTATTACCACATATATGGAGACTAGTTAGAGCAGAAAAGTAGGCCCTCCTGAGACTATTACCACATATATGGAGACTAGTTAGAGCAGAAAAGTAGGCCCTCCTGAGACTATTACCACATATATGGAGACTAGTTAAAACAGAAAAGTAGTCCCTCCTGAGACTATCACCACATATTTGGAGACTAAGTAGAGCAGAAAAGTAGCCCCTCCTGAGACTATTACCACATATATGGAGACTAGTTAGAGCAGAAAAGTAGGCCCTCCTGAGACTATTACCACATATATGGAGACTAGTTAAAACAGAAAAGTAGTCCCTCCTGAGACTATCACCACATATTTGGAGACTAGTTAGAGCAGAAAAGTAGCCCCTCCTGAGACTATTACCACATATATGGAGACTAGTTAGAACAGAAAAGAAGTCCCTCCTGAGACTAGTACCACATATATGAAGATTAGTTAGAACAGAAAAGTAGTCCCTCCTGAGACTATTACCACATACATGGAGACTAGTTAAAACAGAAAAGTAGCCCCTCCTGAGACTATTACCACATATATGGAGATTTGTTAGAACAGAAAAGTAGACCCTCCTGAGACTAGTACCACATATATGGAGACTAGTTAGAACAGAAAAGTAACCCCTCCTGAGACTATTACCACATATATGGAGACTAGTTAGAACAGAAAAGAAGTCCCTCCTGAGACTATTACCACATATATGGAGACTAGTTAGAACAGAAAAGAAGTCCCTCCTGAGACTAGTACCACATATATGGAGATTAGTTAGAACAGAAAAGTAGACCCTACTGAGACTAGTACCACATATATGGAGATTAGTTAGAACAGAAAAGTAACCCCTCCTGAGACTATTACCACATATATGGAGACTAGTTAGAACAGAAAAGTAGTCCCTCCTGAGACTATTACCACATATATGGAGACTAGTTAGAGCAGAAAAGTAGCCCCTCCTGAGACTATTACCACATATATGGAGATTTGTTAGAACAGAAAAGTAGACCCTCCTGAGACTAGTACCACATATATGGAGATTAGTTAGAACAGAAAAGTAACCCCTCCTGAGACTATTACCACATATATGGAGACTAGTTAGAACAGAAAAGAAGTCCCTCCTGAGACTATTACCACATATATGGAGATTAGTTAGAACAGAAAAGTAGACCCTCCTGAGACTAGTACCACATATATGGAGATTAGTTAGAAAAGAAAAGTAACCCCTCCTGAGACTATTACCACATATATGGAGACTAGTTAGAGCAGTAAAGAAGTCCCTCCTGAGTCTATTACCACATATATGGAGACTAGTTAGAACAGAAAAGTAGTCCCTCCTGAGACTATTACCACATATATGGAGATTAGTTAGAACAGAAAAGTAGTCCCTCCTGAGACTATTACCACATATATGGGGACTAGTTAGAGCAGAAACGGAGTCCCTCCTGAGACTATTACCACATATATGGAGACTAGTTATAACAGAAAAGTAGTCCCTCCTGAGACTATTACCACATATATGGAGACTAGTTATAACAGAAAAGTAGTCCCTCCTGAGACTATTACCACATATATGGAGACTAGTTATAACCGAAAAGTAGTCCCTCCTAAGACTATTACCACATATATGGAGACTAGTTATAACAGAAAACCACGTACTGTGCAAAAATGGATGTACAACAAGGTGCAGTGCTATTAACACAAAGATAAAGTAAGTTGATAAGTACAAAGTGACCTGACTTGCATAGCGAGTCAAAAATGGTATATTGTCTATGCATATATTCACACACATAACTGTGTACATACCCATCTGCATAAACCCCCCATTTGAGAAATACATATAAACATACATACATGCATATAAACAGACATCTTGGCTAACTAGATGCAAACATGAGTACATTTAGCCGCAATCAGTTGGTAAAGCTGTAGACTCAGCATCACAGTGATGTTGTTAAATTTAGTAAAAACCCTATTTAGACATAACAGACCTACTGTATGAATGTTTTGCTGCCTGGATGTCCTCCTCAGAGGTTCCTACTGACTATAGCATTACATTTTCAACATGTGTTGTATCTGCTAACGAAGGCTATATTCAGACATGCAGGCTGATTCCCAAATCAGATCTTTTGAGAGGATTGTCTGCGCTGTTAGGAGCAAGTGATCAGATCAGACCTGTGTGTCTAGACATCACCAACCTATCTGCATGAGTCCCTGCCCTTACAAAAAAGAAGTTTATTCAAGTGTACCATTAGTTTACTTCTTTTAAACTAAAAGTAAGTGAGTATGCTTTCAGTTTACTTTTTATGTACTTCTTAGTGATATACTAAACACAGTTATACTTAAGTATACTTGGGTTATACTGACAAGTATAAAAACAGTCTAAGTATATTTGGCCTTTATTTGTACTTAATTTTTTGATTGAGATAGTAGAAGTAAGTATTCTTGCTCTGCACAAAAACACATCCAGTACAATATTTATTTAAAATTTGATTTATAAAGATTTATAAAAATACAAATATGTTTCTTAATCTGAGTGTGTCTTGTTTATTTTACGTGTGTCCACTGGTGAGTAAGTAAACGCTGTTAAGTTCTATTTTAAGTAGAAAAAAACCTTAAACCTAGTCATATACTTTAAAGTACAACAATAATATAATCAGTAAATTATAAGTATTATGTTAAGTTCACTTAAAGAAAACTTACAAGCTAGTAAACTAACAGTAAACCCTTAAGTTTACTTTTAGTGTAGTTGCTGTACAAAAGGTGTAAACTAGTTGTACACTCGGTTTCCTACTCTTACACTTAAAGTGTACTTAAAAGTATACTTTTAAAAACTAGAAAGTGGGCCAATTTAGTCCCAAGAACTATTAAAATAATACATATACAAATATACTACTAGTACAATGACATTAGTATAGTAACTGCATAAAGTATACTTAATAAAATGAAGTTTAAGTATACTTATTTTCTGTAAAGGTGGGGCAATGACGTAGGTGATAGTAGCTACATAGCTACACACATTTCAGTCGTTGCCGCTAATCTTGAATGCCAGCAACTCAGAACGTGACATAGTCATTGTTTGTTAGGGCTGCAGTCGCACTAATAGTGTTAGTGTGTGTTGTGCTGGTGTGCGTGGATCAGACACAACAGTGCTGCTAGAGTTGTGTCCACTCACTGTCCTCTCTATTAGACGTTCCGACCCTGTTGGTTCACCTTGTAGATGTTAAGTTAGACAGTACCTGATCTGCCACTGCACAGCTTGTGTTGGTCATCCTCTGGTCCTTCATCAGTGTTCACGGAACATTGCCCACAAGACGTTGCCCACAGGACGTAACTGTCTGGAAAACTTTGGTTGGTGGACAATTCTTAAAATGTTTAAAACCTCCAGCAGCAGCACTGCTGTGTCTGATCCACTCACACCAGCACAACACACACTAACACACCACCAGTGTCACTGCAGTGCTGAGAACGATCCACCTCCCTAATAGTACCTGCTCTGTGGTGGACATAAAATAGGCAATGAGAACTGAATGTATCTGAGAATATTCAGGTATGGTCCTATTATTCTAATAAGCACGTGTCATTGATTCATATCCTTTACTCTAAAATGATCAGCATGAGCGGGAAATGGACTCGACACGTCCAGGTCATGTTGTGGACTTGCCCACTGCATAGATGACTCACTCAAAACATTATCCTGCTTTTATATGGTGACGAAAGTTGTTATTCACTCTAAGGCCGGATTTATCTTCAGGGCCTGTTGAACAAACAAACCTTTAAATGGATGGACGGACAGACAGATGAGCCAGCTCACTTATGCTTACTGGGTTAGCTTTTGGTTGGTTGTTAGCTTTCACACAGTACACGTTAAGAGCTGGGGATTGTTACTTTGGGTTTGTGGACAACAGCACCAGGGTATGCAGTGCTCCGAGTATTAACCCTGATGTCAGAGACCTGTTTCATTGGCACTGTGGCTGAAGTAAAGTGAAGAAGACTTTCGATGTAAACTCACTGCTGTGTGGTAGAATCATAGGTCCCTAACAACGTCAAGAGCAAATCTTCGCCCTTGAGCTGGAGAATAGGAAAATAGGAGCTCCCCCATCTTTAACTAGTTCCTGAACAACGTGGTAGTGTACTTTGCATATACAAACACTCAATATGGACACTATGGAGCAGCTTCAGCTCAGCGTTCAACACTGAAGAGACTGAAGAGACGAGCAGCTCCATCTTTATATGCATCACAACCTCAACAGATTTTCTGTAATCCGATTGAACTCATTCCGATTCTAGATTAAGACTGAGGTGCTTATATGCTCACTCTACTCAACAATCTGATGAAAATCTCTGTTTACATGCACCCTACAAGCAATCGATTCCAAAATTACACGCATGCGTAGAGTACAACTTGGTGTAAACGTTACCATGACAACGAGCGTGAGGCGAGTTCAGTCAGAGTGAGACCAGCAGAAGTAAGTTACCTGAGTTTTCAGTTAGCACTCGTGTTTTTAACTGCTTCAAAATTACAGCAGACTCAGAAAAAACATACCTTGCGTGCTTATTAAAGAAGGAGCGAGAGGAAGACGTCACGTCCTGCAACACTGTTTTCATTCGTGTTAGCTTTGGGTCGATCTCCCGTGAATTCATCCATAACTTAGTAAAACAGGAATGTGGACGGAGCGGAGCTGCTTTTATCGTTCAGGTTTTTAACTTTGTAATACTCCGCTCTGAGAAACTTCCATCTGTTTTTAATTTGCTCTATAGTTCGTGTAAACCCACCGTCGTTCATTTGCTCATATACTCGTCTGAACAGTTCGTTATTGTGAGCTTTACGGCCGTCCATCCTGCTAACTGTTTTTAGATCTTTTAAAGGTTTGAAGCAAACTGCACATGCACAGAACGTACTTAAACTTTCCGAGTGGGAATATTATTCTTCTATCAAACGGATTATTTACAAGATTACCACCTCCTTCAATCGGATAGAAATTTTAATCTGAATGACCTCACCTAACGTTAGATACTAGCAGCTCCAAGTAACTAGAGTGGTTACTTGAGTACAATTAAATAGTAGAAGGCGGAGCTTATTTACATAAAGATTCATGTTATTTAGTCTATTTTGACATGTTACTTCTGTGTAATCATCGCGGCGTCTTACTATAAACCAGCCAATCAGTGCAGAGCTCATCAAATTATTCATGAGCTCATCAAGAAAGGCAGCTTGTTTCTTACTAGGACCAAATCATATGATTTAAAACCACATCCATTTAAAATATGGAATCATATGACACACACACATGTTTGTCTTACTATATTAGTGAGGTCATCCATAGGTTTCTATTGATCTTTGTTGTCCTATAACTAAATAATACTACACCTACACCTAACCCTAACCTTAACCTTAGTACCTTATATAATACTACACCTACACGTAACCCTAACCTTAACCTTAGTACCTTATATAATACTACACCTAAACCTAACCGTAACCTTAACCTTAGTACCTTATATAATACTACACCTACACCTAACCCTAACCTTAACCTTAGTACCTTATATAATACTACACCAACACCTAACCCTAAACATAACCTTAGTACCTTATATAATATTACACCTACACCTAACCCTAAACTTAACCTTAGTACCTTATATAATACTACACCTAAACCTAACCCTAAACTTAACCTTAGTACCTTATATAATACTACACCAACACCTAACCCTAAACATAACCTTAGTACCTTATATAATATTACACCTACACCTAACCCTAAACTTAACCTTAGTACCTTATATAATACTACACCTAAACCTAACCCTAACCTTAACCTTAGTACCTTATATAATACTACACCTAAACCTAACCTTAACCTTAACACCTTATATAATACTACACCTACACCTAACCCTAAACTTAACCTTAGTACCTTATACAATATTACACTTACACCTAACCCTAAACTTAACCTTAGTACCTTATATAATACTACACCTACACCTAACCCTAAACTTAACCATAGTACCTTATATAATACTACACCTAAACCTAACCCTAAACTTAACCTTAGTACCTTATAAAATACTACACCAACACCTAACCCTAAACTTAACCTTAGTACCTTATATAATATTACACCTACACCTAACCCTAAACTTAACCTTAGTACCTTATATAATACTACACCTAAACCTAACCCTAACCTTAACCTTAGTACCTTATATAATACTACACCTAAACCTAACCTTAACCTTAACCTTAACACCTTATATAATACTACACCTACACCTAACCCTAAACTTAACCTTAGTACCTTATACAATATTACACTTACACCTAACCCTAAACTTAACCTTAGTACCTTATATAATACTACACCTAAACCTAACCCTAAACTTAACCTTAGTACCTTATATAATACTACACCTAAACCTAACCCTAAACTTAACCTTAGTACCTTATACAATATTACACCTACACCTAACCCTAAACTTAACCTTAGTACCTTATATAATACTACACCTAAACCTAACCCTAAACTTAACCTTAGTACCTTATATAATACTACACCTACACCTAACCCTAACCTTAACCTTAGTACCTTATATAATACTACACCTAAACCTAACCCTAACCTTAACCTCAGTACCTTATATAATACTACACCTAAACCTAACCCTAAACTTAACCTTAGAACCTTATATAATACTACACCTAAACCTAACCCTAAACTTAACCCTGGTATCCAAAATACTAATTTTCTGCTCTATTAGATTTTTTTTTAAAACTTGATTTTTGGAGAAAATGACATGTCCTAAAATGAAGACCAGCAAAAAATAAAAATCAGACTGTACTGTACTAGTGAGGACATGTGGACCTCACATTTATACCTCTACAAGAACACACACACACACACACCCACACACACACACACACACACACACACACACACACACACACACACACACACACACACACATATATAGTTAGCCCACAAGAGCAGATGAGCATACTTAGTAAGACAGCATGGCATGCCTGTAGGTTCTCTGGGCCTCTAACTCCTGGAGTGTAATGATCCTGGGATTTTGAGGGGTTACTCAACAGAGTTAGTGGGATGAGTGTGTTAATGAGTGTGCATGGCAGCTCTCTGACGAGCCCAGCGTTAATCTGTAACCACACGCACAAAAACCAAGGCTCGTGTCTGCCGCCATAGAAACTGGTGTGCATAGGACAAACACACAAAAGTCATACGTGACCTTGTCTAATTAAACCTACTAAATGAGTCTTTAACTCGTTAGGCCTTATCTTAGTGGTTATATGGTGCTCCTTTCTCTCTGTTTTAATCATCTGTGGTGCAACAGTATGTGACATGTTCTGCACACGCACAGCACATACTTAGGAACAGGCGTTCATACATTCTTTCAGCAAACTCACATGTAAACAAGCCCGAGACACGCCTTGGAGACTCTCTCAGCAGGAGATGTTCTACATGTTGAGCACTGTCGGGATAAATGATGGTTAGAGTTTAAAATGGCATTGATATGACAGTGTACTTAATCTGATTATATATATATATATATATATATATATATATATATATATATATATATATATATATATATATATAGACACACTACCGCTCTAAAGTTTAGATCACTTTGAATTTCATTTTATGCAATTTTCATGCAATTCACAAACAATATTGTCCATTTCACAATTAATTTAAGTGTATCAAATGATGATGAATATAAATGTTTGTATTAAAGTCTATTTTTGTATAGAGGCTTACTTTGCATATAGTCTATTATCAGTAATTCTCAGTCCTCTGTCTAAATCTCCTGGTACGGCCACCAATCCAAGTTAAGGATGTTATTGGACTAATTGGTTGCTAGGACACTCTTGCTCAATTGTGATGCACAGCTGAAAAACATTCTACTAATAAGTGAGTATAAAAGGGAACAACATTCTAGGTTAGTTTAGTATCTGAAGATCAGCAGTTGATGACTTGCTGACCGGCTCACAATGACCAGAAAGAAACAACTTTGTTTAGAGAGCCGTCAGTCCATTGTTGTGTTGAGGAAGAAGATACTCCATTGAAACAAGAATATTTCACTGTGATCCCAAACTTTTGAGTGGTAGTGTATATATATAGTTTCTGGTTGGCTTGTCCTAAAAGGGCCTGTTGTAAGCGTCTATTATGTGTGTTCTATGGTGTTTATATATTGTCGCTGTCCAATGAAAAATAAGTATCTCCAAAAATGAATCTTTACAGGAGAGCTCCAAAAAATTCTATACTTTCAATGGAAGTCAATAGAACCAGAAGTTTTTCCAAGCTATTTTGGAGCACTTCTATTCTAAATTTCCACACAATGTAAATGACCATTGGCTGGTTCAAATGATGTAGAAAATAAATAAAAAAAACTTAAGGTGTGTAAATCATGATGAATGGACTAAAAGAATGGGTTTAAAATGACTATGAAAAAAGTCTGGTTACCTTGACTTGCATTGAAAGATACGCATGTTTTTCTCCTCTCTTGTAAAGTAATACTTTTGGAGGTATGACCTTTCGTTCCAACCGCAGCCATACACTGCGATATACACTGATTCTGTATCTTGTCACTGTCCAGAGAAAAAACTGAAAAATCTCCAAAATGATATAAAAAAAACACTCTTTTAATGTAAATTAATGTAAATGTATTTAGTTTAAAGCAGTTTTAGAGTATTGTTAGTGGTTCAATCAACATTAAATTTTAATTCAATGTAAAGGACCACTGCAGAGTTCAAGTTCTAGAAAACTGTAGATACATGGTTTTCTTTGGACGGTGATGATGTTCTTGTCCTCATGCTTTCATTATTTTTTTCCTCATCCATTTAGATGAGTGATCCACACAAGAGTTACTATGTACAGTGTGCTATAGACTTATCGTTATATAGACTATAGACTTTCCTTCTAACTTCAGAGTGAGTGAGTGTGCTAACCTGCTGTGGGCTAAATGGGTGGAACTATATAAATGGGTTTTGTTTTGTGAAATCACAGAAAAAGTTCATTCAAAATGAAATTTCCACAAAAAAGAATGTTTAAGTGGTGTGTAAGATTTGGGGGGGTCTGTAAATAGCATATAATATACAGGACTATGTTTTCATTAGTGTATAATTACATAACTATAAATCTTTGTGATTTTGTTAGTGTAGTATTAGTTCTTCATATCTACATGGGAGCGGCTCATCTTTCAACAGAAACTGCCACCGCCATGTTTCTACAGTAGCGTAGGATGAACAAGCCACATTTCATGTTTTTGTGGTGAAGCAGCAGCTCCTTCAACTTCAAAGTAAGTTAAAATTAATTAATTTTATTCCAAGTACTTTTTAAGTTTTTCTGTTGGGCCAATCTGAATTGTACACGCATTGTCTTGGACAGCTAGTTGTTTCAAATTATTCAAAAAAGAAGTAGAAATTAAGATTAAGCACCCTTTAAAAAACTTAAACCTTTCAAAGACATGGCTTTACACAGGCCTATGGAGGTCAACTGACCTTGCATTTAACTTTTGGAGCTACATTTTAAAGAATGGTCTATAGTTTTACACTGAAGTGAGAGGTGCCCTTCCACCTGACGGGGTCTCTTGTTACACTTGTTCAAACGCTACAATCAAACGGGAGTCCAGACCATCCAAAGCCGTCACGATTATGGAAACGTCCAGGCTTGTCCACCCTCTCCCAATCAGGTGCAAAGAGTGTGATAGCCAGCTGACCTCTTCTGTGGGTCGAAACGATTAGCACAGCAAAGCCGCCATAATCAGCGATGCCCTCCTAGGTCACCCTGGAAGGTTTCATAACCAAAGTGCTGGAGTCCATGTGTAATTAGGCTTTCTCTGCTTCTAGAGAGTGAAGATGTCAACAAACATGCCATAGGCTGCTCGTATGTGCGAAGCAGGTCAGGTTAATGTGTGCTAGAGTTTAACACACAGACCCTCTGGAGCAGGTCAGGGTCACCACTAGATAGGACTCCTCAAATATCCTTTCAGTTAAAGAGACATTCCATCAAAACATCTGCAGAATTCTGTTGTAAAGTCATTCAGAGTGGTTTGAGGTGAAGCTGTTCGCTGTAGAGAAACTTACCTGGTCAGATGTTGTTTACACTGGTGGTGATGGGAACCAGGCGTCACCATGTCTACAACACAAATATAGCCACTTATAGCCTCCAGTGACTAGACATCATCAAGTTTCTATATGGAATGTATGTAATAAAATATTCTTTGGGGTCTATTTTGTCTCCCATTGTGTATCCCTCCACCATGAATGTGTTTTAATATATAATATATAACCATCGTCGCTGTCCAATTAAAAACAAGTCTCCACAAAATTGCAACTTTACAGAAGAGAACAAAAACATACTTTACTTTTAATGTATGTCAAGCTACTTAATTACATTGTCTTACAGTATTATGACTACCTGTTGGCAAAATTCCATGCAACGTATGAGGAATTCCAGGAGGTTGTGGCAACATACTGCCATCAATGTCATATAACGTTATCACAACATTGTTACAATGTAAATGTGTTTGCAGGGAGAACTGGAAACATTTTGTGCAATTCCCCTTTAATATGTAAACAGTTGTTTATTTATGGTGTTGAAGATACACATACATACACTGCCACTCAAAAGTTTGGGATCACAGTGAAATGTTCTTGTTTTTAATGGAGTATCTTCTTCCTTAACACAACAATGGACAGACGGGTCTCTAAAGAAAGTTGTTTCTTTCTGGTTATTTTGAGTCGGTCAGCAAGCCATCAACTGCTGATGCTTCAGATACTAAACTAACCTAGAATGTTGTTCCCTTTTATACTCACTTATTAGTAGAATGTTTTTCAGCTGTGCATCACAATTTAGCAAGAGTGTCCTAACAACCAATTAGTCCAATAACATCCTTAACTTGGATTGGCGGCCGTACCAGGAGATTTAGACAGAGGACTGAGAATTGCTGATAATAGACTATATGCTTAATAAGCCTCTATACAAAAATAGACTTTAATACAGACATTTTTATTCTTTAAAAATCATCTGATACACTTACATTAATTGTGAAATGGACAATTGTGTCAATTGTGAAATTGTTTGCGAATTGCATGAAAATTGCATGAAATGAAATTCTAAAGTGATCCTAAACTTTTGAGCAGTAATGTACACAAACTGAATAGTTTGTAACTGAATAAAGATGTTTGCCTTGTGAATATTCATATCTATGAAGAGAGCCAGTAATAGAATATCATTTGCCCAAATTGCTTTTCTTGTACATACCAAGACCTTTTTTTTAGTTTGTGCTTATAGTTTTAAAATCATTGTGTTCACAGTTGTTGATGGCATGTTGCACTGCTGATTTTATTCTCTGGTCAAATTGATCAGATGACTGAAAAAAATAAATCTAATAAAAAATAAAATATTGTATTTTTACCATATTATTACTGCTAGTATCAGCTCTAAGCACAAAGACAACAAACAATTGCTGTAGCATGACACAAGGTGGAGCAGTTGGTTAAGTTGCTGCTGCTCTGCTCAAAACTAAGCGTTTAGCGCCATCTATTGGAGGATTTTTATTATGCAGCTACGCCACTACTCGGTCAGAAGCACATACTTTAGGATAAGTTCATTATAATTAACCTAAACCCACTCACTTAATGACATTAGTGGCAATATTATACATTTCCAGCACTTTTACAAAGATCACTTTAAATATATACACATGAAATACGGGGGGAGAATGTGGAATATATGACAAACAACATTTCATGTAAACAGAAATATATATATATCACAACCAAATTTTTTTTGCCCAAAAACTGAAAATGATTCAAATAAAAATACATGGTTTTGTTGTGGCAGTAGTGACTTTAAACTAAATCCAGTTAAATAGGAGTAAATATGCTCTATTGTATTAAAACATGTGGTTGGTCAGGGTTCTTGTGTTAAGTATTGATATCCAGAACATGCTCAGCGAAGCATACTGTGGCCTATAGCGGCATGAGCATATCAGTGTGTGAAATACCCTAACATAGGTGGGGGTCCTATGTTGGCTATGTCACTGTTGTTAACAGTATTGGAGACAGCAGTATCATAAAGCACATAAATGTTCTATTGCATAGAAAAATTGTTCCAAGGTGTTTTTGATAACATGTTTTAACAGCTGATATTTTATGACCAGCTTTTTTTAAGATGTCTACTATATATAACATTTGACTGAATAAGTACTGAATTAAGTAAGTAATAGATTTACACTGTATTATAATATTTTATTTGCAGTTTTGTCAATGAATGAACCCCCGTTCAACATATACTCTAGCAACTTGGACACTATTTAGACATTAAGTTACTTACAGCCTGAGAAGAGCACAGGTGGAATAATGAGGATTGATTCATAGAGTAGATCAGTAACATCACTTTACCTAACATTCATATGCATGTCAATGCAACTAGAATTTTTTCCAAGTGATTTTGGAGGTTTTACTTTGGTCTAATCATCATGAGATTTGATTTATAATAATACATTTTCCCTAAATTTATATTTTAGCATCTTTCTATCCAGAATTTTGACAATCCAGGGGTCCAAGAGGTTAATGAGCCCCCTCCTTCAAATATTCTCATCATCTGTGCTAGCATTTTCTAGCTTCATGTAAAAACATCTTTAAAACTTTTGTTTCTAACCAAAAACCAATACATTTTTAGAAAAGCTTGTATTTTCTTTGAATCCAGGACATGGTTTAACCAGATATTGTGGCTTGCGGTGACATTGTAGGTGGTAGATCCCGACATGTTCAGGCTCCAGACCCACAGGATGTGGGGCTAAGGGTCTGTTTTCCGCACCAGAGCACGGAGCACTTCACAGCAGAGTGTCTCTGATGAACTGAAATAAAAAAAGTTACACAAAAAAAGTTGCATGCTAAGATTAGTGTATGGCATTATTAAAAATTAAATGCTTTACAAAGACTTACAAAACACACAATCATTTCTTTTAAAGTAATAACATACTTTACAATAGTCCCGACAATAAACTGACTAGCTAATCCAACTTGTGAATTAACTGTCCAGCATACTATTATCTAACAAATAAGATGAAGATCTCAGAACTGTCCACTCCAGAGTTTTGACCCCAACATCGCTGGAATTGAGAACATGCAACCAACTTCTAAGACTGAACTCTGGAGGTGTGGAATTTAGCTGCTGAGGCATCTTTGCTTCAGTATTTGTATTTGTTTTTCGGATTTGTTGTATTAAAGCAGTAGAACCTTTGAGTTAGTGTGTTATTATTAACCTTTGGCTCTAGTTTAACCACAGCCGTGAATTTATTGGTGAAAAGGCGCTCACTCTCCTGTTATGTTGCTTACGCATGCATCATCTCCAAATAAGTAAATCTATTAGAGAGCTTACATCGTCCAGTGAAAAGCTGGCCATCATGCAGTCACATGGCAAATTTGTCATTCGATGAGACTTGAAGCGCTCTGAAATGAAGGAAAAAAAAAAGAAAAACACTATAATGAAAAAAAAGTGAGTGGAAATAAACCATCTAAATTAAATTGCATGTGCAGTTGATCTTCAAAACAATGTGTTATATAGAAACATCAACTCTACACTGACAAAGGTGGTACAGTGATTATTGCTACAGATGGTATAGCACTGTGATTAACAATGCCTGTTCCAGCTGTACCTAATAAATGACATTAGGTGGCCACCGGAGGGCCATTGAACAACTTCTGGATCATTACTGCACCACTAAACTGCCTAAGATGCTTGAGTGAGTGCAAAAAGAACAACTGACTGTCATCATGTCCCAAAAAAAAGAATGTACACACCTTAAGGATTGAAGGGTATTGTGCAGTGCTAAAGTTTAAGCATGTTATATTAATACAGGCCAACAAGAAGTAGTTTATCTGGGGTCTATCTACCAAAGCAGGTTCAACTAATGCATACGGTTAATGACTTTCCCTGTTAATCCAGGTGAAGCATTTATAATGGTATGCAGCAACACTGTCACTACTACTGCTAGAGTCACAACAAATCAAACTTAGCTGGGTAAGCAAAAATATGGAGTCAGGAGACCCCTGGAGTGAGAATGCTGGCTATTTGTAATTAACCCTTATGAATAGGCGTGGATAATATGACAGTGTCACAATGCAATAGAGTGTAGTTTTCAGACCATACCATCAGTACTTGTAGAACAAAGACAAACTGCATGTTTTATTATAAAGAGAGCAAAATTAGTCCCACTTAACTGGATTTAGTGCAACACTATGTACAAATATTGTTTTAAAATCATTATGTTCCCAGTTTTAATAGCATGTTGCACTGCTGGGTCAAGTCAAGTTTATTTATAGAGCACTTTTTACAACAATGTTGTCTCAAAGCAGCTTTACAGAGTTTTGAAAACAGACAGTTACAACATATATATCCCCCAGTCAGCAAGCCAGGTGCAACAGTGGCAAGAAAAACCCTCTTAGACTGGAGGAAGAACCTTGGGAGGAACCAGACTCTAAAGTAGAGACCTATCCTCCTTTGGTCAAACAGTATTTACAGTTTAATAAACTAAATAGCAAAGAAAAGAGTCTCTGTTTGAAATCTGGATAGCAAAGCTTTAGAAGCTGCACAGGTAGAGGCAGACTCTGACTGAGGCAGTCTAACTGATCAGATGTCTGAAAAAATATATATCATAAAAAATATGGCGCATTATGTATTTCAATATTATATTTTTATCGTATTGCCCAACTTTACCTACAAACAAGCCTCATCACTGGATAATTAGACAGAATAGTTACATAGTTTGGATAGCTTGGGGTATTCATTGTAATTTATCTTTGAATAAAAACAGTGGTCTTGCTTAGGGTCACTATCGATGGTAGACTGGGGTTCAATCTCCTGCCTAGGACAGCAAACTATGGTATAAAGGTAGGTAAATTGTATAGAGAAGACTGTCTACCAAATGTATGAATGGAAATAAATGGAAAAAACCTAAAATGCGTTTGTGCTGATGTCTTATAAATTGCTCGGATTAAAATGATAGCATGTAAATGAACAGATACAACATTTTTTAAAGCTCTTCTAATGTCATACAACAGTTTGTTTTTTAATGAATGTATGCCATGTGATTAGAAAATATGGAAAAGCAGAAAAGAGCACAAGCTGGTCAGTGACCTTCATTAAATGTTCCTATCAGCACCCAAGATTTACCCTTTAAGGTCTCCAGTCTGGCCAGTATAGCCACAAAGTCGTCATAGCTGAGCCGTCCTGCGGTGCTGTATCTGTCCCAGAGCAGGCGGAAATTCAGGTCATTTAGCCGCAGGTCTGCATAGAAGTGGAAAAAGGGTTAACAGGGTCAGGACCACAATAACCTCACAGTATCAGCTACCTGTTTCAGATGAACACAGTGCCAGCAGTGTCTTAAGGTTAGCATCAGTAGAGCATTCATAAAACATAGAACTGCTCAATCCTAACAGCAGTTCTTCAAAGGTTCGTTGCAAGGCAATGGATATATGTAGAGCCATGAATTCTTTTGGCTAAGGATGAGGGTTATTACAATAGAGAATTGGCTGGCTAATCATATATCTGGCCAGTGCTTATGTTCTTCTAGCAAGGACTTTCTTCAAATTGATCCCAGTTGGGAATTGATTCTATTCAGCCACTAAGAATTAGCAAGGTCAGCACTGGTGTTGGCAGGCAAGTTCTGGATGCCAAATGCCACTTAAACTCACCCCAGATGTATTCAGTAGAGCTTCGTCACCTCAAACCATAACAGGTAGACTGATGTAATTCCCAAAGTAGACTTTCATTGTTCTAACTCGCAATAGGGGTTTCACAGAACCCAGCAGATTCATCGCTCTAACTTATTCCAAACTTATTCAACTGGGCTTAATTACGGTCCATCACTCCAACTCACTTTAAAGTTGTTGAATGGAGCTTCATCACCCCAACCAATCCTAAAGGTGTTTAATCGAGCTTCATCGGCCCAGCTCATCCTAAATGTGTTCAGGGTTGGTGAACGCCAGTATACTACATCTTTCTAGAAGGGAAATTGCCTTAGATTAAGATTAAGTCTATTATCTATGGTATCTAGGAACTGGGACTAGACCTAAACCATGTGGACTAAACAAGTATTTATATTACCTCGTGCTGCAAGGGTGCTCTTCATTTGACGCTCACTGACTCCACGTTTTTCTGCACCATTCACGACGCTGATAGCTCTCTGATGGTTTTCAAATTCTTTTTTGGCTGCCATGACGTAACTCTGCAGCTGCTGATATTTGGCTTCGCCGAGTTTTCCTGACCTATCGTCCTGCATAGCATCATATCATTAAGGAATTTTGAAACACAAGGAATTTTGTGTAAACAACACAGCTGAAGCAAAAGAAAAACTGAGAGAAGTACTGGGTGAAAGTCACCAGCATTCCATCCATCCATCCATTATCTGCTGCTTTATCCCACTAGTCAGGGGGGGGCTAAAGCCAATCCCAGCATCATCGGGCGAAGGCAGGGTACACCATGGACAGCTTGCGCACTCACTCCCGCACGCACTCACACCTTTTTAAAGTGACCTATCAACCTGACTGCATGTGTTTGGATGTGTGAGAGGAAACTGGAGTACCCGGAGGAAACCCACTCAAGCACGGGGAGAACATACACACTCCACACAGAACCACCCGGACCGGGAATCCAACCCAGATCATCTTACTGTGAGGAGACCTGTGCTAATCACCACACCACCGTGCCACCCACCTACATTCCATTCACTTCGTTTCCAGTCATAACAGCATTAGGTACAACTCAGCATCAGAGAGGAAACGTCTAGTCTAAACCATTTATATGTGAAACAACACACTAGAAAACATAAGATAACACCAGATATAAATGACAAAACAGGGTTTTTTTTGTTATTGAAAAATGGGAAAAAATGTTAAAGCTTGATATTTTGTGAGCTGTTAAGAAGAACAAAAGTTTAATTCTCAAATTTCCTCGGAATTAATTTCTTTTACTGTACTGTCCTCTTTTGTAAAAGCAGGATTTGTATTTAAAGGAGGAATAAAAGTGTTTGTGGTTCATGGTAGGTCTATTCTATGACACCTTTAACATACTGAACCATAGATTAGCCAGACCAGGTACTGGATTTTAACCACAAGTAACAGATGACATGGTTTGTGAGATGCAGACCAACCTCTAAGACCTTTGAAGCTGTGGAAAACTGCTTTCTGCTTTTTTATTAATAACTTGTACTTATTGTCTGTCTTGACTGGAAATTAAATTAGCATTGATTCTTGCAGTGTAAGTTATGGCACAGTCACGGAAAGTTTGTTACTGGTCTGAATGTAGCAAAATGAACTGACTTAAACAGAGTTGATAGAAATAAGAGTAGTTAAAGAGTAGAGCTGCAGTATGAGCCATGTTTTAAATGTTATTAGCAAGATATACTCATTGAAAACATGTCAGCCATTACTATTATTATTATATAGCATATTAGTGGCGTCAGAACAAAACCTCATTAATTTTTCATAAAATTATTTTTTTAAATAAAACAATTATATACCATTGTGGTAAATTTGTTATTTATAAATGTGTTATTTATAAAATAGATACTTACTGATAACTGATAAAACTGGGCCTGTATTTTTGTTTAACTAGTAATTATTTTAAACCAATATCTTATTACTTCAATGGTCAATTCATGTAATTTACTCCACTCTGTTCCATCTGTCCACATGTGCTACTTATGCTCTTCATAATAGACTTCATGATAGCATGATAAGGATACATCCTTGAGGGACATTAAGATACGCACAGTCTGAAGACTCAAAACTGTTAAAGAAGAAAAACAAATCTGTATAATTAAACAGTTGAGACGTAAACAAAGACAATTAGACAGGTTTGGTGTGAAATGCTTCATTCTAGAGAAACTTACTGAATCAGAACTGTTCACAGTGGTGGTGAATGGAACCAGGCGGCGGAGAAGAGCTCCCTCATAGAAAGCTATTAGGCAAAATACTTAAGATGCAACCTGGTGCCTTAGAATGTGATCATGTGTTAAGACAAAATAGTAGTTCAAAGGAAGTAAAACTCAGAAGACACGTGTCATGAGGTGAGTTACAGGGTGGACCCAAGTACAGAGGCTGTGGATTTGTTTATTTATTTACTTTGTGTTTATAGAGTGCTTGTGCTCAGTCAGTCTAGGTGGGAATCAAACCTTGGGAGACTACAGACCACGGTATGAATGCCTCAAAATCAGTGGGGGGACTTGTCTCACTTCTCTTTTCTTTTAGATCTTAGTTCAACATTTCTCTTTAGAATTTCTGTTCTTTTCACTTTTCTCTGTTTCAGTTACTAACCTCAATATCTCACGTCCTATTAGATTTATTTACTGACTGAAATCATACTGACAAGTTTTTTTTTTAATTAACAGACCTCTATTACCCACACAATCAAACTGATTAGATGAATAAATCATGAATAAATTAAGGTGTTTTATGTATATACTTGGCAGTGATTATTTCCATGCTGACAACGTTGCAAGAGGCCATCCCAAATAGTTGAAATGACAATAAAAGTTTTGGCCAGCAGGGGGGGGGGGTTCGTGTGCACATGAAGCTTTGAGAAATTAAGCTTTTTTTGAACCAGCTGGAGGGAATGCTTCAAGAGGCTTCATCTGGCCATCACTACAGATTATCTTTCTCTCTTTTCTTTCTTCTTTTTTCACTGATTTTCTCTTTTTCTACATGCCTGCCTCTTACCGACCGCCCCTCTACAAAGGTGCGATGCATACTCATGTTTCTGGCTGACTTATGTAGAAGTCTGCATAGGTGTGCCCATTCAGCACTAATTGTCACTAAGAAGCCTGGGAATTGGAGTTCTCTCTCCTTTTTCATGCTGGGCCTCCATCTGTGCCCACGGAGCCCTCTGCTAGTGGCTGGCAGGGCACACTGGACCTTGAAACATATAGGTTCACTGGTGGTTTTGATAGTAAATAAAATGTCTATATTTGTGATTCACCACGTTTCCCTGTAATCAACCATTTCACATCAAGCCAGTTTGTTTAAACCATGATTAAATTACGCTCGACAAACCTTGGTCTCCAACCGTATGACCTGTTTGAACCAGCTTCTTTTGGATGTCGGAAGAATTTAGTTCCTGTGAGAGGGAAAACGATGATATCCAGGCATTATGTCATATCAACAACGATCTATTCACTTGATGAAGATACTAAAAATCTTGTAAAGCCTCATAAGACACAAACAATTTGTTTTGTTTTTTATGTTTTCTTTTATGGTGAGAATTAACCCTTCTTTACTTTTTATTCAGTTTTTTTGTGGTATATAGTAAGCCCAATCCTCCATTTATGATAATTTGGGTTTCAAACTTTTCACAGTACTAAATTGTCCTCCAGCACTGCAGTTCTAGCTATTTATTCCACCTACTGAGCGGTTCTACCTGGCATACTCATATCATTAGTACAGTTCTGTAAACGTTTTATTGTGTTTTTAATGTTAATTCAGTTCAGCATCAGCTTAATAATAACTTCCTCCCCCTGATAAGCTGATTTAAACCATCAAAACATCCCAATTCTGAACTATGTTGCAGAGATGCTGCCGAACAAAGTACAAATAACAGCTTTTAAGGTCTAAGCCAACGTCCTGTCAGCCTTTTAAAAAATGCCTGAGGTTAAATTGGTGGTCTGTGTGTTCTCTTCCAAAGAAATGACCTCAAAGGTTCATGTGGTCAAACACCAACCAACACCCATCGTCCATCCAACCTCATACCGGTTGTTAGGCCCATCGTGTAAAGTGTTTTCTTGTCTAAAGAGCCTCTCAAATCATACCCAGTCTCTATTGAGCAAAGTAGTGCTCAGGGTTTCTACTTTCTTAGATTAGCTAAGCCAAGTTGAGCTGCTTTACAGGCGGTCCTGCACACAGACTGGGCCGTTACTCGGGGGCGTAGACGGAGCAGAGGAAGGTTTTGAGTTCAGGGGAACACCCCACTTTGACCAGAGGGTAAAACTGATGGATAGACAGAGTGTGGAGTTGTCTTGGTTTGTGTGTCCAAGTATGTAAGGCATCACAGTGTAGCTGTAGGATAAGTTGGTGCAAGTTGAAATAATGATGGGTTCACATTTCCCAGTAGATGGTTGTGGGTCATCTACATCCTTCTGAAAGAGTAATATCCATTTCCCAATCACTTAGAAATGATTAGGTGGCTAACAGCAAACGGAGGATAATAGTGTGATGAAGCAAAAGGTGTTGCCCATTGCCAGAGACTGTGTGTGTTTAAGCGAAATACTTATCTGTAGGCCTATCCTAGCAGAACCAGCAACGGGAAAAGGAATAGTCAGAGATCACCCTTAAGGGGGATGTCTAGGGTAAGAAGAATGTGGGAGGATATATGGGGACACTAGTTCTGCTTAATAAGGCCATATGTTCTGTTCCGTTATGTTCTTTAAGCTTTTGTTGAAAGCCGATCACCCTCTGTAGGGTGCAATGGGGGGAAAACTAGTACTGGGGAGACTAGCTGGAGAGTGCTGACCATAGGCTGATAGGGAGCCGAGGTTTGGTAAATAAGTTAGTCAAATGTGGTAGCTCCATGGTCTTATGACCAGGAACTCATATTGCCTAGACTGTAAGTCATACTTTTGAATTTAATTTATGAATTTGAATTTAATTATTTATACACTTACATACATACACACACACACACACACACACACACACACATACATATATATATATATATATATATATATATATATATATATATATATATATATATACACACACACACACACACATTTCTTTATTTAATTTTTTTTTCTAGATTAAACTCTGTTTGCACTAAATACTTGGTAGTCTCCATATTTTTCATCCATCCACCCACTATCACACTTTGCTTTGTTCTGCCCAGGGACTTTGTGACTCCTTTACAGGAGATTGGCGAAGCATCGTCAAAAATAATAGCTACAACAGTTAATAATGTGAATCATGCTAACTGATCTCAAAATACTTAAAAGAAACCAACTACACAATGAATAGAACTTTGTTATTATCAGCATCATTTAAACATTAATGTCATGGAGCTAGAAAACACCCCAACAAAGCTAACATGGCTAAAACTTAGTGTGGGCCAGTTTGCATGCAGTCATTTGAATAATGCTATATGGTGTTAGTAGACCAGAAATTAAAAAAAACTACTGCTAAAACAATGTTGCTTGCTTACCGTGTCTGGATGTCCCAAAGAGTCTGAAAGAAGAAGATCTAAGATTAAAACAAGCATAATATAACTTGAGCAAACTCCATCTTCAGTAGCCTAGAGTTCCTCTCCTGATACAAACTCTCTATTAAGAGCTTTTAAGAACAGCTGGACAGGAATTTGCGTTTTTTAGAACATGGACAAAAAGATCTTTTGTCCAATCCCAAACCAGCCCTGGAACACGTCCCCCTCATTGGCCCTGCTAACAGACCCTATTGATTCGGTATTTATATGGCAGAGACCATCTGGTTCAGTTTATCCAAAGAGTTTGATGAAAAATTCTAAATCCACAAAACTCCATACAAATGCATAATTTTAACTTTAAAGTTTTATCAGAAAGGAACAATGCTATTGTCGTATCCAATGAAAAACATGCATATCCATTTTTTGGTTGAATTTTAGTTTTCTGCATCATGTAAACACGACAGCTGCCTATAATATTCTTTTACAAAGAATAGACCAATAGAAATGCTCCAAAATAGTTCTGAAAACATTCTGGTTCCATTCACTTGCATTAAAAGTAAAGTAGGTTTTTGGCCTCTCCTGTAAAGTTGCCATTTTGGAGATTCTCATTTTTCTTTACACTTTACCATGCATCATGCACTGAGGTGGGATACGGCCTGCTGAAATACAGCTGTGTTAAATCATCTTTCCTTTTCACAAAACTTAAAACCAACTGACTCAGTTCTGAACGTGGAAGCCTGCAGCTGTCTGACCACACAATGGGCCTGGTTGTCATATTTTTAAACAAAAGGCCCAATATAACCCCAAACTGAAGATCTTTCTTAAAACTTAACTTTTATCTTCTTTATGTTTTTTTCTCTTCAATGGTACGATGCAGACTTGTGTTTGTGGCTGACTTATGTAGGAGTCTGCACAGGCGTCAGCACTGATTGCCACTAAGGAGCCTGGGAATTGGAGTTCTTTCTGCTTTTCCTGCTGGACCACCTTCTGTGTCTACTGAGCCCTCTGTTGGTGGCTGGCAGGGCAGCCTGGGCTGTGACACATGTAGGTTCACTGGTGGTTTTGATTGTAAATAAAATGTCTATGTTTGTGATGTAGACATGTTAACTCCTGGTTCTCATCACCACCACTGTGAAGAAATCTGAGTCACTATGTTTTCCTGTAATCAACCATTTCACATCAAGCCACTTAGTTTAATTAATTACGCTCGACAAACCTTGGTTTCCAACCGTATGACCCATTTGAACCAGTTTCTGTTGGATGTCGGAAGCAGTTAGGTCCTGTGAGAGGGAAAAAGATGATATCAAAGCATTATTTCATATCAGGGCACAGTCGTGACCTGAAGGTTAGGGATTTGGTCTTGTGACCAGAAGGTCGCTGGTTCGATCCCTAGGACCAACAGGACACAACTGAAGTGCTCTTGAGCAAAGTACCTAACCCCCAGCTGCTCCCTGGGCTGCCTACCGGCCCGGGCATGTGTGTTCACTGCCCCCTGGTGTGTGTATATGTGGGTGTTTCACAGCACTGATGGGTTAAATGTGGAGGTCAAATTTCATTGTGTGCAAACACAAGTCCCAGAATAGTTCTTAACTCAACGGAGATCCATTCATTTGATGAAACTACTAAAGAAAGACACAAACAGATTCCAACAGCCCTACAGTAAGCTTCTCTCTGTATCAGACATTGTTTTCCTTCTTTATGTTTTGCTTTGATGGTAATAATGAACCCTTTTTTACTTTTTTATGTGTCTATTGTGTTAAATAGTCCAATTCTCCATTTGTTTCACAACAAAATAGTTCTTCAGCACTGCAGTTCCACCTACCAAGTGGCTCTACCTATCATTAGTACAGTGTTTTAAATGTTTTATAGTGTTTTAATGTTAATTCATAATTTGGATTCAGCTTAATAATAACTTCCTCCCCCCGATAAGCTGATTTGGGCTATCAAAACTTCCCAATTACTTTTTTAATGCTGATCACATTTTCTGATAAGGACATACGCCAACTTTCTGTTTGAATTTTCCCGTTCCACCTTAAATGTAACAGCGGTTACATGTTGGCACCTGAGGCATTATAATCACTGCTGCACTACTTAAGCTGGAAAAGGAAAATTCAAACAAGAAAAACTAGTAAATAAGATGCTGCAATCTACTTTTAATACTGTTAGTATTCAAATACAAATTTTGCTTAAATATTTAAAAATTATTTAGTATAAATCAGATCACATCCTGCTGGCCCCTATTATGTTGCTAGGGTTCTTGTATGATTACAATGATTATAAAAGATGGTCATACTCAATTTATGCTTTGCATATGATGAACCCCCGTTGTAAACAGCTCTATATACAATATATTAACTATGGGTCTGTCTCAGAACCTAGTGAGTGTGTAAGTAGGCTGTCTAGGTAGGCAGCTGTGTAAGTAGCAGCTGCCTACAGGACTCTGTAACGAGTCCTTCACCATTTACATTTTTATACTCGAGCCATTAGCATTTATGCTAGCGGATTTTTAAGCCTCGGGTATTGTTTTGGATGCCAGCTGGTAGCTTAGCAACTAGCTGAACCACCGGTCACGTGCTGCAGTGGGCGGGAACAAGCCGTGACGCAGTCTCTCTCTAACTAGAGCGTCTCAGTGATCTGTTTTATGAGGAGAGATGAGGAGAGAACACTGCTACTTACACAACTGCTACCTAGACAGCCTACTTACACACTCACTAGGTTTTGAGACACACCCGCTGTGTTGTGTGATTATATGACAAGAAACTCATTAAAACTCCAGAGAGAATCAAAATAACTTACATTTTAAAATGACTTCGCTGCTTGTAGACTTGTCTGCGTCGCATCATGGGTTTGCCTTAGCAGCATCAGGCCAAATAAAATCAGGTCTAAATAAGGTTCCTCAGTAGACAGCATGTTTAAGGTATGTAAGTATTGGGACAGCCTACATGTTGGGAGCGCATACTATGACATAAAATGCTGTCTATGTAGGAGCTCACTAGGTTTTGAGGCGGACCCAATATGTGTCCGTATATATTGGACTTTCTTATTTTGGGATTCAAATTATTGAAATTGTGAACATCCCAGAGTCACATTGTAATACAAATGAACCTACTTTTACAAGATTATACAGAGTTATAGTAATGACAAAACAGACAAAAGTATTTAAATGCAACCAGTCCGGCACTAGATGCTGCCGGGAAATGTACAAAAAACAGCTTTTTAAGCCAACGTCCTGTCAGCTTTTTGAAAATGTCTATGGTTAAATTGGTGGTCTGTGTGTTCTTTTCCAAAGAAATGACCTTAAAGGTTTATGTGGTCAAACACCAACCAACACCCATCATCCATCCAACCTCATACAGGTTGTTGGGCCCAACAAGTGTTTTCTTTTTTTTAAAGTGCCTCTCAGGTCATGCCCAGTCTCTACTGAATAGGCCTGGAGAAGACAGGTCCTCTAACAAAGTAGTGCTCAGGGTTTCTCTTTGTTGCATCCCCATGCATAAGCCTGTCAAAATCGTATTAGATAACCAGGTCATCGTCATAAACAAACTGTAAAAAGCAGACGTCATAAGCTATCATGAAAGATTATGTCCCACAATATAACAATAATGTAACTATAGTAACAAATTTGAGTCCAAATTAGGAAATAGCAGCATGTGATGTAAGCTGTCAGTGACATCAAACCTTATGGCATGTTATTTACTAGTAATGGTAACCTGACATTGTTATATTACTGAACAAAAGCTTCTGACAGATGTGATAACTGCTGTCACAGGCACATGGCATAGCTAGTTTAGTATTATGCAGCAATGATCCACTAGAATTCGTATTTAAATGCATTTGTGTTTGCAAACCCACAAACACACACAGAAGTAAACACACGCACACACAAGAGGGCAGTAAGCACACTTGCCCAGAGTGGCGGGTAGCCCTATCCACAGCACTTGACAAGCACTTAGGGGTTTGGTGCCTTGGTGCCTAATTAAGGGGATTGAACCAGCGTCCTTACAGTCACAAGGCTGGTTCCTCCAGCCCATAACTGGCCCACCTGATAAAGTGATATCTGAATGAGGCCCAGTGCAAAACAAAATAAATAAAGATAACTAAACAGGCTCTAACCATGGGACCACCATAAATGACCTATAGTTAAAAACAATACTTTGCTATAATGGGGGCTATGTTCATTGGTTGGAGGTTAGGGAAGCAGTCTTGTGATCAGAAGGTTGCTAGTTCGATCACCTGGACCAACAGGATATGACTAAAGTGTCCTTGAGCACCTCCAACTGCTCCCCGGGCGTTGTGGATAGGGCTGTCCACAAAGTATGCTTACTGCCCCTTAGTGTGTATGTGTGTGTTCACTAGTGTGTGTATATATGTGGGTGTTTCACTGCACATATGGGTTAAATCCAGAGGTGACCAGTGGCAAATAGTTCTAAACTCTAATTTTGGAGGAGCTGGACAGATATACTTTCAATATACGTTCAATAAGTTCACATAAAATTATATATATATATATATATATATATATATATATATATATATATATCATGCAATTCATGCAATTATCATGCAATTCACAAACAATATTGCCCATTTCACAATTAATTGAAGTGTATCAGATGATTTTTAAGGAATAAAAATGTTTGTATTAAAGTCTATTTTTGTATAGAGGCTTATTTTTCATATTGTTCTATTATCAGCAATTCTCAGTCCTCTGTCTAAATCTCCTGGTACGGCCACCAATCCAAGTTAAGGATGTTATTGGGCTAATTGGTTGTTAGGACACTCTTGCTCAATTTTGATGCACAGCTGAAAAACATTCTACAAATAAGTGAGTATAAAAGGGAACAACATTCTAGGTTAGTTTAGTATCTGAAGATCAGCAGTTGATGGCTTGCTGACCGACTCACAATGACCAGAAAGAAACAACTTTCTTTAGAGACCCGTCAGTCCATTGTTGTGTTAAGGAAGAAGATACTCCATTAAAAACAAGAAAATTTCACTGTGATCCCAAACTTTTGAGTGGAAGTGTGTATGTATGTATGTATATATATATATATATATATATATATATATATATATATATATATATATATATATATATATATATATATATATATATAAGACACAATATGCATCACGGCAATGTGTGCATAAGGTTAGGTGCCTTTAGTTATGTCCTGTTGATTGAGGGGATTAACTCAGGGACCTTACAGTCACAAGGCTGGTTCCTCCAGCCCATGCCTGCCCCACCCAGTAAAGGGATAGTGCTTGCTACAGGACATTAAGGAGGTTTATGAGTGTAAACATTTTGGGAACCACTCGTCAAGGACCCTCCCTGATACTGGATTTTACATAATACAAAGTGATTTTTAATTCATGTTGGCTTTAAGCAGCCCACCAAACACTGTTTAAATGTTCCAAAGCAAGGAGACATACCTTTGCACAAGAATCAGTGGTGAAGTGCTCACAATCCAGGAAACTGGGCCAGCTGAAGCCGAACTTTTCCAAAATCTTTTTACAGTCAAGTTGAGCTGCCTCACAGGTGGTCCTGCACACAGACTTGGCCGTCCCATTCACACACTCAGGGGCGTAGACGGAGCAGAGAAACGATTTGAGTTCAGGGGAACACTCCAATTTGACCAAAGGGGAAAACTGACGGATAGACTCCTCGGCCTCGTGTTGGTTTGAGTGTCCGAGCATGTTAGGCATCACAGTGTGGCTGTAGGATAAGTCGGTGCAGGCTGAAATAATGAGGGGTTCACATTCCCCAGTAGATAGCTGAGGGTCACCTTCCTCCTTCTGAAAGAGTAATATCCTTTTCCCAATCACTTAGAAATGATAAGGTGGCTAACAGTAAATGAAAGATAATAGTAGCTACAATTAATAATGTGAGTCATGCTAACTGATCTTAAAATACTAGAAAACCTCAAAAGATACCAACTACTCAAAAAATGGTAATGTGATTAACAATGAATAGAAGCTACAGTATCATCAGCGTCATTTCAACATTAATGTCAAAGCTCTAGAAAACACCCCAACAAAGCTAATGTGGCTAACAACGCCTGAAACTTAGTGTGGGCCAGTTTGCATGCAGTCATCTAAATAATACTGTATGGTGTTAGTAGATCAGAAATAAAACTACTGCTAAAACAATGTTGCTTGCTTACCGTGTCTGGATGTCCCAAAGAGTCTGGAAGAAGATCTAAGATTAAAACAACCATAATGTATGTAACTCTAGCAAACTCCATCTTTAGTAGCCTAGAGTTCCTCTCCTGATACAAACTCTCCTGCACTGCCAGCACTAAACATTAAAGGCTTCTAAGAACAGCTGGACAGGAATTCTTGTGTTTTTTAGAACATGGACAAAAAGATCTCTTGTCCAATCCCAAACCAGCCCTGCAACACGTCCCCCACAGGCCCTGCTAACAGACCTTATTGATTCGGTATTTACGTGGTAGGGAACCATCTGGTTCAGTGTATCCAAAGTGCAAAGGGTTTGAAGAAACTTTCTAAATTCACATTTTTTAAGAGAGAAATATAGATTATCATTTGTAAAGCTGCGATTTAAAAAGGAATAAGGTCCAATATATATATATATATATATATATATATATATATATATATATATATATATATATATATATATATATATATATATATATATATGGTTTTTTTTCCTTCTTCATTGACTGAGGCATATTTAAGTGGACAGACAGAAGTATATCTCATTTTCAGTGTATGTTGTTTTCTTAAATATTTCGTATAGTATGTATTTTTCTTTTTCTTTATTACAAAGTGGTCATAGTTTATTGATAACGTGATCAGAGACGGGGAGCACGAAAAAATAAAAGGCAGGGGCTCTGTGTGTATGGCGATGCTGCTAAGAGAGGGTCTTAAGGCTGATTTATACTCCCTCTACGTGTGGAAATGTCTGCATACAGTTCAAGCGATATTACCGTCACTGCCACATACCTCTCATACATGGTTGTTGAGCAACACTTCCGGTAGAGAGCAGTACGGAGTAAATCAAACATGGCAGCGGAGCAGTAGAAATGCTCCCAAATCACTATAATAAAGCATCTTTTATATTAACCCTTTCATGTCCACGCTTGTGGACAGTTATTAATAGTTCAATTTAAAGCATGTGAAATGTATTTCACCCTCCGAACAACTAGATGGCAGAATCATTATTCTCACTGCTCCAGTGTAACAAAATTCTCCTGAATTGTGTAGAAGTATAAAAGTAATACATTTATATAAACTCATAGTTGTGTGACATCTGTGTCCAATATCAAGTTTCCCTCTGTCCAGACTGTTTTGAGGGATTTCACAGAAAGGCTATCACAGAATTTGCAGCAAAATTCCAGCCTGAACAGATTTATTAATGTTTCTATTAATTGTGCTTTCAGTATGCTTTTAACAGAACCAAAACGATTTTATTTTATTTTATTTTATTTTATGAAAAGAAGAGGAAACCTCACAAATGTTCTACTATTTTGCATATTTTATTTAAAAGTTACAAAAAACAAGCCTAAAATTCAGAATTGTTTGTATAAAATGTTAGTTTTATAATAAAATACATTTAAAAGTTCAAGAAAGATTTTTTGGAAAAATATAAGCCATTTATGGAATTTGTTTTTAATTTTTTTTATGTTTTTCAGTTTTTTTACTCCACTAATGCATGGTGTCCACATATGTGGATAGTTCAATAACTTTTTAATAAAATGGATTTTTATGTTAAATGAAATTCCATAGGATTATTTATGCACATATAAGCAACAAAAATCATTTTAAAAAATCTGAATACAATTTTTAATAATGTATGCATAAAAGGGTTAACTCACAATCAAATTTAAGAACATTTTTGTCCTCACCTGTAAACTTACTACTTTTGAGATACTTGTTTTTCTTTGGACTATGGTAAGGTTGGGTTAGTGTGATGTGTTAGGGTTTGGCTGAGCGTGTAAAGTGCCGGACAGAAGTATCGCCCCCTCTTGTGTTGCTTTGCAACCTGGAATTAAAAATTATTTTGAATTGGAATAAATAAAATGTATTGTTTATAATATAATAAAATAAAAAATTTTAATTATATTATAATAAACTGAAAGTTGTGAGTGCATATGTATTTACCCTCTTTGCTATGAATCCGATCTGGTCCAACTAGTTAACTTCAAAAATCACATAATTCATTTGTTAAGGTCCACCTGTGTGCAAACAAAGTGTCACATGATGTCAGTATAAATACACCTGTTCTGAAAGGCCCCTAGGGAAGCGACATGAAGACCATAGAGCTCTCCAGACAGGTCAGAGATGAAGTTGTGGAGAACTACAAATCAGGGTTGGATTAAAAAAAAAATCCACAATTTAAGCTTCCCATGAAGCACCATTAATCCCATTATAACAAAAAGGAAAGAAAATGGCACAACTACAAATCTCACCGGAGAAGGTTGCCCACCAAAACTCACAGACCAGACAAAGAAGGCAAAGAGGGTTTCAACAAAGACCCTAAAGATAACACTAAAGGAGCTGCAAAGATCCACAACGGAGATGGAAGTCAGATGCTCCACAAAGTGGGGCTTTATGGAAAAGTGGCCAAAAAAGCAATTAATTAAAGAAAAATATAAGAAATAGCATTTGTCAGACTCCTCAAGCACATGGAGGAAAGTACTCTGGTCAGGTCAGACTGAAAAAAACTTTTTGGTTACTATGGGAAACCTTACGTGTGGCACAAAATCACTCCAAGAACATCAGTCCCACAGTGAGACATGGTGGTGGCAGCATCATGCTGTAGAGATGTTTTTTTTTATCAGCAAGGACTGGAAAACTGGTCAAGACAGAAGAAAAGTAATGCAGGACAGAAGAAAACATGTTTTAGTCTGCCAGAGATTTGAGACTGGAACAGAGGTTCACCTTCCAGCAGGATAATGATCCTAAAAAACTGTTAAGCCACTCTGGAGGAGTTTAAAGGGAAACATTCAAATGTCTTGCAAATGGTGTAATCAAAGCTCAGACCTCAATCCAAATGAGAATCTGTGACATGACTTAAGGCCTGCTGTACAGCAATGCAACCCATCTAACCTGAAGGAGCTGGAGCAGTTTTGCCTGGAAGAGCCAGCAGTAATCTTAGTAGCTAGATCTGCTAAGCTAACAGACACATACCCCGAAAGACTTGCAGCTGTAATTGCAGCAAAAGTTGGCTCTTCAAAGTATTGACCCTGAAGGAAGTGTGAGTATTTAACCCTGTAAAGCCTAACCCATCAAATAATTGCCAAAAAATTCTAATTCCTTGAATTAACGTATAATACCCACTGTATATAAATTGATATGTACCAAATATTAAGTAATTTGCAAGTTGCCTCAGTACAAAGGATGTTTCTATTAAAGTATCAGTAACAATTTAAATGCTTTTCGTATCTTAACTTTTCCAGAATTACCATAACTTTTTCATGCAAAACCACATGTTCGTCATTAATTGATGTCTCAGTTAAAAGTATCACACTGATGACATAGAGTTCTCAAAAAATCATATATCAAATATGATTTACTTGGTGTTGAAGGGTTAAGCCCACCAAAGTTTTCTGTTTTTTGTTTTAATTCTTGTGTGTGTCACAGTAAAACATATATCCTCGCTGTCTAAAAAAAATAGCAACTTTACAGTACAGGACAAAAACATTTTTAACATTCAATATATGTTGATGTAAAGAGGTTTTATTGGAAGTTATTTTGGAGCATTTCTATTGGTCCATTTTTCACTTTCATAAGATATAAAGAGCAGCTGTCGTGTTCAAGTAAAAAAGAAAACGTTAAATTAAAATATATATTATATTATATTATATTATTATAGTCCTCACTACATTTCCTCTTCCCACTAACAACAATTTTGTAATATTTACTTGTAGACTACTGTACAAAAGTCCTTGGCACCTAAGCTGATTGTTTAGAAGTCTTTATCTGATCACATAAGTGTATTTTCACCACCAGATATCATTAGAACAGATGTAAATAATCATACATGCAATACAAAGTAACATGAATATCTTATTGTGAGAGAAGTAGATCATATCTTGAGCTCCAGTTTGAAGGAGTGTAGTTCCAGATTTCTCCTGGACGCCCCAGACATTGTATGAATGTATTCAGTTCCTTCAGCAGCAAGCTTGATTTAGCTTAATGAAGTAGTGAGCAGTCAAAGCAGGTATTAGATGAGAACTGGAAATAATACTGGGTTGTTTCCACAAGGAGAAGCTTGGAAAGGGTTAAATAAACGTATGTAAAGGCACTACTTGCTCTATTAATACTGTTTAAATATTCAAATAATAATGCGTTTTACTGAGTAAATAAAAGCTTCCTGTCTGGACAAATAGCTTTTTAAATATAACAATGGCCTCAGGTGCCTAAAACATGAAATACTATACATGTAACACACATGGTCAGTACCAGAGTGGGTAATCAGGAGACCTGGGGGGAATTTCAGGTGGACCAGTAGCAGTTTGGGCTTGTTACTGTGAGCATATAAGCTATAAATCACTCAGACAAACTATACATGTGTGTAAATGTTTGTGTACATACAGTTGACACAGAGAGTAGATGAAGTTCTCATTTACCTTTCCACCTTAAATAACATAGCAGCTACATTCAGATTCAATTGTGTAACTGCCACATTCCCCACACTATTTAAGGTGGAATAAGGATGGGAATATAAAGCTGAGATTGGAGTATCAAGACAAGTCACAACAGGAACTTGTGGCAACAAGAAGGCAGAACGAGAAGCTACTTAAGAAGAACCAGGGCCTATCTAAACAGGTCTGACAGGGAGAAGTGCTGACAGGACCCTAATTTATTTATCTACTACTGCTTTGTAGCATCATGACCATGATTATGTCACATATAAGATAAAAGCTTTCGCAACCTTGTTTATCTGAAAGTAGCATATATGCACAGTGGAGACATTATTATGACCCCCAGCTAACGTCCAGAGTAACCGCCATGTACAGCACAGACAGCAGCTGGACGGACTGGGAGGCTCAATAAGGTCCTGGTAGGTGGTCATAGTTATCTGGAGCCATGCTAGATAGATAGATAGATATATAGATAGATAGATAGATACTTTATTGATCCCGAAGGAAATTTAGCAATGCTGACTGCAGTACATTCAACAGCTGCTGGAGGGAGCGTGGAGGAGGATCCACAGAGCCAACACCACCATCCAGGTGGTCCCACAGATGATAAATTGGGTTTAAGTCTGGGGAATCAGGGGTCCAGGGTAGTAAATGGAAGTCTTGGTCAGATCTTCCAACCAATGTTGGACATTTCTAGCCGTATGACGTGTCGCATTGTCCTGCTGGAAGATCCCATCCGCCCCAGAGAAGACAATCAGCATGTATGGTGTACGTGACCTGCAAGAATGGATTCAGACCCAAATCAGTTGAGGGTGCCTTCCACATGGATGAGTGGGCCTAAAGAATACCATGGAAATATTTTCCAGACCAGAACACTGTCACCATCATTGTGTTCTTTCAGCATATAATGTGACTTAACTGTGTATAAAGATGGAGAAACAAGAAATAAAAAAATAAAGTTTTGCTCAATGCTAATGATGTGTGCGTGTATGTCACTGTGTGTAAGTGTGTGCAAGCAAGAAGTGGGCTGGCCGCATCATGTAACTGCCCATCTGTGAACAAGTCCCACTCCCGCCCATCTGCTACTCTTTAAAAGCCTGAGTAGTGAATTACTAGTAATGATACAGTCTATAGCTGTACTGGAGTAGCTCTGGAGTCTGGAGCTGTACACCCACTGAATTAAACCATGATGATGATGATGACGATGATGATGATGACGTGCACTCGAGCTGGGGTTAAACGTGTTTGGGGCTAGTTCAAAAAGCTATTTAGGCCTACAGCTTTAGCAGCTGCATCCAGGTGACACAACTGACCTGGCCTGTTACTTTCTGAATACAGTCTACTACATATATACATCCTGTCCAGATGTTCTCTCACTCTTCTTTCTCTGTACAGTCTACTACATACATACACTCATATCCAGATGTTCTCTCACTCTTCTTTCTCTGTACAGTCTACTACATACATACATTCATATCCAGATGTTCTCTTACTCTTCTTTCTCTGTACAGTCTACTACATACATACATTCATATCCAGATGTTCTCTTACTCTTCTTTCTCTGTACAGTCTACTACATACATCCATATCCAGATGTTCTCTCACTCTTCTTTCTCTGTACAGTCTACTACATGCATACATCCATGTCCAGATGTTCCCTCACTCTTCTTTCTCTGTAGTCTACTACATACATACATACTATCCAGATGTTCTCTCACTCTTCTTTCTCTGTACAGTCTACTACATACATCCATATCCAGATGTTCCCTCACTCTTCTTTCTCTGTACAGTCTACTACATACATACATTCATATCCAGATGTTCTCTCACTCTTCTTTCTCTGTACAGTCTACTACATACATACATTCATATCCAGATGTTCTCTTACTCTTCTTTCTCTGTACAGTCTACTACATACATACATTCATATCCAGATGTTCTCTTACTCTTCTTTCTCTGTACAGTCTACTACATACATCCATATCCAGATGTTCTCTCACTCTTCTTTCTCTGTACAGTCTACTACATGCATACATCCATGTCCAGATGTTCCCTCACTCTTCTTTCTCTGTAGTCTACTACATACATACATACTATCCAGATGTTCTCTCACTCTTCTTTCTCTGTACAGTCTACTACATACATCCATATCCAGATGTTCCCTCACTCTTCTTTCTATGTACAGTCTACTACATACATATATCCATATCCAGATGTTCTCTCACTCTTCTTTTTCTGTACAGTCTACTACATACATACATTCATATCCAGATGTTCTCTCACTCTTCTTTTTCTGTACAGTCTACTACATACATACATTCATATCCAGATGTTCTCTCACTCTTCTTTCTCTGTACAGTCTACTACATACATACATTCATATCCAGATGTTCTCTCACTCTTCTTTCTCTGTACAGTCTACTACATACATACATCCATATCCAGATGTTCTCTCACTCTTCTTTCTCTGTACAGTCTACTACATACATACATTCATATCCAGATGTTCTCTCACTCTTCTTTCTCTGTACAGTCTACTACATACATACATTCATATCCAGATGTTCTCTCACTCTTCTTTTTCTGTACAGTCTACTACATACATACATTCATATCCAGATGTTCTCTCACTCTTCTTTCTCTGTACAGTCTACTACATACATACATTCATATCCAGATGTTCTCTCACTCTTCTTTCTCTGTACAGTCCACCACATACATACATCCATATCCAGATGTTCTCTCACTCTTCTTTCTCTGTACAGTCTACCACATACATACATCCATATCCAAATGTTCTCTCATTCTTCTTTCTCTGTACTGCACTTTTATTTATCTGATAGAGTCTTGGAACACTCTGTACCACCATCTCAACCAGTGACTCTACTGTTCTTCATATTTATATCTATTTCAGTCTGCTCTGTCCTTCACTGCTGCACTCCGCACTTTACTTTTAATATACAACTCTGCACATGTTAAGTTTACAGGTGTGTCTGTGCGTGTATGTCACTGTGTGTGTGTGTGTGTGTGTGTGTGGGTTGGATGTGTTTATTACTTCTGTAATATCAGTTATCATGCACTGTGATCTACTGTAACCAAAAACAAATTCCTTGTATGTGTGAGCATACTTGGCCAATAAAGTCCGATTCTGATTCTGATGCAATACACACATATAGCCCATACAGAAAAAAAATAATAATTTTTAATGTACTGGAAAGTGACTGAAGTGCATTAAAAAAAATCTTAATTTTAGACAAAAAAATGAGTATCTTCCTGAAAAGTGTTACATTTAGATCTATTAGAAATATTTAGTCCAAAGCATCTTCGATATGAAATTACTTTCTGAAATCCACATACTTGAATATTATGCAAAGTTTAATCCACTTGGGTGAATTAATTGGTTTTACTGGAGCTTTTACCCAACTGTGCTTTATACACATAAATAAAAGGACAATCACACTGTTGGCTCATTAGGTTTCAATAAAAAAGGTATAGTCAAGAAAAAAAGTGAGTGATCATTCTAATAACCGACATCAGAATAAAGTCAGACAACAGTTCAGTCAACACCAGAGTGTAAAATCTCGTCAAGAGCTTTATTATGAGTGGTTTATGATCTTCACTGGTATATTTGACTTCATTATTGATGCAATATTAGTAATAACAAGTATTAAACATATTCAAGTACATGATGATTGTTAATAATGATAAAAAAGTAATGTAAATATAATAAGTTGTCATAGTGGAGACTTTATAAAAAAAATGCATTTGTCATTAAAAAAAGAAGCTGTTAAAAAAATCAATGCATGACAACTAGAGACGTCTTTGTATGAGAACACATTTCGTGGCGCTGGTCCAGAGATCACTCTTAGGTGCTCATAGTACTCAGGATGAACTGAAACGAGAAAGGGGTTTCGTAAATATAAGCCATTTTTGTACTCACTGAAATAAAATCATGTCTATGGTTTATGTATTTATTTATCAAACTGATTAATAAATTGTGTTTGTCCTCATACAGTCAAGATGTTTAAGCCAACCACCATCTGGAACACCACTAGGCTCTAGACCAACAATAGTGTCTGTTTCTAATTACTCAGCTGTACAGAACTTACGTCATCGTATTGAAACGAAGCCACGCCCTGTTGCGCCTGGTCCCGTCGTCTGAAAACATCTGAACACAACACAGTTGGGCATGTCAGTATGGATCCGATGCATATATCCAGTGTGAGCCCAGTGGTTTTGCTTCCAATGAGATTAATCTTGTTCCACCAGCAGACCATGTGTACCCTTTGAATTATGTAAACCGGGATGTTCCAATCTTGGACCCCCCAATCACCTGACCCCCCTGACCAATCACAGGGCTGATGCATCTTGGCCATCACAGAACTTGGTTCATCCTCAGCACTGCAATGACAGTGGTGTGGTGGTGGTGGTGGTGGTGTGTTAGTATGTGTTGCGCTGGCATAAGTGGATCAGACACAGCAGTGCTGCTGGACTAAAAATAGCCCACCAATCCAGCCATGCTGCATCCTGCGGGCAGCGTCCTGTGACCACCACTAAAGAAATACAGGAGGACCAGCATGAACGGATGAGCCTCCGGCTCTGACTTTACATCTACAAGGTGGACCAACACAGTAGGAGCGTCCAACAGTGTGGACAGTGAGTGGACACAGTGTTTAAAAACTCCAGTAGCATTGCTGTGCCTGATCTACTCACACTAGCACAACACACAAGAAAGAAACACCACCAGTGTCACTGCAGGGCTAAAAAATGATCCACCACCCAAATAATGCCTGCTTTGTGGTGGTCCTGTCAGGACCCCTGACCATTAAAGAGCAAGGTAAATGGGACAAACAACGTGTAGCACGTAGGTTTTAAATTAAAGCTGATAAAATGGACGATGAAGGCAGACACAATGATGTGTACCTAATAAAGTGGACAGTGGCTTATATTTTTTCAATATTTAAAGATGGAACCTCAATGACGGCCTACTGAATGACTACTGAATTAGCGTCAACTGCAATGAACTGAGAACTGAATCAGAAGTCCCAGAACTTAAGGTTCATTGTCGTACTTACCGGTTAAGGCCCTCAGCCTGACGCAGCACGCAACATAATCATCGAAGGTGATCTTCCCATGATTACTGTAGCGCTTTATGATGCAGTTCATCGCTTGAGGGCTCAGCCTGTAGCCTACACACAAACAGAAAGACATACGGTTTGCTCAATACTTTCTCTTAATCGAAAATCGTGAGCTCATATTAGTCTGAAAGTTGCCCTCCTGGCACTGAGTGATGGAAACAAGGTTCAAAAGAAACATGGTGGTCAAAACATTGTACCCATTGAGGAGACAGCCTGGTTCATTTCCTGTTGGTCCACTGTTCCACTCCCGTCACGGTCGATGGACATGAAGTGCTGCTTCCAGCCATTGATCACCGCCCACAGCTCCTTGAACTCATTGAATCCCATAGTGCCTGACATGTCCCGCTAATGAAAGCGTTAAAGAGAATTCCACTTCCAATTCCAGTTCAAGTTTTAAAACTTCTGTTAATTATTCAGAGTGGCCAAGCCGTGCATACGGACAGCCAATTCATACTGAGAAACCCTGAGTGTCATAGACAGTATAGCATGATTTAGAAGTCTGGCATTAAGCTCTTGTCAATGTTGTCTCATATAGGTGAAATCAACCATGGACAATGAGAAATGATCATAGATTTCGAATGGCTCGATTTCTAACACACTCGAGGCCAAAATAAAAGCTATTTTTTGCTTTTTAAACTACTCTCTTTCTTAAACATCTCAATCTTGTCATAACATTTACTTCTTATGTAAAGAACATAACCTAACACAGCACAAAACCTGTATATTGTGCTTGTGTTATGTAGGAGTTGTATCGTTTTTAAAGTTATGTCATGAAAGTCAAGTTGATGTTGACTAACTGCTGAGAACATCATGAATATAACCCTAAGTAAAGGGAAATTTACGTAGAAATATGAGAAAAAGCCAACCTACACAGGTCAGTAGGGCTTATTTTTAGATATAACCCAGACCTACTATAAGTATATAGTATTTTCTTGCAAAAAAAAAAAAAAATCATGATTATTAATAATATCCCCAGTGAATCAGTTATCTCAATGTATACACAAGCTATTTATTAGCAAACTAGACGATTATCACCTTTTACACATCACTATCAGAACAGTCATTGATCCTAATAATCCTGATATCTGATTACATCGCCCTATCACTCAGGCCTAGCATGATGTGCTGTGTCAACAAGGCTTGGATCACATTGCTAGACTTCAGGCAACCAAAAATGCAGACCCTGGAATCACAAGGCTCCTCACCTACTGTCTTCCCTGAGGCATCCATGTTATTAGTATCAAGATTCACATAACCAGCGACTGCTTAACATCAAGCTTAAACAGCATCGCTGAGCAGTAAAGTATCTTATGTTTCCCATATTGGTTTATATTATATTAAAATTATACACAAGTTTACTTCAAAACAAAAGGCCTTGTGCAAAACAAGTGATAAAACAGATAAGATGTCTAAGAGATACATATAAAAAGTAGATTTATAAACAATATGAAATCCTTGACTGTCTTATAAAAGGCCGTACAGCATACCTCTGTTGCCGGAAAATAAAACCCTACAGAAATAAACATACTCTACTTTTTAAGTCAATGGAACCAGACTTACCAGAACAAGTAATTTTGGTCCATTCATTATAAAAGTTCACACACAATGTAATTATGCCAAAACCTGAAACTCGACATAGGGGGAGCTATTGAGCTTTTGTTCCGTCAGCGGCAGTATGGAAATCTACAGCATGCCTCTCAATGCACCCAACAATAAAAGAAGCAAGAAGTCCATTAGTGGCCTATTAGGATTAGACATTGTGGCTGGAAAGGATACATCAAGCATGCTGATCATCAGCCTGCAGGTCTCCAAGTTGAAAGCTAAAAAACAAACAAACAAACAAACAAACAAACATGGCAACCTGGTCAGATCAGCAATACAGTTGTAAATAACAGCAATAGAAGCATTATTATGTGATAAGAGCGATTACTTCTTTGAGCAGAGACGGATGGACAATATGAGGTGCAATTTGAGGCAATCAGATCCTCAAAACACTGAAAAGTAGTCTAGCTGTATTTCACAACAACCGCTCTGAGTGAAGCACTTTCTGAAATCATGTCTTACGTTTATAGCCACCAGAGAAGTTAGCCTGGGTCAAACAGGCCTGGAGCTCCTCGGCAGAGATCTGACCATCCTGAAGCACAAAAACAACAACAAATTAATGAGGTAGGGGTGGCGAATGGGATATGTTGCTATTATATTGATACTTATGTAAAGGTGTGAGTCTGTCAAGGAAATATCAAACAACTGTCTGAGTCAGTATAGACTAATTAAACCCTCTAAACAACAACAACAACAACAACAACAACCACAGTACAGTAACTGTAAAAACTAGGGCTGTGTGTTGGCAAGAACCTGGCGATACTATACACATCATGATACAGGAGGTGTAAGTGTTGCAAAAATTGTCTATGTTCACGATGCATGATTGGTGGTTGATTCATACAAATTCATACAAATTCCATTATTTCATGTGATAAATATATTAATAATTTGTTTAATGTAATGTAACGTGTATCTATTGTGATTTGAGGTGAAGTAAATTAATTTGTCACAGTTAAAATACAGTAAAGGTTCATGTACTCGCGAGAATGCGATGTTGCGTTTACCGGAACTCAGAATACAATTTTTTTTTTAGTTCTCATGGACTGCAGGCTAGCAAATGTCTCTCACAAGGCTTCGCTATATTTTGTTTAAGGTCGTAATTATTTACTGTGGAAGCCAAAAAAGACTGTTAAAGAGACTAAGAATTTTCTCAAGGACTCAAGAACCTCTTTTCATGACAAGCGGCCAACAAGGTATTTTGTTCTACTCGTGGAACGTTTGTGTTATGCTAATGCTAAGCGCTATTTGGTATTTGTTTATGAGCTGTGTATTGGATGGTTGATGTATTTTGTACTACATTCATTTGAACATATAGTCCTCACGGCGTGACTGGAGGCACACATATCAGAGAGGCAAGACGCGTTTAAGAAATAAACGCCCGTTTCAAAAGAAAACAGACATTTCAGGAAAACAGACATTAACTTGTTAGCTAGGTTTGCTAATGCTAATGTTGGAGGTGCAACCTTACAGCTATACATTACAGCTGCGTCCAAAATCGCCTACTAAGTCAGTAAGTATTAGACCGGAGCCAGTATGTACTGCTCGAGCTCTTTCAGTACGCGAGTGTGTAGTATCCACACAATCTCTGACACTTTACATCCCCCATTTACCAACGTCCTTTAACACAAGACCACCTCAGTAAAGTCCCACATTTACTGACAATATTAAGATACTTTTTGTGTTTTTCTGACCAGGGTTTTTGTCTGAATCTGTACTCAGAGGGTGTCGAGCTGTAACTCGGAGAAGACAAACCAGGAATTTAACAATTACTTACCTCAGAAGAAACATAAGTGGCTCTAACGTCCAGTAGTAACCAGCGGTAGCTACTGTGACCTGCCTGTGCCATTCCCCTGCTTGGATGTTAGTGGGTGGGGTTAGGTCTCATCAGGGTTTAGCTACGTTTGGCATTATGCTTTAGTTGTTTTTGTTAATCTTTAGATTTACTTTGGCCACCTTTTGTTTGTTGTCTGGACATGTTTTTTTTCCCTTAATTTTTCATAAAATTTATTTTTTGCTATTTAAACACTGTGTGTCTTTCATTAAGTTGTCACGGTTCTGAGCCGGTCGTGACTCTACATACACACAGCCAACGTACTGCTTTCCACCGTTTTTTTGTGAGTTTTAAACTCATCTGCAGCTCCAGGTGAACCCTAGGATAGCACAGTGTGCTGCAGTTGCCTATTTAAAAATATTAGCTTGCTTCAGGTAACGTGCACGCACTGCTAGATGAATACAGAGTGTTCAGATACACTAGCCATGCTCGCCTACTGAGTAGTACGGAAGTAGACGATTTGGGACACAGCCTATATGTTTACGTTGGAGTGGAAGAGTTAAATGGCTGAAAATAAATTACAACACTGTTAACATAAAACACCATATACTAGTAAAAACTATGTAGGAACTGATTGCTAGCTGATTCATTTATTTTGCATTATGTGTTTTTTCTGGTTTGGTCTTGAGCAGTGGTCACCAATGCTCCTCCAGTACAGAGTTGAGTTCCTACCTGCATCTAACAACAACCTGCTGTGCCGCTCTTATCAAGAATTAAAGCATTGGAACCAGCCAGTCAAGGACTTTGGAAGAAGTTCATTAGCTGGAACAGGTGTGGCAGACTGTAGCAGGAATAAAACTCACAGTAAAGTAGACTTGTTTGAGGGTGCCCAAGCCACACTGCACCCTTGATTTGTACCACAAGGTTGCTGTTCAATCTACACTACACTACATGTGCTATTTCTGTTCATAGCTTGTAAAGATGAGGGATACATACCTGCCCAGCAACAGCGGTGAAATATCCAAAGAGAGGATCCTGCTGCTGCCCTGGGAATCCTCCAGGAAACTATGACATATAGAAATATTAGTCCTTTCGGTTTACAGATGTAATTAGGAATTAAACAATACCACACTGTGTCAAACAGTATTGCAGAATAACATATACAATGTGATTAGCATGTTATATTTAATGTCTGTAATAACTGCATACTTACACTAACACTACATGCAAAAACGTGTAACTACAAGTGATGTTTTTACTGTTACAGACAGATTACTGCAGAACAGCCTATTAAAATACATTTCTCGTAACATTTGGCTAGTTGTAGTAACTTTTAACCAGCTGTAGTGGTAGGAGTTAGCTGGCGGTAGTGGTAATATTTAGCCAGCTTTTAGCTAGATGTCTTAGTAACATTTGTTTAGCTATTGGAACATGTAGCTAGGTGTTGTCATAACATTTCACTAGCTGTAGTAACATTTCACTAGCTATATTAACCTTTAGCTAGCAGTAGTAACATTTCACTAGGTATCATAGTAACAATTTGCTAGTTATAGTCAAATTAAGCTAGCAGTAATAACATTTAGCTAGCTGTAGCAGTAACATTTACCTAGCTGTAGTAATATTTAGCTGGTTGCTGTTGTAATATTTTGCTATAACTTGTATTTAGCTGTAGGTGTAACATTTAGTTAGCTGTAATAACATTTCGCTAGCTGTAGATGTAACATTTAGTTAGCTGTAATAACATTTAGCTAGCTGTAGTAGTAACGTTAATGCAGCTGTAGTTGTAACATTTAGCTAGCTATACTAACATTTAGCTAGGTTTTGTAGCAACATTTCACTAGCTGTAGGTGTAACATTTAGTTAGCTGTAATAACATTTCGCTAGCTGTAGATGTAACATTTTGTTAGCTGTAATAACATTTAGCTAGCTGTAGTAGTAACGCTAACGCAGCTGTAGTAGAAACATTTAGTTAGCTATACTAACATTTAGCTAGCTGTAGGTGTAACATTTAGTTAGGTGTTATTAATATTGCACTTTGATAATAATAAATGACTACTGGACTAAAACATGAAAAAATAAGATGGTACTGTCACATTTACAGCCACTCCTGAATACTGAATTGAGACACAAAAACATAATATATCAATTATATATACTGTGAACACCTCTAAAAATTACATATATTACTACATTGACATTCAATAACCATTCTACACAGGTTTGATTCATTTTATTTAGATGGTAAATAAAAAAACTAAATAAAAGATGTTTTTTATTATACTATAATCAAATTCAGAAGGTTCTGTTCGATGCATGTTTATATAGTTTTATGTCATTATTTATTTTTGTATGACCATGTTCTCTCTTTATTTCCTAGAATTAAACCTTTAGGACTGGTATATGAGTTCTGTTTTTTTTTTTTTTAGGTTGTCCTGTATTGCGCTTTATCCCCATATTTTTCACTAATTGATTTATTTTTTGGGTAGTTTATTCCGTCCACATGTCAAGTTAAACGAATCTGATTCAGGCTATAGCAAAATGTTTCTGACATGGTGTTATCAGTAATGCTGTCACAGTTCAGATGTGTACTGTTAGGCTGAAATGGCACTCTGTGAATGTGTGTGAGTGAAGAAGTGGGTGCTGTTTGGTATGTTGGTGCAGGTCGAGTGCTTTATTTACTCAGTTCCTTTGCTAGGACGCCTCTGAACAGGCTGATTTGTGAAGGTTAGGGCTGAATAATATGGGGGAAATTTCTAAGTGCAATTTTTCTAACCAGTAATGGAAATATTTTCTATAAATTATATTGCATGTTGTTTTTTGATCAACTTCTCCTCGCATAAAGCTTGCACACTAAGTGCTTCAGGCCACATGTTAGCTGTGATGGATGTGATGCCAAATATCGTCGCTTCCGAATAAAAACATGTTTTTGCCTTTCCATTATCATTATTCTACATCGTTTGAGCTGCTCTTTATTAAGGCTGTAAGAAAATATCGAAAATATCGAATATCGATATTATGTTGAGTGATACTGTATCGGTTCTCAAAAAAAAGTATCGATACAGAGATTCCTGACAGACAGTAAATCATTGTGTGTTGTGTTTAAACCTCTGACCACTAGAAGGCAGCGTTTTAATCAATCTTTAGCTTTACTCCAACATTAACAAGCAGCACAAGGGCGCAATGCTATTGTAAGCATTGGCAAAACTGTTTATACTGTTGTGTTTTAATAGTAGTATTTAAAAAAAATCACAGTTTATCACTTTGTTTACAGTATCGCAATACATTGCGATATATTGAATCGTGACCACTGTATCACGATACATATTGTATCGCCAGGTTCTTGCCAATACACAGCCCTACTCTTTATATCCTGCGAAAGTTTCATGATAAAAAACTTTGACAAAATGACAAAAATTCTGGTTCCACTGACTTACATTAAAAGTTAAGAACATTTTTGGTATCTCCTGTAAAGTTACTATTTTTGAGATACTTGTTTTTCTTTGGACAGCGACAATATGCAAACACAGGTGTTTGGTTGCGTCTGATTGCTCTAACTTGTACGTGTTTACGGTAAACTTTTCTCTAAAACTTGTTAAAACTTGTTAAGTGTTAGGTCCCTGTGGGTCATAATTATTTATTATATATATATTTTTTTGGTTTCTTGTTGAGTGTGCCTCACTGTTGCAGGATTGCAGGTTGGGACAAGTTGGTCACCACCTGTCCCCTGGCTTTTAAAAGGACACAGGAACAGAGAGTGCCTGGGTGTACTCAGCTTTCAACATGGCTCCTGTGTGTTCCTGGTTCCTTGCCTCATAGTTGCTAGTTTGTGATTACTGCTTACTAGTGATGGCCAGAGGAAGCTGGTGGTTTGAAAAAAGGTTCATTTCTCGAAGCTTCATGTGCACACTAACCCCCCCTGCTGGCCATAACTTCTATTGTCATTTTAACTATTTGTGATGGCCTCTTGCAACATTGTCAGCATGTAATAAACTAGGGTTATATAAATGTAAGTATATACATTAAAACACCTTTATTTCATTTTATGTGGTTCATTCATTTGTTCATCTGATCTGTTTTTGATTGTGTGGGTAACGCTAACCTGCCAGTATGATTTCACTCAGTAAATAAATCCAATAGCACGTGAGATGTTTATATTCAAACTGCTGCAGTGCTTTCAAGAGATGGGACAGTGATTGTGGGGTGACTTTATTATTTTTTTTATTAAGAAATAAAAAAAATCACGCCAATACTCAAACCACATTCCAAACCAGAGAGGCTTCAGACGCCATCAGTGACGTCACTCGCCCTTAACGAAGCAAGCCTCGATACGCGCTTCATAAACGGGTTCCTGGATTTCTCAACACAAGCCCCGAAGCCATAGTATCATTTGCACATCACTACTGCTTACCTGAAGTGTAATAGAAGTAAGCTGATGGTAAAACCTTGTGTATTGGTGTGTATTTGTTTAGTTGGGCAGTTAGATTAATGATTTAAATTTCTTTTTTCTTTTTTTTTGTATGGCAAGTTTTCAACTTTTTCAATCTTTTTATATGTGTTTTGTTTGTTATTTTCTCTTCCCCCCTCCCATTTACTGGTTCATCCCTTTGATTTAATGTATAGAAAATTTTCATCTCAGTTTTGTTAGTGGTTGGAGCCAGGAGGGCACGGGGGTCTCAGGTATGTTGCTGCCTAACCTGGACCAGGTCGTAACATTAAGACATAAGTGGTGATGATGGATTTTATAATAAACATGTTCTGTTTCTAACTGCAATATAAAAATTATCAGTCTCTTAGCCCTATTAAGGTCTCCTGCTGTTTTTTCAGCCACTGTGTGGCCCCTCTCTCTCTCTCTCTCTCTCTCTCTCATTCACTCTCTCCCACTGATTGGCTGCTGGAGCACTTACAGCTGAAACCTTCCTTAAAACTTCTATGCCAGTGGACGAGACTAAACTGCCACAGCCTAAATGAGCTGAGATATGTAATCTGATTGGTTCCCCTGGCATCTAAGACACAAACACTGAAACAATGCAAACTATTAATAGATTACACTAAAATGGTACAATCAGTTCTTTTCACAACCGCCAGGGTCACTGATAAGCATATGTGGATATAATCCCAAATTTTTAATTATTGTGTTTTAATACTTAATTACCTTACTCATTATATAATAACTGCAGCCCACACACAACCAGGATACACTACCGATCCGACAGGTAGGTCTCAGTTAGTTCAGGTAGGTGTGGGCCTTATTGCTCAATGTATGTCATACATAATAGAGAAAAGCTGAAACAGGGATGACAGCACAACCCCACCAATTTTTTTTTAAAAACCTTTCATAAAACTGTGTGTCAGACTTCAGGCAGTGTACACCTAACCTTTTTAAGCAATACCTTTCTATGAGGGACTTTTTAGAGGCACTACACTATTCAGACATCTAGTTACAATCACTACCACAGCACATTTGACATCAAACCACTGTAATTTTTTGGTGGACTTTCCCTTTAATCTCTGTTAAATTATACTACAAATGATATGTGTTATTTTTCTTATTATTATTATCACTATTAGTAGTAGTAGTAGTAGTAGTAGCAGTAGTAGGCCGCTCACAGGAAAAGAGGGTATTAGAACATCACGTTGGTGGTACCCTCAAAAGTGCATCTTCAGTATCTTTATGTATTAGGGCTGTGTATTGGCAAGAACCTGGCAATACAATAAATATTGTGATACAGCAGTCACGATTTAATATATCACAATATATTGCGATACTGCAAGAGAGGTGATATACTGTGATCTTTCAAATACTACTAATAAAACATAGTACTACATAAACAGGTTTGCCAATGTTTACGATATCACTGCACCCTTGTGCTTCTTGTTAATGTTGGAGTGGAGCTAAAAATGGATTACAACACTGCCATCTAGTGGTCAGAGGTTTAAACACAACACACAATGATACAGTCTGCCAGGAATCTGTGTATCGATAGTGTGTTTTTGAAAATCAATACAGCATCACGAAACATAATATCCCGATACTCAATATTTCTATATTTCCTTACACCCCTATTAATTGTGGAATATTATTCCACCATATTCTTCTGCAATATCATATTTCTAATTGTTTAAACTCACACACACACCTTTTTGTCTTCCACCAGTTCTGGTTTGAAATATTAGGTCATGAACAGGTACAAAAAAGGTAAAGGGCGATAGGAAGCGACCCATCTGAGAGGGAAGTATTATTAAAGAAAAAGCCGGAAGGGAAATAAAAGAGAATTAAATTTTGGGCAGGATCAAGTTAAGAAGAGGAAGAGTTAGATGTATTAATCAGCTCAGTGAATAAGAAAGGGTTTGTGTGCACCAGCATGGCTCTTTAAGGATCCGAGTGGACACCTCTGAACTATACTGACATCCTGTGACAGATCATAGATACAAAAGATACTGCTTTTTAGCTTTAGTGAGGTATTTAGTATAATATTTGAATAATAACGTGGGTGTCCAGTACCCGACAATTAACTGCCCTGTATGGAATTTACTAAAGAAATGGTTAATACACATTGTTGTATATAAGCTAAATAAATGGCACGCTTTCTTTGTAGTTGATATCAGGTTAATATTTGTAAATTTATTGAGAAATAAACTTTAATTTTGACTTAAATAGTAGAACGCAGAAAAAAAACTATACTAGTTCTCAGCATGAATTCAGAAATGTTAACTTTATCAAAACTAACTGTAGATCATATGGGACCATAGTGTATTTTGTTATATTTTGATGTTTCATGATGAATGGACCACTAAAAATGCTCCAAAATAACTTAATATTAATAATATTTACTTACACTGAAATGAAATAAATCTTCTTTCTTTGGACAGAAACGATTTAAAAAACATGATATTGAATTTTACTAATATTGTCCAGTCAATTTGCCCAAGTAGACAATAAAATAAGAACAAAGACAATGTTATTGGTTAAAACCATTAAAGAGTTTTTCTGTTGGTTCCTGGTGGTGTTTAGTGTACTGGGTTTTCTCTTGATGGGTTGATATCACACTATAAAGGATTCTAATGGTTTAACACGTGTTCAGGGACGCATTCCAGAGGTATCAAAGACTGTGAATACAATGCTTTTTATTCAATACTAGCACAGAGCCAGTGGTGCTTTTTATGCTGTCTGAATAACGCTGTCACAACGTCACTACTAAATAACATTGTTTTATGGTACTATTTCTATCTGTTGCCAACTTCCCAAATCCCATGGATTTCCGTGCAGATATAATGGAACGTATAAAATATTCAAAGAGGTTGTGACAACGTATACAACGTATATGTGTTTGCAGGGTACCGTGATACACTAAATCCTAATTGTGCACTTCTATAATGAAATGTACAGTTGGTGAGAGATTTCAAAATACTAAACACACACAATGTGACCAGAAAAGTATATATATATATATATATATATATATATATATATATATGTATATATATATATATATATATATATATATATAAACAAACATGTATCCAACATAATTGTGTGGTAGTGTACTAAAAAGTTTAAGCAGTAGTGTATATCTAGATGTAAACTAGTAGTTGGTGTGAAATGCGTCCTTTTACAGAAACTTAAGAGTCAGAATTGTTAAATTGTTCACAGTGGTGGTGAATGGAACCAGACGTCCACCACTAAAAGTTCCTACATAGAAAGTTATTACATTAAATGTTGTGAAGGAACCTAGGCCCTATAGAAAGCGTACTTTTCTCAATTTTACCATCATAAACTATGAAAAACCACTGTTTTTTTTAAATAAAAAATACATAAATAAAATAGCTTCATCTGTGTTGTAGGGGTGGTGACTCCTGGTTTCTATCACTCCCCCTGGAAATTTACATGGCGAGTTAAGGTACTTTGTATACTCTGACCACGTCTGTAGTGTTAGTTCGACCCACACTCGAGTGTTTTTCGTTTTTTCATTCTTCTTTTTACTTCGTAGAGTTTCATTAATTTATGCTCAAACCCAAACAACATGGTTTCACTTAACCTACAGCCTCCAAACAGTCTGTAGTCACTCAGGGAGATCCCCAAGCACTAATCCACAGACAAACCCACCCACACTCCTCTATTTGTCGTTTTGCACACTTCAGGAAATGCAGTGGTTACGTATATTATCTCTGTACACATGAGCTCCGGTGCTGAAGTACCTCTGTGAGGCTAATGTTAACTTTTATCCAGAGACTGATGAGAAACGAATGAGAATGAGACCCAGCCTGAGTTTAGGCGGTGAGACGCGAGGGGTTAGAAGGGACTGTGACCCAAAACACGAACTTCAACTGTAAACAAACAACACTTACCCCTCCGGGAGGACCACCGGCTGGAGCTCCGTAACCGTAACTCATCTCGGAGTGACAGAAATGTTCTGGGCTTCGGAAAGTGTGAGCAGAGTCGGAGAGAGACGCGAACACTCCAAGAAAACTCTCTTTTTATCTCATTAAAGCCGCTCCCTCTTCCGCAATGGGAGGGTCATAACAATGTAAGCGATGAAATCCTTGATGCTTCAGAGGGGCAGGTTTACCGCCCGGCTTGGCCAATCAAATCAGAGCGTGCGAGCTGTGAGCCAATCATGTCCGACCTTGACGTCACCCACGCTCTTCCAGGTGTTACGACAGTTCCTTTCCAACAAAAGGGCAGATAAGCGCTTATAAACTGTGAATAAACCACCACCGATAACAGATATACTAATGTACTGAAACACTGACTGCTATAACGCAACACTAAACAGATCTCAGATCAGTCCTGTTTTAAAAGAGCTGCACTAACTACCTGTATCTTTTAGAACAGACTCTAAACATAAACAGAGAACGCCTCTCTGTTTATGTTCCAGCCGCTGATCTCAGATCTGCAGATACTGACCTTCTGTACAAACACCTTCAATAACATACAGAGAACCTGGAGAGACTCTTTCAGCTCTTCTGCTTCTGAACTGTGGAGCTCAGTTCAGCTTTTATTAGACAGTCGAGCTCAGAGTCAGTTTTACTACACATCTGTAAACATCTGTCTGAAACTTGGCGTTTAATTAAAACTTTGTCTTTTGCTAATTAAGTTATAACTGATGGAAGCTGTCTGTAAAGCATGTTAAGCCGCCATTGGTATGAAAAGTGCTCTATAAAAAAAATAATGATAATATTAATTGTTATTATTTTATTATTGTTATAATAATTCTAATAATAACAATAATAATATCAACAATAATTATTATTTTTATTATTATTATTAGTAGTAGTAGTAGTAGTAGTATTAACTGTTTAGTCCTGCATTTATGTAGACTGTAAAGCAGAGTTTGTACAGCTCAATATCATAATATACCTTGTATCATAACACTGTTAGAGACACTCTAACTGTGGAAATCAGGCTGCTGTGTAACATGAACATACTTTATAAACAAATTATTATTTAATTTTTTATTATTATAATCTACTTATAATAATAAAAATTTTGTTTTAAAATATATGTTTCTTTAGTAAAGTGACCAGTTAGTAGGAGCATATGTTTAGCGTTTCTAATAAAGTGGCCAGTGAGTGGAAGCACATGGTCAGCGTTTGTAATAAAATGTCCAGTTTTAGAAGCACGTGGTCTGTGTTTCTAATAAAGTGGCCAGAAGGGAAATGCAAGGTAGATGTTACTAATAAAGTGGCCAGTGAGTGCAACTTTAACATATGTGTTTTTAGTAAAGCGGCCAGTTAGTAGAAGCATATGTTAAGTGTTTCTAATAAAGTGGCCAGTGAGTGGAACCTTAATGCGTGTTTTTAGTAAAGTGACCAGTTAGTAGAAGCATATGGTCAGTGTTTCTAATAAAGTGGCCGGTGAGTGGAACCATAACGTGTGTTTTTAGTAAAGTGACCAGTTAGCAGTAGTAGTAGCAGTAGCAGTAGTAGTAGTAGTAGTAGTAGTATTAGTAGTAGTAGTAGTAGTATTAGTAGTAGCAGTAGTAGTAGTAGTAGTAGTATTAGTAGTAGCAGTAGTAGCAGTAGTAGTAGTAGTAGTAGCAGTAGTAGCAGTAGTAGTAGTAGTAGTAGTAGTAGTATTAGTAGTAGCAGTAGTAGTAGTAGTAGTAGTAGTATTATTATTAGTAGTAGTAGTAGCAGTAGTAGTAGTAGTAGTAGTAGCAGTAGTAGTAGTAGTAGTAGCAGTAGCAGTAGTAGTAGTAGTAGTAGTATTAGTAGTAGCAGTAGTAGCAGTAGTAGTAGTAGTAGTAGTAGTATTAGTAGTAGCAGTAGTAGTAGTAGTAGTATTATTATTATTAGTAGTAGTAGTAGCAGTAGTAGTAGTAGTAGTAGTAGTAGCAGTAGTAGTAGTAGCAGTAGCAGTAGCAGTAGTAGTAGTAGTAGTAGTAGTAGCAGTATTAACTGTTTAGTCCTGCATTTATGTAGACTGTAGAGCAGAGTTTATACAGCTCAATATCATAATATACCTTGTATCATAACACTGTTAGAGACACTTTTCTGAGTTACTGACTCTAACTGTGAAAATCAGGCTGCTGTGTAACATGAACATACATCATAAACATTTTTTTTTAAATTATTATTATAATCTACTTATAATAATAAACATTTTGTTTATAATTTTTTTATAATGAAGTGTTCAGTGAGTGGAAAGACAAAGGCAGCATTTCTGTGGCCAGTGAGTAGGCGTGCAAGGGAGGTGTTTCTAATAAAGTGGCCAGTGAGTTGAATGCATGGTGGATGTTTATTATGAAGTGCCCAGTGAGTGGAAAGACAAAGGCAGCGTTTATGACCATGTGGCCAGTGAGTGGAAGCACATGGTCAGTGTTTGTAATAAAATGTCCAGTTTTAGAAGCACATGGTTTGTGTTTCTAATAAAGTGGCCAGAAGGGAAATGCAAGGTGGATGTTACTAATAAAGTGGCCAGTGAGTGCAACTTTAACATATGTGTTTTTAGTAAAGCGGCCAGTTAGTAGGAGCATATGTTCAGTGTTTCTAATAAAGTGGCCAGTGAGTGGAACCATAACGTGTGTTTTTAGTAAAGTGACCAGTTAGTAGAAGCATATGTTAAGGGTTTCTAATAAAATGGCCAGTGAGTGGAACCATAACATATGTGTTTTTAGTAAAGTGACCTGTTAGTAGAAGCACATGTTCAGTGTTTCTAATAAAATGGCCAGTGAGTGGAATTGTAACATGTGTGTTTTTAGCAAAGTGAAAAGTTAGTAGAAGCATATGTTAAGGGTTTCTAATAAAATGGCCAGTGAGTGGAACCATAACATATGTGTTTTTGTAAAGTGACCTGTTAGTAGAAGCACATGTTCAGTGTTTCTAATAAAGTGGCCAGTGAGTGGAATCGTAACATATGTGTTTTTAGAAAAGTGACCAGTTAGTAGGAGCATATGTTGAGTGTTTCTAATAAAGTGGCCAGTTAGTGGAATCACAAGGTAGCTGTTTCAAATAAAGGGGCCGGTGAATTTAAGTGCAAGGTTAGTGTGAATGTCTGAACTACTGACGGTTGGACTCCTCATGTTCATATTGTTTCTATTTGGCCATATGTTGTACTGCTGACCATTCTTCATATGGCAGTTGAAGAAAGAGCAAAGAGAGTTACATCACTTCCTGTTTGGACAGGACACTGAAAGTCGTGTCTCATCACAGAAAGGGTGGGTGGTTTGGAGAGCATCTACAGGGACACCCAGCAGAGCCCACTCACCTTCCGCAATCTGTTGACCGATTTTCAGGGAACGGAGCAGTTGACCATCACCAGTCCGGTGTAAACGTAGAGGATGTATAGTCGAAACCAGTGTCGGTGCTGGTCAGACAGACAACCCGTCTGTAGGCACAGCTGGAGAAGACACCTTGGTGGACTTGACCAGGATTTGTGTGGGCAACAGCAGGACGAAGAGGACGGCAATACCGCATGGACACACGAACGACCAACTGTGTGTTATTACACAGGTATGGCATTAGATTTCGCTACATTGTTTGTGTAATACAGCCAAGAAATTCAATCATTAACATGTTATTACTGTTTAAGACATGTTTGTTTGTTTGTTTATTGATTGATATGAAAGCCACATTAACCCCTTTAACTCTAGGCTTATTAATCTGTTATTAAAGACTAATTGCTTTGTGACTTTTCTGAATTTCTCACCCAAGTACTCTAAAACCTAAGTTCTGTGAGGGACTGCATTGAGACCACATTGTGAATTGTGATACAGACTCTTAAGGTATCTGTATTAAACTATATTAATATATAAACTCTTACTTATGAGTTACTACTCTTACACTAAGGTTAGTAGTGTTTATAGTTGAAAGTGTTAATACATGAACACTGATTGTATAGTGTGCGGGTTTGGATAGTCTATCTATCTGTGGTTTGCCAGTGTGAGCAGAAAGCCTGTGGTGGAGTGCCATACCCGCTCTCAGCAGGCCCGCTGGCACACACTCTACAGAGAAAGATGGAATAACGTCATCCTGCAACACAAACATCCCTCCTCCCTCCTTCTCTCTTCTTCATCCAACACCATGAATAATTTACTGTGATACATGTGAAGTCCACAGAACCTTAAAATGCTGTGGTGGGCTCACAGTAGGCAGTGGACCTCAGTCATTTAACAACATACATACTGTTAAATGCATCTCTAAAATAGTGATCTTTAATTTTAATACGTTAAGGCAAAGAGTGATTTTGGAGTATTTCCATTGGTCCATTCATCTTGAAACATTCACAGGATATAAAGATCAGCTGTCATGTTTAAATCAGAGGGCCTAAAATATTCTTAACACACACACAAACAAATAATTAAATTTTATCTACTTACAGTTTGACAATCAACATCTAAACAATTATAAAAGTGTAGACAAATAAATTATTCAAACGTGTCTATTCAATCTGTGTTGGAGCGTGAGGGGTTAAGTGGAAGCCTGTGAGTCTGTGTCTCCCCCTATAAGGACAGTGATGACTCCACAGAATGTTAGTGATTGGTGGTCCCGCTGTTCATGTACAGAGGGGGCCAGGCAGTTATAATTCAGCGCTATATCAATTTCATTTCAAATGACAGTAAAACTGACCAATCATATTTTCCCTCTAAGTGGGCGGGCTTAACTGTATGATCATTTCTGCCCGCTGTGGTGACGCTAGCTGGAGAAACAGTTAGCTAGCACTAGGCTACCACCGCTAGCTAGTTTGCTGAGTCACGATGGAAGCCCATCGGAGGGCCGAGGCTTAAGGGTCACGGTTCGCTAATGGTTTACACTCTGATGTTTTCTATACCAACATGCTTTAACGCTACCAAGAAATATACAATATGCAGCCTTAGAACGCTGATGGAGAAGCAGCCTTTCCACCTTCTTTTTTCTTCTTCTTCTTCTTTTGGCTTTTCCCTTTTCAGGGGTTGCCACAGCGAGTCATCCTCCTCCATCTCAATCTATCCTCTGCATCCTCTGTCCTCACACCAACTACTTCCATGTCCTCTCTAGCTGCATCCATATATCTCCTCCTTGGTCTTCCTCTTTGTCTTTTTCCTGGCAGCTGCATTTCTAACATCCTTCTACCAACATACCCGCTGTCCCTCCTCTGGATATGATGGTCCAAACCATCTCAGTCTGGCCTCTCTAACGTTATATCATAGTTGTTTAACCTGTGCTGTACCTCTGATGGTCTCATTCCTAACCTTATCCATCCTTGTCACTTCCAAGGAGAACCTCAACATCTTCAGCTCTGCCACTTCCAGTTCTTTCTCCAGTTCTTCATTTTGTAATTGCTACTGTCTCCAAACCATACAACATAGCAGGTCTCACCACTGTCTCCAAACCATACAACATAGCAGGTCTCACCACTGTCTTCAAACCATACAACATAGCTGGTCTCACCACTGTCTCCAAACCATACAACATAGCAGGTCTCACCACTGTCTCCAAACCATACAACATAGCAGGTCTCACCACTGTCTCCAAACCATACAACATAGCAGGTCTCACCACTGTCTCCAAACCAGCAGGTCTCACCACTGTCTCCAAACCATACAACATAGCTTCTCTCACCACTGTCTCCACACCATACAACATAGCTGATCTCACCACTGTCTCCAAACCATACACCATAGCTGATCTCACCACTCTCTCCAAACCATACAACATAGCGGGTCTCACCACTGTCTCCAAACAATACAACATAGCTGGTCTCACCACTGTCTTGTACACTTTTCCTTTGACCTTTGCTGCCACCCTTTTGTCACAAATCACTCCTGAAACTTTTCTCCATGCACTCCATCCTGCCTGGACTCTCTTTTTAACCTCGTTACCACACTCCCCATTTTCCTGGACAGTCGACCCTAAGTACTTGAAGTCCTGCACCTTTGTGACCTCTGCTCCTTGTAGCTTCACTGTTCCACCTGTCTCCCTCCCATTCAAACACATGTACTCTGTCTTGCTACGGCTGACTTTCATCAATCAACAAAAATGGAGACACTTGTTGTTCTTTGGACAGCGAAAATAGTTCATAATACCACACAGTGTTTTTTCACTCTGATACAATGTTTTCTATACCAACATGCTTTATCGTTACCAAGAAAAATACAATATGCAGCCTTAGCATGCTGATGGAGGAGCAGCCTTTCCACCATCATTGTATATCTTGTAGTTCTAGAAACAGTGGAACAGTGGAAACTCAATACCACAGTAAAGACATTTGCTCTATATAGAACCATGAACACTCATTTGCATGCCTAAATAGCTATTTGCATGGTTCTTCAAATCATGTTGTTTATGGTTCTATATAAAACCTTTTGGAAAAAAAAGTTCTATGTAGCACCGAAAAAGTGTTGTTCTATTGTTTCAAGCTATCTTTTCTGGTATTCTACAGGACCAAATTCTAAATTGTTCTACATAGAACAATATACAACACATTTTATTTCAATATTAAAAGACATTTAAGCAGAATTAAATTGGTTCTTAGAATGTTCATATAGTCCTATGTAGAACCATTGTCTCTACTAAGAACCGGCTTCTTAAGAGAGATTCCTTTACTAAAGCCTAAATATGTGATAATGTCTGTTGCAGTCTTACAAGCTTTAGATAAAAATTTTGTGTGGAGTGTGTATGTTCTTCTCGTGCTTGAGTGGGTTTCCTCTGGGTACTCCGGTTTCCTCCCACAGTCCAAACACAAGCATGTGAGGGTGATCCTCACTCTAAACTGCCCGTAGGTGTGAGTGTGTGTGCATGAGTGTATGATGGCCATGTGATGGACTGGTGACTTGTCCATGGTGTACCCCGCCTTTGCCCGATGATGCTGGGATTGGCTCGGCTGGAATGCTGGGAGTGACACTAACTAGCGGGATAAAGTGGAAGATAATGGATGGATCAAGTATATATATATATATATATATATATATATATATATATATATATATATATATATATATATATATATATATATATACTTATAAATATACTGCCAGAGCCAAACATTTTAGAAAATATTTGACTGGTAGTGTTCTAAAATATTTGACTGACAGTGATCTAAAAGTTTTGACCGCTAGTGTATATATCATAAAACTATATCCATTTTTGTTGATTTTCATTTTTCTACATCATTTGAACAAAAGAACTGCTGTTGACATAGTGTACAATGTTCATGATAAATGGACCAATAGAAATGCTTTAAAATATCTTGGAAAAAATTTGGGTTCCATTGACTTGCATTGAAATTAAAGATGGTTTTTGGTCTCTCCTGTAAAGTTCCTATTTTGGAGATACTTGTTTTTCATTGGACAGCGAGGATATGCTAAGTACATGGTACTTCAGTTACTGATATAAATAAAAAGAGAGGATCTTGACACATTAACTTAAGGGCCTACCATCACCAGGGACACAGGATATCAGTTTAATTACATGACCTGTTTGACATATCAATAGATAAATTAAATTAGCTTGCTGATGAGGGTTTGCAATTAGAGTGACCAGACCTCCCTGTTTTTGATGGCCTGTCCCCGGAATGTCCGTGTTTATTGGATTTACAATACCATGGTAGGTACGCGGATTTATTTATAGAGACGACAGTCAGATGTTTTGCACTGTGCTTGTTGTGGCCAACAGAGGGAGGTGCTGCTATATAGTAACCACTTCTACCACTTGCTGGCCTAGTTTTAGAGAACACTGTGTAAAACTCCACCAATGCTAGAAAGATGCCCCCTGCATCTTATTACCTCATCTATGATAGCCTCAGCTTTAATTGCCCACCTACCGTGTTAGCATACGGTTTTTGACTATTTTGCATGTTTTTTTAAAAAAAACAACATTGGGATTGCCGTAGTAAATAAACCTGCAAGTGGGTCTGTCCCAACTCTCCAAGTCGCCTTCTGCAGAATAAGTTTTCAGCCCCTCAAGCCCCTCAGAAAAATAAGGTTTCTACTTCACCTATCTATACATTTGCTGGTCCATAGAAACCGTGTCTTGTTTTTCCCTGTAATCATCCATCCAAATGGGGTGATTTTTGAAATGCTAGCATAGAAAATACTAGAAAAACCAACGTATGGATGCTGGTATGTGGCATGACCACCAGCCCAGGGACCTCAACCCTGGTTTCCTATCACCAACACTAGACAAAGAAATTTGAGTCAATGATTGAATCATTATCATTGGCATTGATGATCTTTGTCTTTCAGGTGAAGATGACTTAACCCATGAGTATGTTGAGATCGAGACCGATTCCTGCTTGACTGTTGCCAGACAAGATTTTGAAGAGCCCCACACTGGACAGGAGCTGGACGACCATTGTGTCTGGATGGAATCAACTCATCAAACTGATGATGACAGGGATGATGTTCCTGGAGTGTCTCACCCTCCAACAAGCCAAAGAACAAATGAAGCATCAGGACACATTGATGACTGCTTATGCTCATGCAGTACGGGGCATTCAAGATGGAGCAATGGGGCAACCAGCCAGTGTCTGTGTTTGCCTCCTCACTGTTTTAATGGTCTGTCTCACTTTCACTGGCACATTCATTTCCTTATGGATATATCTGTGAATGACTGACTGTAGCTTTTGTCCTGTTTAGTGAGGAAGACGCTGGTGGTGGGTGTTGAGGTGGATGTTCTAGAAGAGCTGATTTACGAAGACACGGAAATCCTGCACACGCAGACGATGTAAGTATGACAATTATATTGCTGCCTGAATATAAACAAGATGGTCAGCGGTGATGGTATAAAGTGAAAATGTGATACATGTTGTGTATTTAAATCTATTGAAACAAAATTGTATTCCCTGTAATGTTTGGCTATTTTTATTGGTCATTTACAATGAATTCACACATGATTCATTGACTGGCCCCTTCATTAGGTACACTTTCTTGCATTTACTCTCTCAATTTTATCAGCTCCACTTCAAGATTCAAGAGTTTTATTGTCATGTGTACAGCAGAACAGACAGTTACACTGTACAATGAAATTCTTACTTTATTCTTTACTTTCTTACTTTATATTTTACACTTACCATATAGGAGCATTTTGTAGTTCTACACTTACAGACTGTAATTCCTATGTTTCTCTGTATACCTTGTTCTTCAGTGGTCAAAGCCAGTTTTGGGGTCATCAATCAAAAAAATTACTTTACTCATGCATTCATATTGGAAAGTAATTTATTGCATTGCTTGTAACAGTACCTTTAGGTTATGTTGAGATGCATTGTCACATAATCGCCAGTAAACAGTAACCTGTAACTTTAAACCCTGGTTCTTGGTTTAAGTTCATGCATTTGTAGATGACAGGAGCGACTAGCAGTGGTGGTGTATAAGTTTAGAAGTGTATATCTATAAGTGGTTTTAAGATTTTGATGTAAGTAGACCCACGGGGCCCACAAACATCACACCACATATATCTGTTATGTAACTTCTCCATTTTTGGCTATGGAAAAAAGTGTTTCTGTGATCAGATCTGTGAAGTTCAACCTGTAAAGCCCACACTAGTAGTTCCTAAAGCAGCTATAGTCAATTATGAGCAGCCTCATCCCTGACATGAGGCGTCAGAAAGGTAAGCTCACCAAAGTAGGTAGCCAATAGGAGTTGCAACATCAAAGTTGAGTAGTTTCTGTGAATTTTCCCTCTAATTACACCGACTGGTTTGAAAAGAGACTCTAACATTCCGATAAGTGTTATTTCTAGTGAGCTACAGCTACAGACTGTATTGATGGTCAGCTGTCCAACCCTTAAAAACAGCATCATATAGAAATACAGCTTAATAAATAAATACATTGTATTGTTTTTTCATTTTCACTTATTCTCCTGCAAGAAGGAATAGCAGCTTAACTATTGTGGCTGGGGCCTTAACTATCGTACGAGTGGATCAGACATAACTGAGTGTCACGGCTGGACTGAGTACAGTCCACCAACTAAAAACGACTTTCTGTAATTTTACATCTACATGATAGACTTGCGAGGTAGGAGTGACTAATAGAGTGGACAGTGAGTGGACACTGTGACTGCTGTGTCTCATCCACTCACACCAGCACAGCACTAATACACGACCAAGTCAGTGTCACTGCAATGCTAAGAATGATCCACCTGCCACATAATACCTGCTCTGTGGTGATCCATTTAAGAACATGGTAACAAAATATACAGAGAAACAGATTAACTACAGTCTGTAATTGTAGAACTACTAATGATAAGTGGAGCTGATAAAATGGATAGAGTTATTAAGCACCTGGCTTTTAGTTTAAAATTGTGTTTAATGAGAATTTTCATTCCTTTTTATTGTAGGTTTGATGGAAGCCTGGAGAACGACCTGATGGACTCTTACAGTTGTAGTCATTTGTTTCCCAATTGACTGAAAGAAATGTGCAAGCTGTCATCACTATTTAACTATTTAGACTTATGCTTCTATTTCCAGATGATTACCTGCAAGTCCTGTTAATAAGGGTGCTATGTTGATGATAATGTAGTCATAATTATCATTACGTTCTGGGATCAATACCACTTATGGCAGCTATAGCTTAAATACAGGTCTTTATTGATTGTAACAGACATTCTAGTGACATATACTGATTGTCAAACCCTTGTATTTTCAATAAGGTAACATTACAGAAGAAGAATAAAACTCACCTGTGAAGGAATTTAATGTAACCAGACTGTTTTCCAAGTTCTTCTTGGAGCATTTTTGTTGTTCCTTTGATCTTGAAACCCTTCAAATTATGCACAAATAAGTAGGCCAAAAACGGAGACACATGGTTTCTTATGTTATTTTGCCGTGACTCTTTTGATATGAATATTAATAAAGGAGCATGTTAGCGTGTTTGCTATCTGTTGAGTTGTAACAGTTGGACATGAGTAATGGAGTAATGGTGATTTACTGTAATATTACATATAAACTCACCTATAGTATCTGGTAGTAGTATCTGTAGTATTTTCACAAGCATTTTCCCAGATAATTCATAGACTTATCCGCATAATTGAGAAAGTTAGTTGAGGCTTCTGAGAAAAGGAAAAAAAACATATAATAATAAGTTATCTAACACTATGTGCTTGATCACAGAGTTTACAGCAGTGATAGGAAAATGGGTCCAAAAAAACAACCACAAAAAAACAAAAAGGAACTGAAAGAATAAAAGTAAAATGATCAAGGTTGATCAATAAAGAGTCATTAGCTTAGCTCATAAAACCCAGACATACTTGTACGGCTTAAATTCTTGTGCTTTGCAATCAGTATAGAGTATAGATGATAAAAACGTACAATGTCAAAAGCAAAACTGACTGATTTTTTTGAAAGAGGGACAGTTTAGAAGGGTCTAGTAAGGCGCTAAACTGGCCATCATGACATGGGAAAACCAGCAAAGAAGATCCCGGAACTATTTAGCAGCTAGAATCCCACATAAGATAAGAATGGGACTCTCCCAGAACTCCAGCATTCGGTCTCCTCACTTCCCAGAAGTTTAAAAACTGTTAATTAAAGAAGAGAAGAATGATACACAATGGCAGGTGTGAAACTGTCCCAACTTTGAGATGCATTGCTGCCATCAAGTTCTACATGAGTTCAAAATTTCCATAAAATGTTAAAATGTGTCACTTTCATCACCTGATATGTGTTCTGTGTTCTTTTAGGAATAAAATATGGGTCTATCAGATTTTCAAATCATTGCATTCTGTTTTTATTTACATATATTTACATTTTACGCAGTGTCCCAACTTTTTGGAATTGGGATTGTATTATAAATATGGTGTTTTTGTTAAATTAGCCATTATGACATGCACCAATCAATAAACTGATAAAAATTGATTCTTATAGTTACAGTCTAAAAAAATAATAAAAGTATGTGCATTCATGGTCAGATAAGTATAATATAGACTTATATATCATGGCAGTATGGACTGCTCTTGGGCAAAATGAGTGAACAACATACATATTTATGAGAGAGAAAAAAACAACACTCTGACACAAAAGTTTACATTTTTGTGGCTTTATTACACACAGGGTCAAGAATATGTATACACTCTCTTATACCTCTTTTCCACTGTTGTGGTGGACATTTATGTGAATAATGTGACACTGCATCCTGCTGCACTATGCTGCAAACCCCAAAACAATCAAATAAATTCAGGTCACTCAGGATATTATATCCAAAACTCAAAAAATTGCAAGGCTTCAATCTAAGAACAGTTTGTACTTGTTAAATAGTTCTGAGAGCACCAGGAGAGAGTAGCGTGTTAGAATTAGCTTGGCTAGCATGCTGCTGGCGCTTCTCAGCACAGAACAGGTTTGATTCTGACTACCAAAGGTTTTTACTGACAACTGAAAAATAAGTTCAGATGACAATAACAATCCAGAAACTGAATTAAGTGACTTTTGGAGATACAGAAGGTCAAAATTAAACCTGTTCTGTGGTTTTTGGAGCTGTAGCCCTCCTAGCAAAGCTAATGCCAGCTGAGTACTTGCTCCTAGCTTACTTAGCTCAGTTAATAAAATGTAGACATAATAGTACAGCTTGAATTTTACTAACTGGTGCACTGCCATCACAAGCATAGACTAAAATGGACCTATTGGTCTGACAGAAATCCAAAATCAAACATTAGTTCTGTTTAAGCAGTAGCCTGCTAGGCTAAGTTAACAGACGTGCACTTTACCATCCACCACAGAACGGGCTTGGTTTCAGCAAACCTAAGCATAAGCAATCACATTTAGAAAATATAGATAATGTCTCAGACCACAAACTCAGATTTGAAGTGACAGAAAGAAAACAGACTTGTTCTGTGGTGATTTGAACTGTACACTGCTGGGCTATGCTAATGCTAACATAGTAGCTAACAAAGCATCTTGGAAAATATTATGTAAAGTTTCTTATGTGGGCTATGAGTGTTTATATGTTCTAGACACACAAACATTAATACAATTACTAGAACACTAGGATAATTATGAATTAATATTCTGTGTAATTTGATGTGTGATGAGAGATAAACCACTGATTCACACAGGAAAAATCATAAGTTATATTTACGTTTATCGGGTGTCAACATATACTGTGATTATGATCTGAAAACAATAAAACACAAATACTTTAAAACTGTATATTCACAAACTAATACTGTTATGTGTATTTACACCCACTGGACATGTCATTACATACCTCCTTCAATCTATATACACATTGTCCATTTTATCAGCTCTACTTACCATAAAGGAGCACTTTGTAGTTCAGCAATTACAGTCTGTAGTTCATTGGTTTCCTTGTATCCTTTGTCACCCTGTTCTTCAGTGGTCAGGACCCCCACAAGACCACCACAGAGCAGGTATTAATTGGGTGGTGGATCATTCTCAGCACTGCAGTGACAATAACATGGTGGTGGTGTGTTGGTGTGTGCTGGTACGAGTGGAACAGTCACAGCACAACATATACTAACACACCTTCACTATGGCAGTGTGTTAAATCATCCACCACCCAAATAATATCTGCTCTGCTGTGGTCCTATGGGTGTCCTGACCATTGAAGAAAAGGGTAAAAAGGCATTAACAAAGTATGTAGAGAAACAGATGAACTACAGTCTGTAATTTTAGAACTACAACGTGCTCCTTTACGGTAAGTGGAGCTGATAAAATGGACACTGAGTATAAATGTAAGGAGGTGTAGGTGATGAAGTGGACAGTGGGTGTAGGTAAATAAATAAGTAAACATATGACAGTGTATGTATACAGTGTGTGTACAGTTTTAAACACCAGCTTGTGAGAACATTTAAATAGTGAAGTGACCCAAAATGACTTAAAACACATTTATACATTTAAAAAATACATTTATTACATTAGTGTAGATTATAATTAAGTACAATCTGGACATAGAAGGCTAAATAAAAGTAGACTGTCTTTCTTTCCTTGACCCAGTATCCTATTTTATGAGCTATGCAGTCAGATATCTAAATAACTACTGTCACAGCTGTGGTTACCTGGGACTGTGTATTCATTTCTGGGTATTTTATTTGTGTTAAGTCTCAGTTTCCGAGAACGCTGTGATCAGTAGAGGAAAAGGCTTTGTATTTTAATATTGTGTGGAATAAACATGTTCATGTTAAAGGCTGCTGCTAATGAGTTATTCATATTTTATATAGTTATATTAACTTGCATTCACAAGACATAACTTATTTTAATGTATTATCACAGCAAACATATTCATAGATAGTTCTGTAAATAAAACCTCTACTTCCTGCCAAACTTTGTATGCTAATTGTACATTGTCCATTATCTGCCTTCTTCAAAGTGTTTAAGTGATGTTTCTATTGTGGTTACTGTTAATAAAAATATATCATTAATGATGATATGAGTTGTGTTGGGTGTCTGATTGACTTGCGTTAGACTAAGTTACTATGTGTTCGTACATGTTTGCATAGACAGTCCTTTTTAAAAGAGTGCAGGAAGTCAGTGGGCCTGAAAACAAGAAAGAAACATAAATATAACTATTGTTTACACAAACATCAATAGTTTCTGAAAAGATAAACTCCACCTATTAAAATGTAAACAAAGTCATTCAGAGTGGGTCTAGAAAACTTACCAAGAGCTGTTCACAGCGGTGGAGATAAAAACCAGACATCTACTTCTGAAACTCCCACACAGAAAGTTATTACTGTAAATATTCAGATATACGCTTCCTGAACTCCTAATACACTGTTTTATGGTGGTTTTGTGGTAAAGCTTTGGTCTAAAATGGGGAAAATATATATTTATTTATATATACACACTACTGGTCAACAGTTTTAGATCACTACCAGTCAAAAGTTTTAGAACAGTCAGTGTACTAAAATTCTTGATCGGTAGTGATCTTTGATTGGTTGTGTATATATAAATAATATATTTATTTACTATGTAACCACGGTTACATTAATTCCTGAAAAGCCACATCAGCACATCATCAGAGAGCAAACTTCTACATATGTTAAAGCACTATCACTGTTTATCTGGAGAGTTCAACTTAAACAGCCTGAACACAAGATACACACAATTTAGATTTCATGTTAAATTCAGCAAATAAATAGAAATTGTGCAGTAAAATTTATTTTCATGCAGAAAATCAACAAAACATGCCATTTAAAATCTGTATGTATATATATATATTAGTAATATTTATATTTAATAACTATAAAAAATACCTATCTATTTTTTACACACATGTAACACATTTAATTTTATTTCTCCTGTATGTTTGTTTTATAATAATAATGTAGGCAAAATAATCAAGACACAATATGGATTATCTTTTATGGATGTTTATTAATATTTTTAAACAGGCCTAGCAGTCGGAGCTCTCCAGTGTTCTCACTTTCAGAGCTCTCGAATCATCTTCCATTCGGAGCTTATCCAGTGTTCTCACTTCCAGAGCTCTCGACTCTTCCTGCTGACTTTCCTAACCAAGACACAGGCATCTTCTCCAGAACGATGTCCTTTCCCTGTTCCTGGCATTCCTCTCCTCCTCAGCCTTCTTTCTCTCCTCCTCAGCCTTCTTTCTCTCCTCCTCAGCCTCCTTTCTCTCCTCTTCAGCCTTCTTTCTCTCCTCCCTAGCCTTCTTTCTCTCCTCCTTAGCCTTCTTAATCTCCTTGGCTATCTCCTCCATAGCCTTCTTCCTCTCGCTGACCATCCTCTCCTCAGCTTTTTTCTCCTCCTTGGCCAGCTTCTCCTCAGCCTCCTTCTCCTCAGTGGCCCTTCTCTTTTCAGCCTTCTCCTCTTCTTTGGCCCTTCTCTTTTCAGCCTTCTCCTCCTCTTTGGCCCTTCTCTTTTTAGCCTTCTCCTCCTCTTTGGCTGCCTTCTCTTCTGCCTTTTTCTCCTCCTTCGCCTTTTTCTTTTGGGCCTTCTTCTCTTGGGCCTTCTTCTCTTTGGCAGCTTTCTCTTCTGCTATTTTCTCCTTCTTTGCTTTCTTCTGGGCCTTCTTCTCCTCTTTTGCCTTTTTCTCTTCTGCCTTGTTGAAACTTTCTCGCTCCTTAGCATCCTTCTTCTGCAGCTTCCTCAGGTCTTTCTTTTCTTTCCCGGTCAGTCCAGTCTCGTTGTACTGGTACACCGTGTCCTCTATCGGATGGGCTGTCTTAGTGAGCTTTGATAGGATGGAGTCCTTCTGATTGATTAGTCTCTCCACATCCTTCATAGCTTCACTTACCTCGCCACTGTGGTGCGCGCCTGCATTTGGGCCCATCAGGCTCTTCAGCCTGCTGAACACCTCTCTGGTCTCGGCGTGCACCTGCTCCGACTTTTGGATCACGCTGACCAGCTTCTCACGGTGGACTGTCCACCTCCACTCATCCTTTTCCATCTCATGGTCTTTCATGAGGAGCTGCATGGTGAGCCGCTGATTGGCCTTCTGGAAGAATTCACAGTTGACGTTGTGATTCAGGAAGTCCTCGTTGTCTGTCTTCCATTCTTCTTCCAGCCCCCTCAGGTTCTTCGCAATACGCCTGATCAGATCTTGTTTTCTGAAGGCTCTGCGTTTCCTGTCGGCCTTGGCAAGCTCCCATTCTTTCCTTACCTGGTCGGTCTCTCTTTCTAGACCTTCCAGTTCCTTTTGATAGGCCCGATCCAATTTGGCACCCTGATCACTGACCGCCTCTGTCAGATCAGCAATGGTTGACTGTAGGCGATCCTCTTTGATCACCTGCAGTCGTTTCCCCATCAGCTGATCCTCCTGGTCCTCCTGGGCAGCCTGGTTCTCCATCAACTGCTTTAGCTGTTTCTCCAGGCTGTCCATGTTCTTCTGGACCTCAGTCAGGGCGGCTTGAACCTCACCATCATTGCTGAGATCTTCATTCTTTTTAATGAGATCTGTAGCTGTTGATAGTAGTTCTTTCAGATCAGTTTGCATCATTAAATCGAACCAACTCAATGCAGAAGTAGAACGAAATAAAAGGCTGCCGTCTGTCACGCTGCTAGAAGCGAAATGATGAGCGGGTCGCGCTGCGGGTCTATTTATAAACTTTCGCCAGTGACGTCACAACAACATAAGAGAGCTGCACTATGCCCCGCACCCGCTGCTGGCCGAGTGGGCGTGGCCTAAACGTCCAGAAAGTTCTAACTAACTTTAGAGGCCAAAGCAGCAGCGGTTAATGTACTCAGACATGTTTTGTCTGGTATTTTTAAATGTGGTGTAGATGCATATTGTAATTAAAATGAATCTAGATTGTTTCTGTTCTTTTTGGTCTTGTTTTGAACGGTTTTGTCTCGACACTGTAAACGCAATCTGGCAACCCTGACAGTAAACGAAGCTGCAGCGAGACGTTGGCCAGCAAAACGTACCGAAAAACAAAAATATATAAAGTTAAAAACAGACTGGAGGTTTTTTCAGATATACTGGAAAGACGTCAGGAACTTCGGCTTTATCTGTGAAAGATATCTGGTTTGTCTAATAAACGTTCTATTCGGTGAGTTGGACCGTATTTTACTCATAGCTAGCTACGCAGACAGACCATACTGTCTAATGAAACATTTCCACCTTGCTAAGGATAAAATAGACAGAAATAGACTTCAGTAATTATAAATATCAGTATTAAGCCTGGGTAACACCTTAATATAGTTGATTTAATCCACTTTAAAGCAAGTGCTATATTGATATTTTCAGGGACCGATTATTAGAACAAGGCTGAGAGCCGAGCTGCAGATCCATTTCTTATATTTTCTTAAAGTAAGATGTAATGAGAGAATATCTGTGAGTTTGAAGAGACATAGTTTGGTCGGTTTTACAGGTTTATTTGTTTTTTAATGCGGCTTTTGGCAGCTTCTTATTCAAGTTTTCCGTTCCACCTTAAACGGTGCAGGAGTTACATTCGGCCTCGGCACACAGCTAAGAGAACTGCTGCTTTATTTAAGGTGGACTGGAGAAGTCGAATAAGAAGCTGGCAAGTACGAAGCCAACTTAAGCCTCTTAAGAAGAGGAATAAGATTACATACATCTTATTTTTAAAGAATTCTGAAATCTGGTGGTACTGAAAACTGAGTAAACTATGTTTTAGAGGGTTTAATCTCTGCTGTGGTCCTTTATCTCCTACTGAAGGGCTGTGTCGGTAAAAGGAAATAAACATGAATCAATGAGTCGATTTGATCGGCAGGAGTGGAGAGTCGGAGTCGATTCCAGAAAATCTGGGTTTGTGTGTGACTAGTTTACAGACTTTCACACGTATGTGTGTTAATATATAATGACGGTGCGATTTGAAACGTGTGAGGTGACTTTTATAGAGCACTCCGTGTTATTTGGAGCTAAGACAGCTACGGTTCTCTCTGTGGTGAATAAAATGTCCAGGACGCTGTACGTTGTGTCTGTGATTTTTTTCCTCCTGAATATCAACAGATCCTCCAAATTACGAGGTAAATAAGGGATCGTAATGCTAATGTTGCTAAATGTAATCTAATGCTACTGCGCATCATATTAACGAACTGAGCTGTATGAAGGGTACTGGACGGTGTTCTGGCGAGAGCTACGTGATGGAAACGTCTCTTCTCAGCAAATATCTATAAATAGTTCTGTACATTAAATTTATAGGTAGGTTAGTTTTATATTCTGAATTCCAGAATCAAAATTACTGCCAGCGTTACGAGACTCAGGTCAGTTTCTTATTCAGATCTTCCTGTTCCATCTTAAATGGTGCAGCAGTGGTGAAAACATTAACACTGACTAACAGGACGAAATAATAAGGATCTGTAGTTTCTGTGAAATAGCACAGCTGTGTTAACATTTATACTCCACACCTGTCCAGCAGAAACAGAGCAACCTTTAACTCTCAAAGTAGCTGAAGTTACTTTTCTTGAACGAATTTAATGTTTCCAGCATTAAAAGAATGATTAGGATGTATTGATGGCCTAAATCAGCTAATCAGAAAGTCAGTATTGATGTTCAGCTGAGTCTGTCTTGAATTAACCTGAGTGCAGAAGCTTGTGGACTCTATTACTTCTTTTGAAGTGTCCTTATTCTGTACATGGGAATACACAACCACACTGGCAAAACATTCTGTTTTTAAAAGGGGCTGCCAGTCTAATGATATCAGTTAATTAAGTTACATGTAGTATTCATATCAGATTGTCTGCATCCATGTCTTTTAGTAAATGCCTTTTTAGCTTTTTTAGTGGTGATCACTGGTTACTGTACATAAGTAGAGTATCTGTGTTTGAATTTACTTGTTATTATATTTTGATTTTATTAACTGTAAAAACTCTGTCTTAGAAAAATTCTATATAAACAAAAATTACTTTTACTCTCCCCTCTACATAATGTATATAAGGAAATGTTCTATGTGGTTAATGTATGAGAATTGTACTTTAATTTATTTAATGTGTCTGATGTTATTTATTGTGATTGCTGTTAATAAAATATATTATTAATGATAAATATAAGTTGTACTGGGTTTCTATGTGTTGAGTTACTATGTGTTGGTAGTTTATAATTAAGTACAATCTGAACATTGAATGTTATATGAAAGTATACTTTTATTGTCTTGACTCAATATCCTATTTTATGAGCTATTCAGGCAGATATCTAGATAACTACTGTCACAGTTGTGGATACCTGGGACTGTGTATCAATTTCTGGATTTTATATTATATTAGAACAGGTATTTCTGTCTGCTCTTGGCTGCTTATGTAAGAACTAATGTGTTAAGTTTCAGTGTCCAAGAATGTTCTGATCAATAGAGGAAATAGGTATGTATGTTAATATTGTGTGTAATAAAAATGTTCATGTTACAATATGAATAATTTATAAGCAGCAGGTTTATAAATTATTCATATTTCATTATTTTAACCTGCATTCACAATACCTTCAATATATATATATATATATATATATATATATATATATATATATATATATATATATATATATATATATATAAAATCCATAAAAAGCCATGTCAACACATCAACAGAGAACATACTTATACATGCTTTAACGCATTAACACTGTTTCTCTGGAAGGTTTACCATAAACATAAACAGCCTGAGCAGAAGATACACAAATTTAGATTTTATGTTAAACTCAGCAAATAAATAAAAATTGTGCAGTAAAACTTATTTTCATCTAGAAAATCAACAAAACATGTCATTTGACTGGAATATAAAACTGAATTTATGTTTTAATCATATGTATTGTTAATAACTATAAAAAATACAGAATCTATCATTTAATCTTTTAAAGATTTTATTTCTCTTGTATATTTATTTTATCATAATAATGTTGTAAAATAATCAGGACACAATAAATTGATTCTATTGATTCTATTGATTATATTGTTTAAACAGGCCTCACAGTCTGGAAAATCAACAAAATATAAAAATAGCAGACAGCCTTCTTTCTCTCCTTGGCCAGCTTCTCCTCGGCCTTGGCCAACCTCTTATCAGTCTTCTTTCCAGTCTTATTTGATCTCTCCACATTTTTAATGGCTTTACTCACATCTCCACTGTGGTGCGCACCCCGCGTTTGGGTCCATCAGGCTCTTCAGCCTTCTGTGGTCTCGGCGTGCACCTGCTCTGACTTGTGGATCACGTTAACCAGCTTCTCACGGTGGACTGTCCACCTCCACCCGTCCTTTTTCATCTCATAGTCTTTCATGAGGAGCTGCATAGTGAGCTGCTGATTCACCTTCTGGAAGAATTCACAGCTCAATTTGTGGTTCAGGAAGTCCTCGTTGTCTTTCTCTCATTCTTCTTCCAGCCCCCTCAGGTTCTGCCCAATACGCCTGATCAGATCTCTTTTCCTGAAGACACTTTGGTTCCTGTCAGCGTTAAACAAGTTCGTATTGTTTTATTATGCTTTTTTAAAAAAAACTATCTTGAAAAAATTGATTGACAAACATTTTACTCAGATCGCAAAACCCCCCCCGAAGATCCGCGCAACACCGCCGTTTAGCTGATTTGGCTCGGCTCCAATTAAGCTCTAAACTCTTATAGATCCCTTTTATCAACTATAAAAATCTACAGTCGCGCACATTTCACACCTTTAATACGATTTCGAGACGGAGTGAGATTCCAGATGTAGTTCAGTGTTGTTATTCGGGTCCAGAGCCGCGGAGGAACAGAGGACCGGGGTGGTGTGCCTAATTTAGCACCCCCGCCAGAAAAAGCACCCCCTCTCGGGAGCACGCACACATCGTCTTTTTGGCTTTAACTTTACTTAGAAAATGGAAGATACCCAAGATACTGTTTTAAGCTACGCTGACTCCTAATAAATAATAATAATCATGTCACCTGCACCCCCTCCCGAGAGAGGGTGCTTTTTCTGGCACCCTCCCAAGAAAAGGACCCTTCTCGGGATCGCGTACGCACATTGATTAGTGAATTGAGACTTATTCAAGTTTATTTGATCAAAACTAACAAACTAATGTCCGCGGATTATATCAGTTTTCGATTCAAGCGACAGAGCGTGCGCTCCCGAGAGGGGGTGCTTTTCCTTGTGGGGGTGCTAAATTCGGCACAACACCGGCACAAATTCTAAAATCAGCGCGAGGACAGACCAACGAACATATACCAACGGACACCAGCCTCAGTGCTTCACTTCAGCAAACGTAGGTTATATTTAATTTAGTTTGATAAACTTTAATGTGTTTTGTACAGGTTTGGATTGTGTATGTGGGATAATGTTGGCGATGTTTCTATATTTTATGATTTTACAGTCTTATGTAGGCAAGCCGTTCGGCTAACAATGCTAACTAGCTACCAAGCTAAACGAAATGCTGATAACCTGAACTCGTTCTGCTTCCCTAACGCATTGCTACGCTTTGAAAAGTAAAATAAACGTGTTCTTATAACGTTAGAGAATCGTGTTTGGCGTTGAGTGCATATTTAACATGCTAAATATCGCCAGCTTCTTCTTTAAATTTTCCAGTTTCACCTTAAATGGCACAGCCGCAGTTCCAGTCCAGCGCCCTAGGTCACTGAGACACTCGGCCATCATTTAAGGTGGAACGGAAGAATTCAAACAGGAAGTTGGCACAATGTCCTTATCACAAAATGTTTCCACCATTAAATACATAATGAAAATGTTTTAATAATCAAAAGCTGTTTATCAGGCATTTGAACAAGTGATATACTGCACTGTATTCATAATATTCACATTTTCAGTAGGATCTCTGGAGAAATAAGACAGAAGTTTTGTTTTAATGTCAGTCCTATTGCTTCGATTCAAGGGAGTTACTTTTAAAGTCAGTTTATTTCTTTTCTTTGTTTAAATTCATTAACTGCATTTATTTTAGGTAACACTGGTTAATATTTTGTTTTTTTTTAGGTTATGCTAAGGCATGCATGCCATTATGTGCTATTTCCTGACACCGGAGTGGCTTACCAGGTTATACATAATTTTCACAATGTTCTTTCCAGTTGACCCTGTTTAGTTCATAATGTGTCATTTAGGCTTGTAATTTAATTGCTACATGCAATACAAAATACAATATGGAATAAAATAAAAATTGTCTTTATGCAATTGGTTATATGACATTATATAAAACATTACTGTGACAGGCTTATCCAGCCATGCTTGTGAACCTAAGTGCACCGCCGTGACAAATTGGTGCCACACAGCTGAACTCTGAGATGCCAACTCTCGATTGACCTGTGCCCATACTGTTGGTTTGGCCTGACCCCCTGAACATCAGCCCTGTTGCTTAGATTCAGACAAGGTGAGTTACGTTTAATGCAGTAAATTAAAAGCACTTTTTACAGTTTTGGATTCATCTAATGCATTTTGTGTTGGATGTCTTATATGATATTTTTTTTTTGTCTCTTTTAAGGATGAACATCAGCTGACAGTTTGGTTCTTTGAGAAGGGAATGAAAAGTGCCAACATCCTCTTCACAGCCTGGAATGGTACATTTCTCTACATACTCCTCCATTTTGGTTGCTGTTGCTTCGTTGTTATTGTATGTAAATGCTGGGTGTGTTAATATTAATAAGACTGTTATGTAACAGTTTAGGATTTTAGAATCGGCTCTATATTATGAAGTGTGTGCAGAAAGCTGGTGACGTGTTTGAGTTATCTAGTCAAGTCTAACAGCAAGAGGAAAGCCTTCCAAAAAACAAAAGAAGAGTTCAGCGAATCATGGGGCTGGGTTCATTTTACAAATATCAAGGAGGTTTTATTGTGGACTGCAGACGTGGAATCGAATGTGGATCTTATTTTGGGTATCTTCAGACACAGCTTCAGACATGTCTCATTGTTGAATTTGAAAAGAACTCAGTTTTATATAACAAGAATAAATTAGTACAGAGCTCCTCCTGTCTTTTGTGTGGTTTTATCTTGCCATCATGTGCCATATATAAAGTGCATAATTACTGTTATTGTAAACAGCGTTTCACCGTACACTTATTTGTTGGGAGCCACTTGTCTCAGGCTTGACAGTGGTCTGTTACCTAAAATGAGTTAGAAATTCCTGGGCTAAACTGTTTGGAGATGAAAAGAGATGAATACAGTTAGACATCATTTCTTAGCAGTTGTTTGTTGTAGAGCATAGAACTAAATAAAAGCAGCCTTACCGTATTAATCTGTTTCCTTTTCTTCTTGCAGGTAAAGCTTGAGAGAGCTGCTGCAGGACATCCGCAGACCCGCTCAACCGGCGTGTGGTCTTTATCACTCCCTATATAGGACAGAGTGTTGGATGTGGGTCCATGTGGTCTGTTACTCTGTTTCTGCTGGACAGGTGTGGAGTATATTTATTCATATATTTATTCTATATTCATAATTCATGTAAAATGGTGATATGATTTAACATCATGTTAATTTGTAAAGATACACACTTAATCTGCATAGTAATACTATTGTAAATAATGTAAAACACAACCAATTAATATAATCTATGTGAGTATGTCACAACAGTAATTGATGCAGCTACACATACTGAGTCATAAAGCTGCCATAAATGATTTGGGCTTAAATGTTCAGAAGCACCTAAAATGTGATACGTGCACTCTTATAATAGTTGTGTTAAAAAACAGCATTATTATTCTCACATTTATCCACCACTGACTAATATGAACTCTGACTGAAGCCAGTAGAGTTAATCAACAATGGCACATTCAGCGTTTGCTTATCAAAATAGTCCTGGTTGTCTTTCCTAGGAACCCTTTTCTTACACCTTCTTCAGACACCCTTTTCTTTCTTACCCTTTTTAAAGGCTTTCCTCAGCCATGGTGCTGTCATACTTTATGGATGGATATCATACTATATAGGCTATTATCACATAATAAACATTTTAAAAAGGCAGTCGTTCGTTGTTGTACAAGCATCTTATAAACACTCTTAACGCAGATTAAAAAAAAACATGTTCTATGTTCTAGACACAATAACATTTATACAACAACTAAAATAAACATGAATAAATAAACAAATAGTGTAATTTGATTCATTTTATGAATCCTCGATTTATATTTACAGTTTAACCAACCTTCTGTTAAATGCTTTAGCAACAAGTCAGGAAACAATACTAAATTAATATGCAAATTATGTTGCCATTTCTTTTTAATGATTGAAAGTAATTTTGTAGTTGCACTGTGGCTCATAGGATCTTTGTTAAACCATTGGTTCACACAGGCAAACGCCTAAGTTCTATTTTCATTTATGGGGTGTCGGACATATAATGTGATAATGATTTGAATTCAATAAAATGTCAATATATATATATATTCACAAACTGTTACTTGTGATTGTATTTACACCCACTGGCCACTTCATTATATATCTTCTTGTATCTACGCTCATTGTCCATTTTATCAGCTCCCCTTACCATAAAGCAGCAATTTGTAGTTGTACAATTACAGACTGTAGGACATCTGGTATTTTTTATACAGGTGTATGTCATGAAGTGAACAGTGGGTGTGTGTAAAACTTTATACACACGGTATATGTACAATGTCATATAATTTTTTTCCATTTATTTAAATACCAAAATTTCTTTTAACAAATAACATATTTGTTACATTATATTTTAAATGGTGTCACGAAAGCATTAACACTGACAACCAGTACAAAACAATAACAGAAGCTCAAATACCAGCCGTTTACAGGATGATGAGTCTGAATCAGATGTGTATAGTGGTGAGTGCTATGTTTAGATAATAGCCTGTTGGCAGTTATTCTATCTTTTTAGATATAAAACTACACAAGTGTTTCTTTTCTGACTTAGCAGCACAGCAGATGGAAAAAGAAATCATATTCTGGTCTCACAAGTCTGCACCAGCACAAGACGCCACAGAAGCATCCTGAGAAACCTTTGACTCTACGGTGGAAAAGAGGCCAAGGCCGAGTACTTTTAACTTCCTGTTAGTGATCCTGATTGACCATAGCTGGTAGATTTTCTGCACCCACATGAAGTGTTTGTTTAACAGGACTCACTGAATTGACCAACACGCTGCACAATGGAAAGGTTTAAGAAACTCAGTGCAAATCTGAGATTGATGATGGTCGTGAATGTCTATTGGAGTACAAATCTGATTTTCGTCATATCCAGATTGTATCCAGTTCTGATAGTCTGGACACAAAACCACATGAAATCCAATTTTTGCAGATTGAATCTAAACCACATTTAAAGGTGGTTTGAAATGTGATTTCGATTGGATTTTTACAGATGCAGCTCAGTCTGGCTGCTCAAATCAGAAGAGACACATCGCACACAAACTGGAACATGCTGTCACTGTCTACAGTCAAGCAAGTTTTGGACTGCACCATTACTGTAATAGTTTTACACTATTTTGTTAGTTTACCTCACATTTAAGAAACATTTATATAGTTAGTCTTGTTACCGATTATTTAAGTGAAAAGTAATTTAACAGTTTAATTTCTAATTTTTTAAAAAGAGCCACATCCTGTAAGAGAGCTGTTTATTAGGGCTGGGTATCACCACTGATTTCCCGGATCGATTTAATTCCGATTCACAAGGTCCCAATTCAATTTGATTTCTGGTTCGATTCGATTCAATTCAATATCGATTCATTTAGGGATATTTCAGTTACAATAATATGTTTTGTTTGAATATGAAAAGAGATTTTCAGAGAACTAATGTGGTAAATGTACCAGTAACACTCAACCTACCATTACTAAAAACATTCATGTTTATATCTTTATATACTGTCATGGTTTCTAACTCCAGACATGGTTTCTGTAGCCAGACATCTGCTTTCCAAGTTCTGGGGCATCTTCACTTGTGCTCCAGCCATGCTTAACTGATGTGCGCCCCCAGCCAGATCACATTGCGCAAAAAACAATGGCTGATTACGCGAGACTGGGAATGCTAATTTTAAAGATCGGGTTTATACAAATCGATATCGGATTATTAAAATGAAGATGATAAAAAAATGAATTGAAAAATATTTTTTTTTAAACACGTCCCTACTGTTTATCTGTAGAGTTGAACATAAGTATGAAACAGGACGATTTGAAGCTCATGCAATTTTAGTGGGAAGCTTTGATTCCATGGGTCCAGTGCGTCGAGTTCAGGGGATGCGGTGCGATGAAAAGTTGAGCCGAGGCGATTGTTGAATAAAATAAAACTGTATTTATATACTTCTAAATAATACTTGTTAATAACTATTTATTAAAAAATAGGCTATGTATTATAATTCACAACTAAATCTTGTAAAGATTAATTTGTGAAGTTTTATTGTATCACATTGTAGGCAAAATAATCAAGACACAATAAGGGGACTCTTTATAGATGTTTATGTATATTTCTTAAACAGTGTTCTCACTTTCAGAGCTCTTAAATCTTCTGGGACCACGCCCCCTTTACCTCAAACGACTATATATACACCCTCATTCTCACTCTATTCCCGTGTTGAACATCGCAAGTGTTTCGTCTCGTACCCACCGGCCTTTACTCTCTCTTCCAGGCTTCCCCCCAGCGCCACGAATCACTCCGGCCCGGCCGCTCCAAGCCGTGTCGCTGCTATGGGCGGTTTGTCGCACACCATTCCTGCAGTGAGTCAACCCGCTGCATTGTGGTTCATCGCCGCCATTCCTTCAACATTGCTCCGCCCACACCTGATGGACCCGCCCTGATTTCCAGTGCTCGGCTCTCCATTCACCTTCTTCAATGACTTCTCTTACTCAAGACCACTACCTACCACCAGCTTGTAGCATCACGCTGCCTAATTCAGATTCCGCTGCCAGTGCATTCCTCTACTAAGCTTGAGTTCTCTGCTTTGTTCTTGACTCTGTGTCTTTCCAAGCATCCCTCACGACAAGCAATATCGCATCATCCACTTCCTCTCAGAACGTCCTCTATCGGAACTGCATTTCTCCTTCTTACAACGACACACTTCCAATCCCGAGGACCCCTCTATTTACCGATGCCGCTCCCTCCACCGCTTTCGGCAGCTACTACGGTGGACGGTTGTTTCGTCTCCCTGGCTTCCAGAGCTAGCCTCTTCCTCTCTTACAGCTGGCCGCTCCAACGCTTTGCGCAAACTGTACCCCAGCCAGTCACCGCTGTCCCTTGGGGGCACGAATGGGCCCATTGTGCAACCATTATTCACTCAGACAACATCACGATCACTAACATAACTTACAAGGAAATTCAGAATATTAGCATACCCGTCGGACCCGCACCCTACGCAAATCTTTCCTCTTCATCCCGACTCCATGACCTCACCATCTTCTCGTAAGAATTAGTACTCCTAGCTATTGCTCTCAACACCCTAGCAACTTACCGAGGTTAAGTTTCCACAAACTCCATTCTGTTTCCATCTTTCAATCTGCAATCAGCAGCTTCTTTTCTTATCTCATCAATGTTCTTTACTCCTAACTTTATCCTCCCTCCAGGCTTACCTAGCAGCCATCAACTTGTTCCATGAACTCATTCATGGTTCACACTTTCAGTCAACCTCCCACCATCAGGTCACGCCGCTATTCCGAGATATTACAAGGATTCAACCAGCATTCCAGCTTTGGCGCCTGCCCCTCATCTCCTACATCTGAGTCTGCAGTCTTTCCTGCACTCCAGACACTTACCCACTTGACCCACTCTTCATAACAGAAGCTGGATCCGTCACCAATCACAACTGGTTTTACCTCCATTCAGCAACATCCTTCAGGATTGGCGCAGCATCATCGGCTTCCCACCAAGGATTCTCTGACCATGCTGTTCAAATTCCCAGACGGTGGTCCTCCCAAGCTCACCACAGGTACGTCCATACCCATGCCCATACCTGTGACCTTCGCACAATCCATGATCTTTCTACTTTCGGGCCCCCATTTATACACAAAGCCACCCAGAACTTCAGTCCAGGCTTTGAGTTCACCCTCCCCTTGACTCATTTCCTTTCTCTTGTCAGCCTTCTCCTCCTTCGGCTTTTTTTGGGCCCTTTCCTATTTTTCCTTTTTCTCTTCAGCCTTGTTAAACCTTTCTCGCTCCATGGCGTCCTTCTTCTGCAGCTTCCTCAGTTCTTTCTTCTCTTTCTTGGTCAGTCTCGTTGTACTGGTACACCGTGTCCTCTGTCAGAGTGGCTGTCTTAGTGAGCTTTGATAGGATGGAGTCCTTCTGCTTGATTAGTCTCTCCACATCCTTCATGGCTTTACTCACCTCTCCACTGTGGTGCGCACCTGCATTTGGGTCCATCAGGCTCTTCAGCCTGCTGAACACCTCTGTGGTCTCGGCGTGCACCTGCTCCGACTTTTGGATCACGCTGACCAGCTTCTCACGGTGGACTGTTCACCTCCACTCGTCCTTTTCCATTTCATAGTCTTTCATGAGGAGCTGCATGGTGATTGGAAGCCTTCTGGAAGAATTCACAGTTGACATTGTGATTCAGGAAGTCCTGATTGTCTTTCTTCCATTCTTCTTCCAGCCCCCTCAGGTTCTTCGCAATACGCCTGATCAGATCTTGTTTTCTGAAGGCTCTGCGTTTCCTGTCGGCTTCGGCAAGCTCCCATTCTTTCCTTACCTGGTCAATCTCTCTTTCTAGACCTTCCAGTTCTTTTTGATAGGCCCGATCCAATTTGGCACCCTGATCACTGACCGCCTCTGCCAGATCAGCAATGGTTGACTGTAGGCGATCCTCTTTGATCACCTGCAGTCGTTTCTCCATCAGCTGATCCTCCTGGTCCTCCTGGGCAGCCTGGTTCTCCATCAACTGCTTTAGCTGTTTCTCCAGGCTGTCCATGTTCTTCAGTCAGGGCGGCTTGCATCTCACCATCATTGCTAAGATCTTCATTCTTTTTTATGAGATCTGTAGCTGTTGATAGGAGTTCTTTCAGATCAGTTTGCATCGTTAAATCGAACTAACACCCTGCAAAAATAGCACGAAATAAAAGGCTGCCGTCTACCACGCTGCTAGAAGCGAAATGGTGAGCAGGTCGTGTGGCGGAGCCTCGTCAATCAAGAAAAGAATATTTAAGCAACACAAACAATATGACTAGACGGACATTTAATTACTCCTGTTGAGAGGACGGCGATGGCCCGGCCAACTGTATCACTAACTTTGTACTAACTTTAGAGGGCAAGGCAGCAGCGGTTAATGTACCCAGACATTTGTTGCCTGATATGTTGTTTAAATGCTGTATTAGTGCTGCACCTAATGATTAATTTTATAATCGATTAATCTAACGTTTATTATTTTTATTTTTTTCGATTAGTTGATTCATCTAATGACAAATTTTTACATTACTCTGAGTGTGTTAGTAATTTTTTTACTTTGTTATGGATTTGTAACCAATAGATGATTTTGTATGCATATATATATATTTTTTTTATTTATTATTAAAGGGTACCTCAAACGCATGTGATCTATAAATAATAAAGACTAAAAGTTTACGCTCTGAGAGGACTTTCAGAGGCACAAGTGACACGTAGCCTATACGCCTCACACACACAAGCTGTTTGAGAAGCAGCTACGTGTGTTTTAAAGCTCGAAATGAACGTACTCTGCGTTCATTTCGTACATACATTCGTCTTGGGAAAGCTTACGGATACAGACGGGATGGAGTAATATGGCTGGAGACCGTGGGGGCAGTGCAAGACGCGGCCAATTCCACACAGACATGGCGAAGAAGAAACTGTGGATTTTTTTTTAAGGGAAATTCTGCACGTTCATTAGAAATTCCCTGAAATACCTTCTCCTCAGCCCAGATAAAAACAGTAGTTTTTAGTAAGTTTTGAAGTAAATAAAGAACTACGAGCTCATCCACCGTTTGATGTACTCCAAACTGCCCTTTACTGTACGTGTTGCTCAGCAACCAGAGAAGTATCTGTAATGGCGGCTATAAATCAGCCTTTACATTTGTAAATAATTTTAAAATCTGTGTTTCTGTGTGAACTTTGGATTTATCATCTAAAGTTGCACACAGATAAATCCATGCTTTCAGTAGGCGTGGCCATCTTTGCGACGTATCGACTCACGTTATGCTAATCGACACAGTTTTGATTACGTCAACGTGTTGCCCCAGCCCTATGCTGTATATATATTAATCTAAATTGTTTCTGTCCTTTTTGGTCTTGTTTTGAACGGTTTTGTCTGGAAACAGTAAACGCAATCTGGCAACCCTGGTGGACTGGAAAAGTAGAATCAGAAACTGGCAAATACAAAGCCAACTTGAGCTTCTTAAAAAGAGCAATCTTATTTTTAAAGAATTCTGAAATGTGGTGCTACTGAAAACTTAGTGAACTATGCTTTAGAGCGTTTGGTCTCTGCTGTGGTCCTTTATCTTTTACTGAAGGGCTGAGTTGGTAAAAAGAAATAAAGAGGAATCAAGGAGTCGATTTAAGCAGCAGGAGTGGAGAGTCGGAGTCGATTCCAGAAAAGCTGGAGTCGTGCGTAACTAGTTTACAGAATTATAAGTGTGTATGTGTGTTAATATAAAATGACGGTGCACTTTTAAACGTGTGAAGTGACTTTTATAGAGCACTGAATTTGTGCATCTTTCTGTAATGCGTGTTATTTGGAGCTAAGACAGCTTCTTTTGCAATTTAAAAAAAATCACCTCTGTAGCTCTCTGTGGTGAATAAAATGTCCAGAACTCTGTACATTGTGTTCTGTGAATAGTACTAAATATTCCTGGATCCTCTGAATTGGAATCACCGTAAGTGGTCGTAATACTAACCTAGCCTAAATTGTTGAATTAAAAATACTGGCAGTGTTGCGAGGCTCAAGTCAGCTACAAATCTTCCTGTTCCACCTTAAATTGTGCAGCTGTCACGAAAGCATTAACATTAACCAAAACCGCATTAATAAATTAATATGAATGTTCCCCACCTGTCCAGTAAAAACAGAGCAACTTCATCCATTCATGCCATTTAACTCTCCATGAAGCTGAAATCAGCTCTCTCACTAGCTTACTCCTTGAATTTTCTCGTTCCACCTTAAATGCTGCAGCAGTTATTATCCTCAGGGGGCAGGATGTAACTGCAGTGCCCTTTAAGGTGCAATGGGGAAAATGTTTCCAGCATTAAAAGAATGATTAGGATGTTTTGATAACCTAAATTAGGTTTGATATTAAGTCAGTATTGATTTTATGCTGAGTCTGTCCTGAATTAACCTGAGTGCAGGAGCGTGTGGCCTACATTACTTAACAGGGCACCTGTTTCTTTTTCCTACTTCTTTTTCAAATGACCTCATTCTGTACATGGGAATACACAACCACACTGGCAAAACATGATGTTTGTGTGGTTGTTAAAGATACTGCCAATCTTATGATATCATGTTCCTTTCTAGCTTTTTTAGTGGTGATCACAGGTTAGTGTGCATTAGTGAAGTGTTTATGTGAGTGTGAGTTAAATTTACTTTTGATTTTATTAACTGTGAAGCACTTTGTAGCTTTGTCTTAGAAAAGTGCTATATAAATAAAAATTACTATTACTACTAATATTTATTTATTTTACCCTCTACGTAATTTATATGAGGAAACAATATCTGTGGTTTAATGTATGTGAAAGGTAATTTTGTGATGGCCCAATAAGGTCCCCAAATGTAACATAACCATGGGTTGTGTGTGTTGGGGATTGGAATTTGTTGGGCATTTAAAAATATATATTTTATTTTTGCTCAGCATAAGTATAAAAACACACTGTTAACTGTTAGATATATTGTAGTAATAGCTCTCTGATTCTCTCTAAGAATGCTCATATCCTATCTTGTGTTAATGGTTGATCATTTAAAACATATTTTTCTATGCTAGGAGTGCCCACTAGTAAAGAAGAGTCAGGCCATAGGGTGAGACAAGTTTAACATTTTTATTGAGCTCACCAAATGTTCCTGTTACCTTCTTTGTATATTCCCCAGGAGCCATGTCTGCACTGTGGGTCAGTGGGTGGTGGTTTAGAGGAAGTATGGGCTTACTAAGCATGTCTTTATAGATATGCCTGGAATTCTGGGTAATGTGGACAGTACTCTCTGAAACCTTTTAGGGAGTAAACCAGGGTTGTTCAGAGAGCTATGTGGGTAATATACAACATTTCTGTATTTATATTTAGCATTGAAATATTGTCTTGTGTATTGAAAGTGTGGTGTGGAATGTAAAATAGTGTTATTCAGTTAAATGTAATTCTTCAGTCACTGTTTGGGGTGAATGTACCCTGCAATAGTCTATAGCTTGACCCATCATGTTAAAAGGGGGCATGTGACCATGTTTTTTCTGGCCAGAACTCTTTTGTGTTAAAAGTGCTGAACCTGTAAGTGTCAATATAAATATTTAAATTGACTCCTCAATGTGCCTCCTTGTTTTGCCTTTGGTCAGACCCTGACAACATTGTCCATTTATTTATTTAGGGTGTCTGGTGTTATTTATTGTGATTCCTGTTAATAAAATATATTATTAATGATAAATACAAGCTGTACTGGGTTTCTTATAGATTAACATTTAGCTAAGTTACAATGTGTTGGTACATGTTGTTGTAAGAACAGGCCATTTTAAAAGAGCGCTGGGGAGTTCATACTATATTGTTTACACATGAATCAAAAGTTTCACATATAAAAGGTAATTTCCACCATTTTTTTATAAAAATTCAAGTCAATGAGAGTGTTTCTAGAAACATTTACTAAGAACTGGTCACAGCGGTGGTGATATGAAACAGACGTCCACTTATAAAAGCTCCTAAACAGTTAATTTGTGGTATATGCTTCCTGAATACATTGCTTATTCTTAATAGATAGTTTCGTGTGGTTTGTGGTGAAGTTTTGGTCTAAAATGTGAATTTAAATGCATTTATTTTAATCCATTCATGGTGGAGGCGTACATTCAGAGCATTGTAAAGCACAATGGACCCATAGACATTTGTTTTTTCCAGGTTTACTACTGATTCTCCCATCATCTGAAGTGTTTGTTTGTTTACGAAGCTTAGTGCAGATCGGAAAAGGTGAGTCGGGAATGTCTGTTGGACCATGTTCTGAATGTTTCCAAAACGGAAATCCATTTTTTGTAAGGTTGTTTGGTACGTAGATGAACAGTACCGCACTTTACACACGGTCCCTTGCCGTCTTCAGTGCCTGCCGGCTATTTTGATAGTTTTTGGAAAGATTGGGAATTATGGCAAAATGTAACGATTATAGTTTGTTCGATGGTTTATCTCGATTTAGGTTGTTTGTTTGTGACCTATAGCAGAGGCGAAACACGAATATCTGTCAAATATCCAATATCAACCTAACTCACCGAGCTGCAACAGGAATGAGTGAATACGTGCTCATAAAGTGTTATGACTATAAAATCATTATTATAAGTTACACAAACTGAAATTTGAATCTAACTCAACTGTCTATGTTCCTCTTCGTCCGCCATATTTGTTTTAGATGAGAGTCTGGTCAGGTTAGAGCGGTCAGTCACGAAACCAGGTGCCATCAGCCAATAGCATTCACTGATAGACACGGCCTATGTCCCGCACTCAAACTGGCAAAACCACCCCTTGTGAAAGACTGAGTGCAAAATTTCTCTCGAGCACAGAAAGCAGCCGACAGTAAAGCACTTTGCGAGAGAAAAAAACATTTAACCTGGATGTATATGAGGAGGAGAGAAAGGTGTAAATGAGAGAAAAAAGAGACTTTACTGAGAATAATGAAAAGAGGATGAAATACTGACCTGTTTTTTATCCTCTTTTTGTTATTTTTTATTTTATTCACCTGTTTACTTACCCAGCTGCCACTGCTGTACATTGTCTTCTCCCGTCAGAACCGGGAATCCAACCCAGACCACTACACCACCATACCGCTAATCTGAATACAAAAAAAAACAGTAATTCTTTAAATATGTATATTCACGAACTATTATAGTGAGTGTATTTGCACCCACTGGCCAATTCATTACGTACCTCCTTGAATCTACACTCATAGTCCATTTTATCAGCTCCACTTACCATAAAGGAGCACTTTGTAGTTCTACAATTACAGACTGTAGTTCATCTGTTTCTCTGTTTACCTTTTACCTTGTTCTTCAGTGGTCAGGTCCACCACAGAGAAGGTATTAATTGGGTGGTGGATCACTCTCAACACTGCAGTGACAATAACGAGTCACAGCAAACATACACCAAAACACCTTCACTATGGCAGTGTCACTGGAGTGTTGAGAATGGCCCACCACCCAAATAATGCCTGATCTGTGGTGGTCCTGACCACTGAAGAACAGGGTATGAGGGGATTAACAAAGTATGTAGAGAAACAGATGAACTACAGTCTCCTTTACGGTAAGTGGAGCTGATAAAATGGACACTGAGTATAAATGTAAGGAGGTGTAGGTGATGAAGTGGACAGTGGGTGTAGGTAAATAAATAAATAAACATATATAAGTGTATGTATACAGTGTGTACAGTTTTAAACACCAGCTTGTGAGAACATTTAAATAGTTAAGTGACCCAAAATGACTTAAAACACATTTATACATTTATTACATTAAATAAATACATTTATTACATTAGTGTAGATTATAATTAAGTACAATCTGGACATAGAAGGCTAAATAAAAGTAGACTGTCTTTCTTTCCTTGACCCAGTATCCTATTTTATGAGCTATGCAGTCAGATATCTAGATAACTACTGTCACAGCTGTGGATACCTGGGACTGTATTCATTTCTGAGTATTTTATTTGTGTTAAGTCTCAGTTTCCGAGAACGCTGTGATCAGTAGAGGAAAAGGCTTTGTATTTTAATATTGTGTGAAATAAACATGTTCATGTTAAAGGCTGCTGCTAATGAGTTATTCATATTTTATATGGTTATATTAACTTGCATTCACAAGACATAACTTATTTTAATGTATTATCACAGCAAACATATTCATAGATAGTTCTGTAAATAAAACCTCTACTTCCTGCCAAACTTTGTATGCTAATTGTACATTGTCCAATATCTGCCTTCTTCAAAGTGTTTAAGTGATGTTTATATTGTGGTTACTGTTAATAAAAATATATCATTAATGATGATATGAGTTGTGTTGGGTGTCTAATTGACTTGCGTTAGACTAAGTTACTATGTGTTCGTACATGTTTGCATAGACAGTCCTTTTAAAAGAGTGCAGGAAGTCAGTGGGCCTGAAAACAAGAAAAAAACATAAATATAATTATTGTTCACACACAAACATCAACAGTTTCTAAAAATATCAACTCTACCTATTAAACTGTAAACAAAGTCATTCAGAGTGGGTCTAGAAAACTTACCAAGATAAGAACCAGACATCTACTTCTGAAACTCCCACACAGAAAGTTATTACTGTAAATGTTCAGGTATACGCTTCCTGAACTCCTAATACACTGTTTTATGGTGGTTTTGTGGTAAAGCTTTGGCCTAAAATGGGGAAAATATATATTTATTCATATATACACACTACTGGTCAACAGGTTTAGATCACTACCAGTCAAAAGTTTTAGTACACTACCGTTCAAACGTTGTAGAACAGTCAGTGTACTAAAACTCTTGATCTGTAGTGATCTAAAACCTTTGATTGGTTGTGTATATATAAATAAGATATTTATTTACTATGTAACCACAGTTACATTAATTCTTAAAAAAGCCACATCAGCACATCATCAGAGAGCAAACTTCTACATATGTTAAAGCACTATCACTGTTTATCTGGAGAGTTCAACATGAACTTAAACAGCCTGAACACAAGATACACACAATTTAGATTTCATGTTAAATTCAGAAAATAAATAAAATTTGTGCAGTAAAACTTATTTTCATGTAGAAAATTAACAAAACATGTCATTTAAAAACTGTATGTATATATATTTTAATAATATATACGGTTAATAACTATAAAGAATACCTATCTATTATTTACACACATTTAATCTTTTAAAGATTTTATTTCTCCTGTATGTTTGTTTTATAGTAATAATGTAGGCAAAATATTCAAGATACAATATGGATTATCTTTTATGGATGTTTATTAATGTTTTTTGAACAGGCCTAGCAGTCGGAGCTCTTGAGTGTTCTCACTTTCAGAGCTCTCGAATCATCTTCCATTCGGAGCTTATCCAGTGTTCTCACTTCCAGAGCTCTCGACTCTTCCTGCTGACTTTCTTAACCAAGACACAGGCATCTTCTCCAGAACGATGTCCTTTCCCTGTTCCTGGCATTCCTCTCCTCCTCAGCCTTCTTTCTCTCCTCCTCAGCCTTCTTTCTCTCCTCCTCAGCCTCCTTTCTCTCCTCTTCAGCCTTCTTTCTCTCTTCCCTAGCCTTCTTTCTCTCCTCCTTAGCCTTCTTAATCTCCTTAGCTATCTCCTCCATAGTCTTCTTCCTCTCGCTGACCATCCTCTCCTCAGGTGTTTTCTCCTCCTTGGCCAGCTTCTCCTCAGCCTCCTTCTCCTCATTGGCCCTTCTCTTTTCAGCCTTCTCCTCTTCTTTGGCCCCTTCTCTTTTCAGCCTTCTCCTCCTCTTTGGCCCTTCTCTTTTCAGCCTTCTCCTCCTCTTTGGCTGCCTTCTCTTCTGCCTTTTTCTCCTCCTTCACCTTTTTCTTTTGGGCCTTCTTCTCTTGGGCCTTCTTCTCTTTGGCAGCTTTCTCTTCTGCTATTTTCTCCTTCTTCGCTTTCTTCTGGGCCTTCTTCTCCTCTTTTGCCTTTTTCTCTTCTGCCTTGTTGAACCTTTCTCGCTCCTTAGCATCCTTCTTCTGCAGCTTCCTCAGGTCTTTCTTTTCTTTCCCGGTCAGTCCAGTCTCGTTGTACTGGTACACCGTGTCCTCTATCGGATGGGCTGTCTTAGTGAGCTTTGATAGGATGGAGTCCTTCTGATTGATTAGTCTCTCCACATCCTTCATAGCTTCACTTACCTCGCCACTGTGGTGCGCGCCTGCATTTGGGCCCATCAGGCTCTTCAGCCTGCTGAACACCTCTGTGGTCTCGGCGTGCACCTGCTCCGACTTTTGGATCACGCTGACCAGCTTCTCACGGTGGACTGTCCACCTCCACTCATCCTTTTCCATCTCATGGTCTTTCATGAGGAGCTGCATGGTGAGCCGCTGATTGGCCTTCTGGAAGAATTCACAGTTGACGTTGTGATTCAGGAAGTCCTCATTGTCTGTCTTCCATTCTTCTTCCAGCCCCCTCAGGTTCTTCGCAATACGCCTGATCAGATCTTGTTTTCTGAAGGCTCTGCGTTTCCTGTCGGCCTTGGCAAGCTCCCATTCTTTCCTTACCTGGTCGGTCTCTCTTTCTAGACCTTCCAGTTCCTTTTGATAGGCCCGATCCAATTTGGCACCCTGATCACTGACCGCCTCTGTCAGATCAGCAATGGTTGACTGTAGGCGATCCTCTTTGATCACCTGCAGTCGTTTCTCCATCAGCTGATCCTCCTGGTCCTCCTGGGCAGCCTGGTTCTCCATCAACTGCTTTAGCTGTTTCTCCAGGCTGTCCATGTTCTTCTGGACCTCAGTCAGGGCAGCTTGAACCTCACCATCATTGCTGAGATCTTCATTCTTTTTAATGAGATCTGTAGCTGTTGATAGGAGTTCTTTCAGATCAGTTTGCATCATTAAATCGAACCAACTCAATGCAGAAGTAGAACGAAATAAAAGGCTGCGGTCTGTCACGCTGCTAGAAGCGAAATGATGAGCAGGTCGCGTTGCGGGTCTATTTATAAACTTTCGCCAGTGACGTCACGATCCCCCAGCTGCCGATCGAGTGGGCGTGGTCTAAACGTCCAGAAAGTTCGAGAAGGTTCGTGTCGGGTACGTGACAGACTGTATCCTAACGTTGTACTAACTTTAGAGGCCAAAGCAGCAGCGGTTAATGTACTCAGACATGTTTTGTCTGGTATATTTAAATGTGGTGCAGATGCATATTGTAATTAAAATGAATTTAGATTGTTTCTGTTCTTTTTGGTCTTGTTTTAAACGGTTTTGTCTCGAATCTGTAAACGCAATCTGGCAACCCTGATAGTAAACGAAGCTGCAGCGAGACGTTGGCCAGCAAAACGTAGCGAAAAACAAAAATATACAAAGTTAAAAACAGACTGGAGGTTTTTTCAAATATACTGGAAAGACATCAGGAACTTCGGCTTTATCTGTGAAAGATATCTGGTTTGTCTAATAAACGTTCTATTCGGTGAGTTGGACCGTATTTTACTCATAGCTAGCTACGCAGACAGACCATACTGTCTAATGAAACATTTCCACCTTGCTAAGGATAAAATAGACAGAAATAGACTTCAGTAATTATAAATATCAGTATTAAGCCTGGGTAACACCTTAATATAGTTGGTTTAATCCACTTTAAAGCAAGTGCTATATTGATATTTTCAGGGACCGCTTATTAGAACAGGGCTGAGAGCCGAGCTGCAGATCCATTTCTTAAATTTTCTTAAAGCAAGATGTAATGAGAGTATCTGTGAGTTTGAAGAGACATAGTTTGGTTTTACAAGTTTATTTAAAACATGACAAGTATAAATATATAAATGTACCAATAAATATTTAAATACATCAGTATACTAATAAATAAATAAATAAATGTTTTTATTCCTATATTTCTACATTTATTTATTTTCACATTTATTTATTATTCAGTTATTTCTACATTAATTTGTGTATATCTACATATCTTTATTTATTTTTAATTTTATTCAGTATTTCTGCGTTTGTATGTTAATGAGGTGGGCGGTCCTATCCTCACCCTTAAGCAGGATTGGTGCTCCAGTGTTGTGTCGAAATCCGACGCCCCACCAGAATCGACTCCCTTTTGCGTGCAAGCGCCTCACACAGAGATGGTGGGGGTATAATATAATATAATTAAAAGGATTTAAAATTTTAAAACGTTTAAAATATTCTTCTGACTATGTTAAATCTGCTATCTTTACAATCAAAATTAATCATAATAAATATTTTATATTCAAAACAACCAACAACTCAATATTTACTACAGTTTAGGCATGTTTATGATTCCCTTTATTAATCACTGCAGATATCACTGATCTGTCTGACATCTCTATCATCTCATTATGAGAGAAATCTAATTCACCTTGTCCAATAATAACAAGATCAGTAATACTGCAGTGTCACGTCGTCAAATGTGAACTTGGATACAGTGAATGTGTTATTTCTCCAGACCTGAGAAATAAAACTGCTTCGAGTGTTCTGGTAACTCATCGTAGTGACTGTGAAGGAATAAAAGGAGTCCCTGAAATGCATCGACAACCAAAGTGTATAGTTTGTTACATTATACTGTAGTTTATTTGTTTGTAGTTCACTTTATTTGGCTTTAGGTCCTGCTTAGCTGTTTACTGTGAATGAAAATGAAAGATTTTGATCATTATTTTACAGAAATAACCGAAAGTGTAAATGAAGGGGAGTCGGATTCTGGTGGGGGTCGGATTTTGGCACAACACACCAATTGATGGCCTCTAGTTTTGTTTGGAAAGGGTAATGGCTTTTCGTTCAAGCTGTCCATTCCACCTTATGCGGTACAGGAGTTACATTCGGCCTCGGCACACAGCTAAGAGAACTGCTGCTTTATTTAAGGTGGACTGGAGAAGTCGAATAAGAAACTGGCAAGTACGAAGCCAACTTAAGCCTCTTAAAAAGAGGAACAAGATTACATCCATCTTATTTTTAAAGAATTCTGAAATCTGGTGCTACTGAAAACTGAGTAAACTATGTTTTAGAGCGTTTAAGCTCTGCTGTGGTCCTTTATCTTCTACAGAAGGGCTGTGTCGGTAAAAGGAAATAAACATGAATCAAGGAGTCCATTCGAGCGGCTGGAGTGGAGAGTCAGAGTCGATTACTATAATGACTCAGGCACCAGGATGTAACTGCAGTGCTGTTTGTGGTGAATGGGAAAATTGTAACACAAAGCTGGAAAATTACATCAGAAAATTGATTCACCATTAAAATAATGATTAGGTTTAGTCTTAAGGCCTAAATCAGCTTATCAGAAAGTCAGTATTGATATTAAGCTGAGTCTGTATTGAATTAACAGGAGCTTGTGGCCCACATTACTAAACAGGGCACCTGTTTCTTTTTTTATTTCTTTTTAAGTGCCTCATTCTGTACATGGGAATACACGACCACACTGGCAAAACATGCTGTTTGTGTGGCTGTTAAAGAGGCTGTCAGTCTAATTACATCAATTCATTGCACGTTACAGTATTATAGCTGTACACAGTGGTGATAAATACCAGACATTCACTTCTAAAAGTTCCCCCACAAAAAGTTATTCCATACAATGGTCAGGTATACGCTGACACATCGGTTAATGATATTTTTGTGATATTGTCTCAAAACCTAGTGAGCTCCTACATAGGCAGCAATTTTCGTCATAGTATGCGCTCCTGACATGTAGACTGTCCCAATTCTTACATACCTTAAACATGCTTATCCTTATTTAGACCTGATTTTAAGAAAGCACTGAACGCTTCCTCAGCCGCTAAGACAATCCCATGATGCAATGCAGGCAAATCTACGAGCAGTGAAGTGGTTTTAAAATGAGTTATTTTGATTCTCTCTGAAGTTTTAATGTGTTTCTGGTCATATAATCACACAAAACAGTATTTAATTATCAACTCTGTAACGAGTTCTTCACCATTTAGCAGTTTTATACTCAAGCCATTAGCATTTATGCTAGCAGATTTTTAAGCCTCAGGCTATTGTTTTGGATAGCCGGCTTGTAGCTTAGCAACCAGCTAAACCACCGGTGGCGTGCTGCAGTGAGCGGGAACAAGCCGTGACGCAGTCTCTCTCTAACTAGAGCGTCTCAGTGATCTGTTTTATGAGGAGAGATGAGGAGAGAACACTGCTACTTAAACAGCTGCCTACATAGACAGCCTACTTAGACACTCACTAGGGTTTGAGACAGACCCCTATGAATTGTGTCCATGTAAAACTGCACTTTGATTATTTTTATTGTTTCAAACAATGACAGGATGTGATAGAAGTATAGAGGATGTTATTTTCCAGCCACAAAACATCTCCTGTTCACAAACACAAATACGATCTGCTTAGAATACAGACATTCAGCGAAATCCCTACTGGCTCCTCCAAGGAGCTACGACTGAGCAGTAGTTCATATCGAATTACACCAGACTTTTGTTTTGCCATAGCTATAACTTCTAAGGGTTAACAAAGGAAGTTGACATTTCACCACCATGATGGCTTCTTCTAGTGTTTAATAAACTCAGAGTTTAATGGAGTGAAATATTTTCAGTAACGATGCTCACATTCTTTTCTTCTTTAGATCAGAGCGTTCACTGTGTCTCGTTGTATAAGGAGCAGCGAGAGAGGGTGGATGAAAAATTGGATCCTGTGTTTCAAATTATTTTCAGTCATAAATACAATAAATATTTATATTGAAATGATTGCTTATGAAACAGCTATTAAAACTATTTTAATCAATATTTTTATGGAAGAATCAATTCTAAAAAGCACACATCAGAAAGATAAATATTGATACACTGTTATTGATCTGCTCACCCCTGTTGTGCAGTGAGTGCTTCCACATTCAGTTTACCAAGTCTTTCTTCTGGAGTTCAGTGCAGGTGGGCTGGAACAGGTATTCCTCAGAACTATGCAGTGCAGAGGAGGCGTGATATACTTGAGTGTATCACAAAAACACAGTAATTTAATTCATAGATTACATGTAAAGATTGACGATTTTATTTTGTATTACATTTAAACCATGGAGTGCTAGATAGCTGTAATATCTAGATATCTTCATCTATTGGACTTTTCCACTTCAATGTTAACATTAGCATTGGCAAAACTATGTTTTTGGGGGGGTGTTATATCTTCCTGTTGCTTCTAAAATACATTAAATATCTAAAAATAAAAATATGGGTGTGTCTGAAATGTTCCACTCGTTAACTCGTTCACTACATAGGCTGTTCTATTTAGAACACTGTATAGGGGAGCAGTAAGGGAGACAATAGAAGCAATTCGGATGACAGTGTTTTCAAAGAAACCGCTATGCTTTGTGGGGCGTCAACCTGTAAGTTGTGTACATAGGTTGTCCACTATTTTAATGGTGCATTGTGGGTAACGTATAGTGAACTATATAGGAAATCGAATTGTCCACTGAGAATTTAGACAACACTACAAAGCCAACACCCTGAATAGAACATTAAACGGTACAGGGTACAATTTCAGACACAGCCTATAGTTTAGTTTAGTCTAGTTTATAGTATTTTAATCAACACTGTACACATTATTATTTAATAAATGATCATTTTAATGCTTTATTATAACAAGTTATCCCAATTTCTTTGCCGTAAGTACATTTTATTGTCTTAAGCCTCAACAATCTGGTCAATGTGAATATGTGTTCACATGAGTACATGATGTTTGAACACATAGTGACTCACTGTCTCCTCTGACTGTGTCTCTAAGGCCTGGAGATCACGTGGGATGGGGACAGTCTAGTGGAGGTGGTGGCTGCACCTCACCTGAAGGGACGGCTCTGCGGCCTCTGCGGGAACTACAACAGCCACAAGCGGGATGACACCATGGGCGGCGATGGCCTGTTCAAGTTTGACGTGGATGAGTTTGCCGAGTCCTGGCGCGTGGACGGTAACGAGGTGTGCGAGCAGCCTCCCCGCAGGCCTGTGTCCTACCTTTGCCCCGCGTCCGTCAAAGTGAAGCTCCGAGCCCACCGTGCTTGCCACAAGCTCAAATCCTGGGAGTTCCAGAAGTGCCACCCTGTGGTGGACTTCACCACCTTCTATAGGTATGTGTTCCAGGTGTCGTATGTCTCAGATAAAATGTACTTTCTCATTAACTGGGAGGAATCACACTGTATCGTAACACACAATATCACTGCTTTCTATCTATTGTGTTATCTAAAGTCATAGCAGTATTTGAACACCAGGGGTCACAATCAGCTTAAGCCAGAATAATAAGACTGACTATGAGGCCAATTTATTCCTCTCGACAACTGCAGAAGCCTAAATGTGTACAGAGTATTGTGGCATTCGTCTTTTATGTCACATAAGACAACAGAGTCTGTTTATTATTTATTTATTTATTTATTTATTTATGTATTTATTACGGCTGTCGAAGGTAACACTATAATAACACCTAATAAGCCCTGCAAGTCATCCGTAGTTCATTTTGAGGCTTGACCGTGTGCGGCATCTCTCATTAAGAGTAGACGAGTGAGTGAGTTAGTGAGTGATGGAGAAAGGTCTGTTAAACGGGAAGTTTCATTTCAGAAGTTGTCAGGCTGAGTTTAGCTGTCACCGGAGTACATCCAGCCTGAAATACCACATGCAGGTCGAGCACACATTTGGCAGCAGGGTGAGCTCTGGTAATGTACGACAGACAACACTGGACAATGTTTGACAGCAGACGATGAATCAGCCAACCTCCAACAAATGAATGGTAGCAATCGCTGAATGGATTAGAAGGGTCGAGCTGTTCCTGGTTGGTTATGACCAATTTTGAAAATAAAACATAACTATAACATAAATCAACACTACAGTTTGTTTTTGTAAATGATCAATGAGTGATTTGTCGAATGCCTGAAAGTGACTGAATGCTCACAACACTCACTGACTGAGTTCGGAGCTCAAATACGGGCTACTCTTTTTCTCAGGTTTTAAGCAAAACAACGTAAAATTTGAGCGTAATGGAAAATAATGTGCTGCACCACTATTTCTAGCTTCAGTCATATGTTTGTGTGTTTGCAGTCTGCATTTTAAAGGCCAGTTGTGTTGTACAGTGTTCTGTATGTACGTGGAAAACACTTAAAATCTGTAATGAGTGAATACTGAATGCTTGATTGAATGTCACTTGCAGTCTGTGAACACCAGGTGGTGCTCTTGTTCCACGATTTCTAGCAACTCTTGATTCCACACTGCTCACCAGCCCATTTAATGGTGACCTTAGGCTGATGTCCATCTGCTCTGGAGTGTCCTGCTGTACTATAGAGATTAAACAGGCTGTGTGTACACAACTAAACATCAGCAGGAACTGTGCAGACCAGCTTGCTCCTGTCTTCACCAAGATCTTCAATAAATCACTGGAGCAGTGTGTCGTACCAGTGTGCTTCAAGCGCCCCACAATAATTCCCATACCCAAAAAGCCAACCATCTCAGGACTGAATGACTACAGACCTGTCGCACTGACTTCTGTGATCATGAAATCTTTTGAGAAGCTGGTTCTCACCCACCTGAAGGAGATCACCAACCCCCAACTAGACCCCCTACAGTTTGCGTATCGGGCCAACAGTTCTGTGGACGATGCAGTGAACATGGGCTTCACCACATCCTCCAGCATGTCGACCGTCCAAGTACATATGCAAGAGTTCTGTTCTTGGACTTCAGCTCTGCCTTCAACACCATCATCCCCGGACATCTACACACCAACTGACCCATTAGTGTGCCAGCCTTCACCTGCCAGTAGATCACAAACTTCCTCACTGGCAGAGAGCAGCAGGTGAGGCTGGGAAAGATCACCTCAGGAACCAGGACCATCAGCACAGGTGCTCCACAAGGCTGTGTTCTCTCCACGCTGCTCTTCTTACTCTACAGAAATGAGTGTACCTCCACAGACCCCTCAGTCAAAATCCTGAAGTTTGCAGATGATTTGACAGTCATTGGTCTCATCCAGGACAGTGACGAGTCTGCCTACAGACGGGTTGTGGAGCATGTGGTCCTCTGGAGCAACCACAACAACCTGGAGCTGAACACAGCCAAGACAGTGGAGATGAGAGTGGACTTCAGGAGAAGCCCTCCAACGCTTCCAGCACTCACCATCCTCAACAGTACTGTTACGGCTGTGGACTCCTACAAGTTCCTGGGTACAATAATCTCCAGGGACTTGAAATGGGACTGCAACATCAGCACCGTCATCCAGAGAGCTCAGCAGAGGCTGTACTTCCTGCGTCAGCTGAGGAAGTTCAACCTGCCCAAGGAGCTGATGGTGCAGTTCTACACCGCCACCATAGAATCTCTCCTCACCGCATCCATCACAGTGTGTGGCAGCTCAACCACCAAACACCACACCCACAGACTGCAGCGCATCATCAGGTCTGCAGAGAGAACCATCGGTGTGAAGTTACCCTCCCTACCGGACCTGCACACGGCCAGAACCAGGAAGCGGGCAGAGAACATCGTCCATGATGCGTCACACCCTGGACATCACCTGTTCCAGTATCTTCCCTCAGGTCGGCGTTTCAGTCAGTTGAGGACCAAGACCTCCAGACTTCAGAGAAGCTTCTTCCCACACGCCATCACACTCATGAACAGCTGAACATCACACACTACATTCTGGATACAGTCTACTACATACATCCATCCATATCCAGATGTTCTCTCACTCTTCTTCTTGTTCTGCACTTTTTATTTATCTGATAGAGTCTCAGAACACTCTGTACCATCGTCTCAACCAGTGACTCTTCTGTTCTTCATATTTATATCTATTTAATTCAGTCTGTACTTCTGTTACCAAACACAAATTCCTTGTATGTGTGAGCATACTTGGCAAATAAAGCCCGATTCTGATTATGATGATTCTGATTCTGCTTGCAACTTAGAGTAGCTGTGTCTGTATGTGTTTGGGCAAACAGTATATACTATGAGTATAAATGATCATATATGTCCTTTAGTGTTACACAGGAGCTCAGATTCCTCTATGAATGGATGAATGAGTGAAACCTTTGTTGCATTTGACTTCCACCAGTAACTGAGTTACCCCACTATGCAGGTCATGTGTGACGGACATGTGCGAGTGCCCAGTGCATAAGAACTGCTACTGCGAGTCCTTCATCGCCTACAGTCGCGCCTGCGAGAGGGAAGGAGCGCCCGTGCTTTGGAAACCAGAACAGTCCTGCATGAGTAAGCGAATCACAGTTTACTTAACCCTAACCCTAACCCTAACCCTAACCTAACCCTAGTTACTATTACTATTCCCTAATCTCTATTTTGCTCCAACATATATGGCAATCTTGACACAGTTTTAAACAAATTCCAGATTTACTGCTTTAAAAGAACATGACCAAGCATATGTCAGTGTTTTAATGTTTGTAGTATTGGCTTTATAATAACCTAGAATTAGAACAACAAGGGAAATAAGTATATTCTAGCTCAAGAACAATGTGAATGGGGGTGGATTGTCTAGAACAGTGTATGTGGAGGTGAACATTTAAGAGTAAAACTGCCTAAAGTGGGATTAGCAGTCACAAATTGGCTTACAAAGACATAATTTGTCTTTCTGGCCATCGGACCACCAAATGCATTACACTTTGCCCAACCCCCCTCCCAAAAAACAAAATGTTTAGGCACCTGTTTTGGATAAGCAGGAATTAAAATATATGAAATATATTAGATTATGTCTTTTGTTGTGTTTTAATATATATAATTGTCTTTACCACAAGTCACTAGTGATATGTGAATGTCATTTCCAGGAAAATGATGACCATATGTATTGGGACAATGAGAAAATATTAAAATATTAAGTGAAACTAAGAGACAAAGTTTAGTTTCTAGTTAATAATAATCATCTGATGCCTCTTCTTATTTGTGTTCATAATCTAAATACTGTATATGTATTCATTTTGATCTGGTGTCTCATTTCCCAATCCTTACGCCTCTGACTATTTTTATTATAATATTTTTATTATAACTAGGTATATTTTGAGTTTCGTGCCTTTACCGTGACTGAATTTCTTCTGTCTGTCTTGCTCTCCAGCCACCCAATGTAAACATGGCAGGTGATATATATCTATGACACGTGTGGTCCCGGTTGCACCAAAAACTGCGACAACTGGAATGAGATCGGGCCGTGTCTCAAACCCTGCGTGGCCGGCTTCCTCGATGTTCAAAATTGTTTAATCGCCCAGCATATAAATACACATATATATATACACATATATATATATATATATATATATATATATATATAAAACTAAATAAATAAATGTACACATATATATATATAAAACTAAATAAATAAATGTACACATTATATATATATATATATATATATATATATATATATATATATATATATATATATATATACACACACACACATTATATATATATATATATATATATATATATATATATATACACACACACACACATCTGTCGTGTTCAAATGATTAAAAAAAGGCTACATTTATGCCTACATTTATTGACATACTGCTTCTCCCCATTTCATTTTCAGGACATAAAAAGGCAACATGCAAGTTAGCAGCACATACACAACAGGTCTCAAAACTTAAAAGATGACTTTATCAACACAAGAGTAGTGCAAGTCAAACAGATACAGGCAAACCCACCTCACAAGTGATCGTTTGAAGAAACAGCTCACCGAGAAATGCTTACGTTTCTAATAAGAATTTCTAATAAAAGCTTAAATGGGTACATTAACATTTCTAGACGAACTGTTCCTTTCAGAGGTAGTAATAAACATTAACACCGAAAACAGGCCCAGACCTCGAAACGAAGCTCCTCTTTGCAGGTAAAGTAAAAATCCACAATACATTCATTAACAAGGTTTGTTTTTGTTCAAAACGTTGTATTGCTATGGTATCATATCAATGTGTGTCTTAATGAACACCTCTCATGTACCAACCATACTGACAGATGTAAACGTAGAGAGAGCACAGCAGGCCCTGGAATCGATGACTCCTATAACAGCCGACGCTGTTGAACTGCCAGCCGGGCCAGATTATTGCAAACACTGAATATCACCTCTGTCCAAAGAAAACCACGCAATTCCATTTCTAGCTGGACGCAGCAGGTGCCATTTACACTGTGTGAACATTTCACGATGAATGGACCAATAGAAATGCTCCAAAATAACTTTTTAAAATTTTGGTTGCATTGACTTACATTAAAAGTAAAGTAAGTTTCTGGCCTCTCCTGTACTTGTAAGTTGCTATTTTGGACATGTTCTTTGGACAGCGGCGAGATAAACCTTACAATATCAAAAATAATGAACATTATCATTTAGAAGAATGTGCAAATGGAACAAATTCACTAATTTATATATATATATATATATATATATATGTATATATATATATATTGTCGCTGTCCATTGAAAAACACATCTCCATTTTTGTAAATTTTAAGTTTTCTACATTGTTGAACATGGCAATGGTCATTTACATTGTGTGAACATTTCATGATGAATGGACCAATAGAGATGCTCCAAAACAGCTTGGAAAGAATTCTGGTTCCATTGACTTCCATTCAAAGTAAAGTACGTTTTTGGTCTCTCCTGTAAAGTTGCAATTTTGTAGACACTCGTTTTTCATTGGACAGAGACGATATATTAAATATAACTCCACCTTTGTTTTGGTTTTCATTGAAGGAGGATGAAAGTAACTGAATAAGATGCAAAACAGACAAAGCCCAGGACACTGATGTTTCAAACAGTTCATTTAGAAGAGAAAAAAAAAGGTGACACTAAAAGATGATGGCGATCGTCGCGTATGGCTTTGTGTGTGCGTGTGAGAGGTGGTAGGTAGCCCACAGAGCTGGTGTTAGCCCAGTGACTGATGATCCAGTAACACTGTGTGAGTCTTTCCACCGGCACAAGACCCGGTGTTGTTCAGTCATAAAATCTTCTGTAAAATGGAATTGGGCACTTCAAGGGTTTCATCCTTCACCAGAACAATATCGTACGAGTCCATGTATTTCTCCAAGCGCTCCTCAACCTGTATGGGCGAGACATGTTTTAAGAAATTTACATTAAAACTAGGCATAAGATGTTAACCTATTACAACCCAAGCGAACAGAAGTACCTTGATTTACTATTATATTAATACTTTAGTCAAATGTACACATTCAAATCATTCCATCATGTGTCAAACTGCCTTTCAGTTACACTGATATTTTTCTTAGAACAACAAATATCAATAAATACATTATAACTGTAGCATTACACTCTTAAAAAGGATGGTTCTTCAAAGGTTCTATAGTAAAGACAATGGTGGTTCTGGAGAATGGAGCTAGAGCTGGAGGATGTTCTGTCTATGTAGAACCTTTCTGAAGTACCGTTTCACCATGCAAAGATTTAAGCATGCAAACTGTTCTATGTAGAATTCATGGTTCTAACTAGAACAACTCCCTTTACGATTGAAGCCTTGAGGGAGCGTAGGCTATAAAACAGCTTGACCATCACTGAATTTGTGTACTGTACTGCAGCACAGCACCACTGTGAGAAGACACCTCAACACTATGGGTCTGAAAAGATGTGTAGCTGCTACTCACTGAGAAAAGGAGATACAGACAAATCAAACAAAGAAGCACCGTACTGACCACTACACCACCATGCTAACCACTACACCACTGTGCTGCCCTTATTTATAACTAATGTACTATTATTATTATTATTCATTATTTGTTATTTATTATTATTATTATTATTATTATTATTATTATTATTATTATTCATTAAAACACACCATTTTTTAATAACTGTTCATGGTGCAGGCGTTAAAGGGTTAAAACTGGTCACAGCCCTTGCTAGAAAACTGACTTCATGAAGAAACAGTTCAACAAAGCAGAACACTCCAGGCAATCATCTGCGCAGCGTCGTTACCTTATCATTGAGAAAACCAATTTTGAGCATGTTCTCCACGTTGGGAACGCCGTCAGCCATCGTGAGGTCTCCCATCGAGTCTCCAAGGAGGATGATGTTGCCGTTATCCTTCAGCTGTTTGAAGTACTCTGTGTTCCTGAGTGCACCGTCATGCTTGTTGTACACATGGATCAGCTCCCCTTTGAAACCTTTCAGAATGCCCTGCGGAACGAGAGCGCCCCCTTGCGGTCAGCACATAAACTGCAGTCTACAGCTTGTTCTGGCTAGAGGTGAATTACACGGTTACAGCTACAATCAGCTGGACATGATACACAAAAACCTGTATAGGCCACAGTGTATGTTTTTTCCTCCACAATATATTAAATTCAATAAATAAACAGAGATTATTCATTAAAATGTGCAGAAGTGTGTTCTCTGTAAAGAATATGTACCTTATTTACACTACGAAAATACCTTTCTACCAGGGGTACCCAAATTTTTGCATAAGACTTGTGGCGTAGGAATAGTTTGTGTGTTGGCACCTCTTTCAGAACTGTATATTCTGAGAAGACCACAGGCAGCGATTAGGCCTCGTCTTGGAATATACAGCATTCTGAATGGAGATGTTCCACTGAAAGGAAAGTGTGGTCCAGAACTAGACTTCATCCTTTAATTCTAAGGGGTTTCTCAGATATGGATTACACCTAATGGACTTAACTGCAGTCCCAGCAGTGAATCAACCCATCCATCCATCCATCTACCCATTATCGTTCAATTAATTCTGATAGTTGGGGAGGGGCTGGAGCCAATCCCAACATCATTGGGCGAAGGTGGCCAGTCCATCGCATGGCCAACACTCACTCACACCTACAGGCAACTTAGAGTGACCGATCAACCTAACATGCATGTGTTTGGACTGTGGAAGGAACAGTGAATCATCCGTTTATTGGAATCCACTGTAAACCAATCCCAGGGCTTACTTAAGGGAGATCATTTAGACAGTGCTTGATACTCACATTCTCATCGAAGTCCATGAAATTGGAGACGACTTTGACGTTGGGGTGGTAAACTCCAGCCTGTCTGATGATCTCCTCCAGGATGTCCCCCAGGCCCGCCGAGAAGATGAACACGGGAACATTGTGCTGTTGCAGCCGGTCAAAGAACTGCTCATAACCCTCCCTGTCATAGGACATATAAACATATCATGAACATCTATAAACAGGGACTTTACACAAGACTGTACAGAAAGATGTAATAAACTGTAATTTAAGTTTATATTGTCAGTGAATAACTGAAATGCTGCATTTACACACTGACATTGTACAATATATCACAGCGGATGGTGTGGTTTTATTATTACTGGTGAAAATGAAAGATTATCAGAGAACAGAGGTGTAAAGGGTCTTTAGCCTTTGTTGTATACGTTGTTAGATTCACCCAGACCTTAACAATGAGACTTGTGGCTGCTCTCAAACAGACTTCCGAAAGACTCTGTTTCTCTGACCTAGAGAAAGTTATTCATGCCTTCATTTCTTCCAGACTTGATTATTGTAATTCGTGATATATAGGGATTAACCAGTCTCTATTACAACGTCTACAACTAGTCCTGAATTCTGCTGCCAGGTTATTGACTAGCAATAAGAAGAGAGACCACATCTCTCCAGTGCTCGCTTCTCTACATTGGCTACCTGTCCAGTACAGAATGCAGTATAAAGTGCTGTTATTTGTTTTTAAGGCACTAAATAAGATCGCCCCCTCTTATATTACAGACCTGCTAACACCCTCAACCTCTCAACGCTCGCTTAGATCATCTTCACAGAACTTGCTGACGGTTCCCATCCAGGGCTCGGCTGAAACTTAAAGGTGATCATGCATTTGCGGTTTGTGCTCCGAGACTTTGGAACAGTCTTCCACCCGATATTCGCCAAGCCTCTGTGTTTAAGTCAGGTCTGAAAACGTACTTTTACAAACTTGGATTGGAATAGCAGGAGACTGTAGTGACGTGAGGTGCTGCTAGTTTTCTTTCTTTTGTTTTTCTTTTAAACTCCTTTTATGTGTTACTGTCGTTACGTATTTTATTTGTTTATTGTTTTACCCTGCGTGTCCTGAGGATTGATTTAATGTACAGCACTTTGGTCAACTCCGGTTGTGTTTAGAGTGCTGTATAAATAAATTCATACTTACTTACTTACTAAAGACTGGGAGAACTAAACTCTAAATATGATTGGTGCTGGCAGAGGCCAACAGCATAACCAGTTTTCCACAGTATGTATACCACCAATAGGTACACACTGTATTAGAACATGTACAGTTATCACAGTTGTAGTTGTCTTAGTGTGATATTGTGTAACCATTCCATGATGACTGGACCAACAGAAACTCTCCAAATTGGCTTTGTCTAAAACCTCTTTACATTAACTTGTACTGTAAAAGCCAGTATTTTGGAGTAGTTTTAATTTCCATAGCAACAATGTGCTTATTTTAAACCCTTGGTTTATTATTCAGTTATGAATTGTAATTTCTAATTTATTTATAATGTAATTTAGTTTTTAAACAGTGAGTGTAATGTGTTAATGGATAAAACACATACATTCACACATGGGAAATTCAGTTCTGTGGCAAAACAAACAGTTAACAGTTAAAGAAACAGTTACCGCAGACTAACGTCCGATTCCCTCACAACCTCTGGCAGTTTGTCTCTCTGTAACCGCTGCTCCACCAGTAACGAGTGAGACTTGAAATACCTGAAAGAAACACCAGAGGGAGGCAATTTATGGGTTAAACTATTCATGTATGAGGGCTACACAATATATTGGTATATGTTATTCATATAACTGCTGTCACAGAACTGAGCTTGTGTAATACATGGTCTGTGGTCCTGCTGGGGGTCCCTTATGCAATGGTTACAGTAAACGTAGGGAAAATCTGCCACCTACTGGACATGTTTTTGTACTGCAGTAACAACATGCTTACAATAACACTTCTGAAATATATGTATTGATTTTAAGGTGATAATAAAAATAGATATCTGTATTTAAAGAAAAGTAAGGAAGGAATCCTGAAGGACAGGCAACCAGTAGGATATACACAACACAAGTACACAAAACAATAAAATACAATAAAATACAATACAATACAAGACAGTCCACAACAAACGGGTTTGCACATATATAGAGACTAGTTGGTGTAGAAAACCACATACTGTGCAAAAATAGATGCACAATTATGTGTAGTTCCATAAAAATAAGGATAAAGTGACTTGAATATAAAACAACTTATATATATATATATATATATTCGCTGTCCATTAATATCATTTCAACATTTACAAAAGTTTTGTGATGAATGGACCAATAGAAATGCTCCAAAATAGCTTGGAAAATTTCTGGTTCCATTGACTTACATTAAAAGTAAAGCAGGTTTTTGGCCTATATATATATATATATATATATATATATATATATATATATATATATATATATATATATATATATATATATATATATACCTACCTACATTTATCTACTGTACCAGAGTATATATAGCCCTGCTATACTCACCACTCCACCATGAATGGGTACTTCTCCTCCATGGTCAGATGGGGGTCTATCTCAATAGGATAGTAGGTCTCTTTCAGTTGAAGCAGCTGTTGAAATAAAATATAAATATAAACGTACCGTATATATAATTTATTCAAACACATTCAAAAACAAAGCATCTGCATAACATCTGCAGGACAGTTTACCTTTTTTCTACACTCCTCGGTAACCAGCTTACAGTTATCAATGATATCTGTGGAAGACGAAAGATTAGTATTAGAAGGAAGTACTGTATTCATTAATCATTTAAACTGATCAAGATTTCTAGTAAACAGTGATTTGGGCTTACTGTGGCACGTGGGGCAGCGTTTTCCATTGATTGCAAATTTGCTTAACGTCATGTCGAAATCTGTGATGATCTGAAATAAAGAAAGGGTTAATGAGGAGGTGCACTTCTTTTGTTAAGCGTACCTCATTTTAACTGGACATATCTGCAACATATCTGCACTATTTAAAACATTATGATCCGAGCGGTCATTCTGAAGACATTTACTGTGTCAGAATTGTTCACAGTGGTTGTGACAGGAACCAGACGTCCAATAGAAAGTTATAATATGAAATATTACATTGCAATAGGCTGCCTGATGCCTTTTAAAACAGAATTTTGCCCTGAATTATATGCATTGCTATACAAATTATCACTATTTTATCATGATCATCATGACATATAAACATAATATTACAGTTAAACCTCATAAAAACATAACATGACATATAAAACTCATGTAGGTTCACTGGTGGTTCTGGGTGGCTCTGTGCTGTAGACATCACAACCCCTGGTTCCTATCAGCACCACTATGTACAGTTTATATCTAAATATACTAAATATTGTATGTATTTAAAAAACAGGGGTTTTTCCTTTTAACCAGAGAGAAACCACATTCCCAGAGAGACGCAAGGACATAGGATTCATGGGTAAATGCTGATAATCGTTATTTTTTTCTGTCGATGCTGATTCATAAAACAAATGTAAACTTTATTTGTAGAGGGTTCCAAATGGAGTGAAAGGAATACAATGCTCCTCTAAAGTAGTATTGTGTGATATTGATTACATCTATTTGCTCATACTCCTCATACTCTCTTCATACTCCTCATACTCTCTTCATACTCCTCACACTCTCTTCATACTCCTCATACTCTCTTCATACTCCTCATACTCTCTTCATACTCCTCATACTCTCTTCATACTCCTCATACTCTCTTCATACTCCTCATACTCTCTTCATACTCCTCACACTCTCTTCATACTCTCTTCACACTCTCTTCATACTCCTCATACTCTCTTCATACTCCTCATACTCTCTTCATACTCCTCATACTCTCTTCATACTCCTCATACTCTCTTCATACCCCTCATACTCTCTTCATACTCCTCATACTCTCTTCATACTCCTCATACTCTCTTCATACTCCTCATACTCTCTTCATACTCCTCACACTCTCATCATACTCCTCATACTCTCTTCATACTCCTCATACTCTCTTCATACTCCTCATACTCTCTTCATACTCCTCATACTCTCTTCATACTCCTCACACTCTCTTCATACTCCTCATACCCTCTTCATACTCCTCACACTCTCTTCATACTCCTCATACTCTCTTCATACTCCTCATACTCTCTTCATACTCCTCATACTCTCTTCATACTCCTCATACCCTGTGTGGTGGTTTGTTGGGAGATGATGGAACAGGTTAAATCTAAGGTGGTAGACTGTAGGCGAGGCTGGCGGTGTCTGAGTTTCTTCTCCTGGTGCAGTGTGTTCACTCACTTTCAGCTTTAGGTGTGTGTTGTTTAGGCAGCTATGCTAGCTTTAGCCTATGCTAGCACTCACAGTATGAGCACTCTCAATGTGCACTCTCAGCAGCCCGTACTAAAGCACGTGGAGTCGAGACGTTTTGATTGATTGTTGTTTCCCAGTCAGTAGAGAACTGGATAACGTCAGCTCGCACATCGTTAACACAACAATCAAGATATTTATTATCACAGATTTTATATATATCTCACACCCCTACTCCAGGAAATATGTCATCAAAAACTCATTTGACATAAAATGATGTGTATTATTCACTTTTATTTCTCTTCATCATTTATTTGTAATAATATTTCAGATATCCTACACCATCTTATTATTTTATGTGAGCGGGCAGTCATCTAAGCATTTCACTGTGCCAGTTGTAGCCTGCATGACTTTGTATGTGACAGAATAAACTTTAATTTTTATTGGTCAAACCTAAACACCACATCAACACAAATACAATTCCGATCCTCCGAGTGTAAAGCATTTTATATGCACTTTAAAAAAGTATCTATTAATCCCATCAAAACATTACACATCTGTACTGCTGTGATGTGCTACTGATCTCTCTGTGTACCTGTAGTTTGGAGGCCCCTCCCTGGATCATGCTGCAGATGATCTGCTCCACCCTCTCCGGGTCTCTGATATGGACCGTGCTCTTCTCAAACTCCGGCATCTGTGGACATCAGACATACATGAGACCGTGATCAGTAAAGGAAGGATTACATACGTTCTTATATTATGTACAGTATCAGGTCAAAAGTTTGGAACTTGTGGCTATTATATTCAGTAACAGTGTTTACAGTGTAGGGTTTACAGTGCAAGCCCAATGTTTGTTCACAGTTATGTTCATAATTCTGGATGTTGAAGAGCAGATCCACTGATTTATCCAACATAATTCAGTTGCTAAGATGTAAACAAAGGCATTGAAGGTTCATTGCATGGAAACTTACACGGAAATGACTCACACTTCTTTACAGTGGTGTTGATAGGCACTGCCAAGTCTAGTTTTATATATATATATATATATATATATATATATATATATATATATATATATATATATATATATATATATATCTCCTCGCTGTCCAATGAAAAACAAGTATCTCTAAAATGGCAACTTTACAGAAGAGACGAAAAACTTACTTTATTTTTAATGTAAGTCAATGGAACCAAAATTTTTTCCAAACTATTTTGGAGGACCACTTCTATTGGTCCATTCATCATGAAATTGTCCCACTATGTAAACAACCATTGGCGTGTTTAATGATGTAGAAAACTCAAAATCAACAGAAATGGAGATATTTTTTCATTGGACAGTGATGATATATGGCCGTGTGAACAGTTCAGAATCAGAAATCGCATTTCAGATCAATTCATTCCTCTTTATTTGTATGTCACAGAACAAACTCAATGATATACAACTTTCTCACTTATTACTGATTTATTATATATAATAATTACAATTTTTACAACACTACTGGATTTGTATTAGTGATTTCAGTGGTTCTATACTTTTAAACATAAATTCCAGTACAACATAACGACAGTTCATGTCCTTACTGGGACATCAGACCTGCCTTTTCCATGATGCAATCTAGACATCACTGTGGTATTGGCCTAAGGCTGATACTTGACACTCACTGTAAGGAGGGGGGGGCTTTCAAGGGGCTTACTTACACTGGACTAATCAGAAACCTGAACTGTCTCTAAACACACATGCACACACACATAGGCATCAAGCAGCAGCTGCTGTTTGGCCTGTTATATAAGACAGGAGAACCCAAACAAACCATGGGCTCGCAGGCAGCTTGGTCACTCCCAAACGTCGGCCACAGGGTCAGAGCGGACAGGAGAACCATGCAAAGCCCATGGTGGAGGAACATGACTGCAGTACAGCACAGGTAACCACACGGGAAAGCTTTTTCAGTCCAGGACAGCTTACATATGAATAGTATGATACAATTCTGTTTGGACAGTGTGTAGGTCATTGCTTATGCTGACTATTAGGATAAACAGTACAGAGAACAAGTGTTGCTGTAAATATTAGACTGAATATGAGTTCATAACAATGTTCTAATGATCATTTCTTTAGAAAAGTCTTATAAAAGTATTACTTAAATTGTTGTTGTAAAATAAAAATCAATAAAAGTGAAAATGTTCACACATACAAACATCTGTTCTGGTTCATAAGCATTGTGTTGGGTTTGGTTTCTTAAGCTGAAGTTTTTCTTCTAGTTTCTATTTCCTGCTCCACCTTAAATAGTCCTGTGGCTGCTATACCGCTTAAGGTGGAATGGGAACACTCAAATATGGAGGCAACTACTCCTCTTAACAGTTTCTTGCAGAGGCTTTATTTAATTTATCATTTACTACAAGGGTACAGAGGGTCTTCGCAAACTGAAAGTGGGCATAGCCTACCGATATATACATATATAAGATGTATATCATACACATAGGAACTTAGCCAACAGTCTAGACTTTAGAACATGTTTACTAAGAACACTACAGCACTGTAAATACATTGAAATTTGGTTAAGACTATATATTTTTTTTAATACTTAATACTACTATTGAAATTACTTCGTCAGCTTGAATTTCAACACCCATTCCTAGTTTCGGGTGCTACGGAAAACACTTTACAGCTTCTGTCTTAAAAATATCCTGATGCCCCTGGCCCAAACATTCCCCTCGGTAACTAGAGGAGGTATATTTTAAGACTGCCAATGAGAAAAGTGACCTTATGTATATGTGTGCATAGTCAACAAGTAAACAAATAAACTTTTGTGTCACAAGGAGGCTCTAAAGCTGAATTACTGTAGTAATCACGAGACTGTGAACATATTATAAATCAATTATGCAGTGTTTTGTGTAGATAAATAAAAAAATTGCACTAAGTTTGTTACCTGTAGATGATGCATTGTAATCAAAATGTATTTGTTACATCACAGGTAAATAAAAACTAAAGGCTCTAGAAACCCCAGTGGATACCTCAGGGAGACATGTACATTGATTAGAATGGAAAAAGCAGACCAATCAGCAACAACAATGAAGAATTCCTTTAAACATAAGGTTCAAGACAAACAGAGAGGTACTGGGTCGTCTCAGACGGGATGGTCTCTCTGCTTCAAACCCTCAGTTTGTTTGTAAGGAGATAGCCCTTCTTTATGTAACCTAATCAAGACTGCCAGCCTTACATAAGAGGATTTCATCTGCACAAAGCCTCCTCACATGCAGTTTACACATGTGCTTGCAAAGAAATGCTTTACACTTAACATGTTTATGCTATCAAGTACTATTACGTTTCACAAGCACTCATAAATGAGTTCACTATTAAATAAAGAAAAACTAGAAAAAACCCAAACAGTCTGTTTAAATAGACCCACAAGCCAAAAATCCTATTAGCAGAGTAGCCAAACTACCAGCTGGAGTTCTCCCTGTCTCCATCAGGCTGATTTATAGCTTACCTCTCCTGCGTGTCCTCACAGCTTCAGGAAAAACAAGGGAAGAAAATTCCGCCTGTCAAACGCAGGCTTATATAGAGCTGCCACAGAGAGGGTGTAGCCCCGAAATAGATTACAGATAATCCCCACCCCTTCTGAGAGGCCCGCAACGCAAGTACGAACACACACACACACACACAATTAACAGCACAAAGCAATAAACAGCATATTACTGTGAAAAGCATACATTTTCATCAGAAACATGATAGGAGGCCAGTAGGTTAAAGGTCACTCAAGGCCTTCTGAAAACACAAACAAGGATTCATGGAAAAAAAAAACGGTACAATATAACTTGCCTAATAAAACCTAATAAAACAGAGTCCAATATATAATTATATGTGTAGAGCTGTTTACTATATTCAGCTTGAGTGAGTGTATATCAGTCTTTGGTTATGAGGTTCTAAACTATATTAAATACTGTCTTGTTAAGGTGTACTGAAACTCGTAGAGCAGGTTATTATTTTTGTGCACTGAACGATTCTGGCATACTAGAACAAACAGAATAGACTATTATTGTGATATATTGAAGCACATACACAAGCCTATTTTTTGGAACTGAAATGTACAGAGCCATTTATTTTGGCTTATAAAAACATATAGAGCAGCCTATTATTTTGGTGTACTGAAATGAATAGGATAGTGCAGTCTATTTGGCTTATAAAAACATAAAGCAGCCTATTATTTTGGTGTACTGAAATGAATAGGATAGTGCATTCTATTTGGCTTATAAAAACAAATAGAGCAATCTATTATTTTGGTGTACTGAAATGAATAGGATAGTGCATTCTATTTGGCTTATAAAAATATATAGAGCAGCCTATTATTTTGGTGTACTGAAATGAATAGGACAGTGCATTCTATTTGGCTTATAAAAATATATAGAGCAGCCTATTATTTTGGTGTACTGAAATGAATAGGACAGTGCATTCTATTTGGCTTATAAAAACAAATAGAGCAACATATTATTTTAGTATACTGAAATGAATAGGACAGTGCATTCTACTTGGCTTATAAAAAACATATAGAGCAGCCTATTATTTTAGTGTACTGAAATGAATAGAGCCATGTATTTTGGTGTACTAACACATGTAGAGCAGCCTTTTATTTTGGTGTAGTGAAATGCATAGAGCAGTCTACTTTATTTGCCTTATAAAAACATCAGTACACCAAAATAATAGGCTGCTCTACATGTTTTAGTGCACCAAAATAAAAGACTGCTGTATATGTGTTAGTACACCAAAATAGAGGGCTCTATTCATTTCAGTATACCAAAATAATAGGCTGCTCTATATGTTTTTATAAGGCAAATAAAGTAGATTGCTCTATCCATTTCAGTACACCAAAATAATAGCTTGGTGTATATGGTTCAGTACACCAAAATAATAGACTGCTGTATATGTGTTAGTACACCAAAATAGATGGCTCTATACATATTAGTACACCAAAATAATAGGCTGCTCTATATATGTACAGAGCCATCTATTTTGGTGTACTAACACATATACAGCAGTCTTTTATTTTGGTGTACTGAACCTTATAGGGCAAACTATTATTTTGGTGTACTGAAATGGATAGAGCAGTCTATTCAATTTATCTTATTAAAACATATAAGGCAGCCTATTATTTTCGATGTACTGCTATGTATAGAGCAATCTATTTCATTTGGCTTCTTAAAACATGTAGATTAGTCTATTATTTAGTGTACTAAAACATATACAGCAGTCTAATACCTTTGTATACTCAAACATAAAGAGCAGTCTATTATATTTGGCTTAATGGAACATGTACAGCAGCCTATTATTTTGGTACACTAAAACATGGTGCTACTGATTAGCTCGATGTATTCAGCTTAACGAACCACACAAAGCGGTATTAACCTTTGAGTTTCTACACAGAGCAGTTTTTGTATGTTTTACTTGAAACAAGTAAGTAAATAAAACCATGTAGTGCAGCTCATTATTTTGGCTTACTGGCAAATAGTTGGGGTTTTTTTTTTTGGATACGAGGAGCAGTTTAGTGTTTCCAGCTTACTGAAACACATGGCAGCCCTAAACAAAGGTCAAAAACACAGGGCATTCTATTTCTGTGTCCTGAAACATGTAGATGAGTCTATTATTTTGGCCCAGTGACACACACAGGTCATCTACACTTCTATGTTTCTGGTCTTTCACTACTCTTCAATTCTAAAGCTGCTGTAAAGCTCAGTCTTCAGCTTAAAAGCAATCAAATCAATCAAGTCTGTGAATCTCCTTCCCCTTTTATCAACACTGATGTTCGCCCAAAGGAGTTACTCACTCTGATGTGTTTGTGGAACGCCAGGGGTCAGTGGGTCATGGTTCAGTTTGTTGGCTTCAGTGGTAAAGCTGTCGTTTGATTTGGTTGAATCCTATCAAGGTTCCGGTCATGAACACAGAGTACTATAGCAAACATTTCCTAACTGATGTCTTGACCTTCTTAGCACTACAGCAAACATTTCCCAACGCATTTAATGTCACTTTCATCCACAACTGCAACAGGCTCGATCATTAACAACAGCCTAAAGATATCACAGTATTTTTTTATGAGTACGGTCAGAACACTAAACCATTGCATCAATAGATGTAGGAAGATGAAATGATGACAATAAAACAATCACAGGACAATTTGGGTGCTAAAATTTGATTGGCTGAGCCGATCGTAAAAAAAAAAAAAAAAAAAAAAAAAAAAGCAGGCTCCCATTCCAAGTCAAACTTCAAATTCTCTGAATTTTCTCAGACTTTCACTGAACTAAAGGCTGAATTTCCAAGAATGAACAAATGTGCGGTTTATGTGCTGGACAGGCAAAAACCAGCCACAGTATTTTCAGAGTTTATAAGTTTTATTTGCTAGTTTTCACTGCTTGAACACGCGCAATTATCAATAAGCTTTGAGATTTTTGTGGTATGTTTGCTTTTGTTAGACAGCAAATTCAAATTTTTCTGAAAATATAAAAGATACTCCAAATAAAATATAAAATATACCCCCTAATATTGCATAACTAAGCCCCAAAATGATAAAATCCCCCAACTTTCCATGTCTACAATTTCTGGAATTCCATGACCGCTGAAAACACTCAATACATGATCCCTTATGACTGTGTACCAAATTAATTCCTTAAAATCTCCACTAAAACCTTTGAGCTGTGAATGGGCTGCCTTGCTACTCACCACTGAACGTAATGCTACATAACGTAAAAACAGAGCTTTCTTTAATCGGAGGAGCTGAGAACTTATTTTAAGGCTAACCAGACCCAAGTCTTCATCGCTCCTTCATTAATATTCATAAGCTTAGACACAAAGTATATACAGAATGCTTCAGGGTACGACTGAATGTGCTTTTGTGTGTAGATCTGCTCTGAGCAGTATTAAACCCAATGTGCTGAAACAAACGTGTGGCACTGTTAGCTTGAAGCTAACGCAACATGGGAAATTGCAATGAGGCGCCAGCATTATCACCGCGGTGATAATGGACTCAATGCACTGAACGCTTCCACATTCTTCTTAGTGCTGCTCTTGCGTTTCCAGTTGTTCTGAGGGCAAAGCTCACCTCAGCTCCACATAACTACTGCAGTGGAGACATGAACATGGTGTGGAGTACCGCAGCATACTGCAGCCACGTTGTAGTTTCCGTCACAACAAATAGTGAGAATAGGAAACACCGAGGCACCGGATTGACTTAAAACCCTGTGGAGCTCTTTTTGCAGCTGTCTCTGTTTTGTGCACATGATTATTTATGTTATAAATGAAAGCAAATGGACAAAAAAATAAAAGTAGGTATCTATATATATATATATATATATATATATATATATATATATATATATATATATATATATATATATATATATATATATATATATATGGCAACATGGTGCTGCTGGCACTAGCTGGCTAATGTTGAGCAGGTAAAGTGTCTTTGCTTTAAGAAAATATTGAAGAACATCAATGATTTGTGGCACACATTGGCATATTTACGTTGAGTTTAAATCCCTGACCATTAGACAGCCATTAGACTCTTCCACGCCAACATAAACGAGTAGGGTAACGGCATCAGCAAACCTATATATTGTCGCTGTCCAATGAAAAACATGTATCCCATGTGTATTTTAAGTTTTCTATCATTTGAACACGCCAATGGTCGTTTACATTGTGTAAAAATCTCCTGATGAATGGACCAATAGAGGTGCTCCAAAATAGCTTGGAAAAAAATCTGGTTCCATTGACTTACATTGAAAGTAAAGTATGTTTTTGGTCTCTCCTGTAAAGTTGCTATTTTGGAAATATTTGTTTTTCATTGGACATACATATATATAACAAGTATTTCCAAAACTTTACAGGAGAGACCAAAAACATACTTTTCTTTCATACATATACAAATATACATATACATACAGTATATATATATATATATATACATATATATATATATATACACACACACACAGTATTGCATTACAGTATCGCAATACATCAAACTGTAAACCGGATGATGCGGATATGTATCATGATCCGCATCACAGTCCTTGCCAATACACAGCGCTGCTATGTTTCGGCTATCTTGTAGCTAATGGGGGACTAGCAGGCTACTGGTGCTACTTAGCTATGAGTATGAGTAGCAAACATTCGCTGCGTCACAGTACACAGTAATGTAAATATGGCCTCTTATGGCCTCCCTTTTGTTTTTCTATAAATCAATATATCTTAAAATACAGTTAAAAATGTCTTCATGTGTAGGGGTGTAAGAAAATATCGAAAATATCGAATATCAGGATATTATGTTTCGTGATACTGTATCGATTCTCAAAGACACAGTATCAATACACCAGTATCAGTAAACCATTTTTAGCTCCACTCCAACATTAACAAGCAGCACAAGGGCGCAATGCTATTGTAAGCATTGAGAAATCTGTTCATACAGTGGTGTGTTTTAATATTAGGATTTGAAAAATCTTAAAATATCACTTTGTCTGCAGTACTGCAATATATCATGATATTGATTCGTGACCGCTGTATCACGATACGTATTGTACCGCCAGGATCTTGCCAATACACAGCCCTAATTCATGTGTTGTGATATTAAATGTTTAGGCCCACCCCAGTTGTCTGTGTAGAGAGAATCTTCTAGCAGAGTAGCTTTAGTGACCAACAGGGACACAGTTTGCGGTATGGTTGTGTCAGCTGTAACATGTAAGCACAAGTGCACAAGATGAAACAATGTGTCCCTCAACTTTTTCAAACACACAGCTAGGCCTCCAGCACACAATTAGAAGGCTGAGATGCCGATGCTGGTGCTCGCTGACCTGGTTTCCAGCAGGGTGCATTCCACAGCTCCACTGCTGAGGCTTGTCTTTTGTTATCGGCCAGTATTTTAGCCTCCGCAAGGCCCAAGCAACAAAGCATAGGAGATCATTTCTATTGACTTTTTTGATAGTGGTGATACTGAGCTACAGGCTACTGCACTAAATACTAAAAAACCCATTCAAAGCATTTACTCAGGTCAGTACTGCCTAGGGAACGAGAACAGCCTCAACCGCGAAAGTCAGCAGCCTCTTTGATCAGCAAAGCAACAAAATAGCACAGCCTTCTGCCACGATATTTAAAATTACTGTAACAAAATGCTCCAATTTGGTATAAAAAGATTGGAACACATCTCTCTGGCTATCATCTGAAATGCCTGGTGAGCTCCAGCTAACTGCCGAGTAATTCCTAGTAAATAATCGTCACTGCTATCTCTGTTCGGGGACAAAGGTCGGCTGAGGCCAAACGAACAGTGAGCAGTGGACAAAGGCTCCATTGAAGCATTCGGAGCTTCAGGTCGTTTCAGTACAAAGAAATAGGTCAAGTCAGTGCTCAATATATAGTCTATCCAAAAAAAAAATTAAGATTCTCTAATAATTCGTTGGACTGCCATCAGCTTGGACTGCAAAATGCATTCGGCGTGACACGGTTTCAACAACCTCCTGCAACGTCGCAACATTTTTTCCATCCAGAGCTGAATTCATTCTTGGCCTGGGTCTTGTACTGATGATGGAAGAGTGATATTGCTCCAGCACATCCCTAAAACTTTCAATGGGGTAAGAGTCAGGATTCTGTGGTGGCCACTTTATGTGAGAACATGTTCATGATCCTCACGTTCTACTCTTCCGCAACCTGAGCCAGATGAAACTCGGGCCTGTCGTCCTGGAACACATCAGTCCCTCACTGATGGGACAGCCTGGTCATTCAATATCTTCAGGTAGTCTGGTGACTTGTTAATTGCCACATAATGGGTCTGTCTCAAATCCTAATGAGTGTCTAAGTAGGCTGTCTAGGTAGCAGCTGTGTAAGTATCAGTGTTCTCTCCTCATCTCTCCTCATAAAACAGATCACTGAGACGCTCTAGTTAGAGAGAGACTGCGTCACGGCTTGTTCCCGCCCACTGCAGCACACCACCCGTGGTTTAGCTGGTTGCTAAGCTACCGGCCGGCATCCAAAACAATAGCCCGAGGCTAAAAAATCAGCTAGCATAAATGCTAATGTCTCGAGTATAAAAGTGTAAATGGTGAAGGACTCGTTACAGAGTTGATAATAAAATACTGTTTTGTGTGATTATATGACCAGAAACACATTAAAAACTCCAGAGAATCAAAATAACTCACATTTTAAAACCACTTCACTGCTCCTAGATTAGCCTGTGGTGCATCATGGGATTGTCTTAGCGGCTGAGGAAGCGTTCAATGCTTCCTTAAAATCAGGTCTAAGTAAGGTGTCTCAGTAGACAGTATGTTTAAGGTATGTAAGAATTGGGACAGTCTACATGTCAGGAGCGCATACTATGACGAAAAATGCTGCCTATGTAGGAGCTCACTACGTTTTGTGACACACCCATTGTTGGTGAACCTCAACCTGACCACCTAAAGCACCTCCAGATTATAACACAGTGTTAAGAAGCTTGTACAGTGGACACTATGTATGATGGTGCACTGCATAGTGTGCCCATCTCTCTGGAATAGGGCATGGGGTTGGGGTAAAACACAGAAGTGTATCTTAGAAACACAGTCACAAACCATGCGGCCATTCCTCCTGCTGAGGTTCTATTTTGAGCTGGAAGGAATTCTAGGCGAGCTTTTAGTGTCAAGGCCAGGATGGAGTGTTAGCAGGACAGCAGGTAAAGCCCCACAGGCATGAGAGTAAAGAAGTCATCTACAAATAGCAGCAGCAGCCAGTTTCAGGAGGTTCTGGACAAGCCATTCAGCCCCAGGTGGGATTTACTTTGTGCTCAGATTGCCAGGTAAGCGTGTGATATTCTTGTTCTGAGTAGAAGCCACAAGAATTAGCCTGCAACCACTACATAAGGTTAAAACCTGTTTACTAAAACAAACAACTGGAGTAATTATTTTTTCAAATGACTTTTTACTTCTACTCCTTACGTTTACACTCCATTATCAGTACTTTCTTCTTACATTTACACTCCATTATCAGTACTTTCTACTCCTTACATTTACACTCCATTATCAGTACTTTCTACTCCTTACATTTACACTCCATTATCAGTACTTTCTACTCCTTACATTTACACTCCATTATCAGTACTTTCTACTCCTTACATTTATACTCCATTATCAGTACTTTCTACTCCTTACATTTATACTCCATTATCAGAACTTTCTACTCCTTACATTTACACTCCATTATCAGTACTTTCTACTCCTTACATTTACACTCCATTATCTGTACTTTCTACTCCTTACATTTACACTCCATTATTAGTACTTTCTACTTACATTTACACTCCATTATCAGTACTTTCTACTTACATTTACACTACGTTATCAGTACTTTCTACTCCTTACATTTACACTCCATTATCAGTACTTTCTACTCCTTACATTTACACTCCATTATCAGTACTTTCTACTCCTTACATTTACACTCCATTATCAGTACTTTCTACTCCTTACATTCACACTCCATTATCAGTACTTTCTACTAACATTTACACTCCATTATCAGTACTTTCTACTCCTTACATTCACACTCCATTATCAGTACTTTCTACTCCTTACATTCACACTCCATTATCAGTACTTTCTACTTACATTTACACTCCATTATCAGTACTTTCTACTCCTTACATTTTAAACATAGTCTCGTTACTCCTATTTCATTTCAGCTTGTTTTCATTCATGTACATTTACATTCCAGTAAAGATTATTGATAACATGACTTTGAAGTTTGACTTCATTACAATACTTATAGACAACTAGTCATCATATCTTCTGCTCCATGAAACACATGTTAATGTTCAGTAGTAACAGATATGCTTCTTTAATATATTTACATTGTACTAAACTACATTCATGTTCAATGGGCGTGTATGCTGCTGAAACAGGAAGCCTAGCGCATCCCAAATTTATCAACATTAACATTTTAATAGAACATTATAGTCATTATGGCTTTTAGAAGAATGGGGTTTTTGGGGAGGTGGGCTATTGCACTATAGACCCCTGTGGTGCGGCCTAAGCTTTTGTCCTGAATGGCATTTATTTCCTTACATTACTTTTACTTTTATACTTTAAGTAGTTTTGAAAGCAGTACAGTTGATACTTCAACGTCTACAGAAGTATTTTAAACCCTATTATCTATACTTCTACCTGAGTAATGAATGTGAATACCTTTGACACCTTTGTCAAGGATACTGACTGTAAGCCAGGCCTTCTTGTCCAGTATCAGTGCCTGACCACATGATGCTCTTTTAACTAAATAGGCACAAATTCTCAAATACACACTTAAATATCTTGTGTATATCTATATCTTGTAACTATCTACATACTTACTGAAATACCTGAAGTTAATAATTAGGAGAAGTGTCCATATACTGTTGCCTATAAGGTGTATTTAAGATGTTACAACACACAGTGTAGATAATCAAACACTGGCTGTGCTAGACTGAAGTCAGCATCTTATCAGAAATGGGCACCTGACAAACAGATTAACTTACTTTTCAGTTACCTTCGAACAGAAACCTAATGTCTTTATCGCTTACTATATTGACATCAGTCTGATTCAGTTTAGTCACAAACCAGCAACAGCTGTTAAAATTTATTTCATTATAAAGGATTAATCATGAGTGTGAGGGGTGATGTAAATAGCACTCTCACAGCTACGTTTACAGCCAATATCAAAGCTTGTTTGATGCTGTATTCAGGATGGCTTTGCTTCACTTGAATTATTTTGCTGTAATGTCATCACAAATTATTTCATTCTTTCATTGTACTTGTGATATCACCCTGCTGTAATATTTAAGTAAACTAAACTGTAATGTTTATGTTAATTATGTAATGTTATATTAAATGGAGTTGTGGTTACCTTCTGCACAGCCACATACTGCTGTCGTTTAAGGTGGAAGAGTATATCAGCCATAATATTAAAAACATCCCCCTTTATCTACACACACTGCCCAAGCTCCACTCATCATATAGGAGCACTCTGTAGATCTACATATACAGACTGTAGTTCCTCTGATACTTTATTATCCTGTTCTTCAGTGGTCAGGACCCCCGCAGAGCAGTTACTATTTGAGTGGTGGGTCATCCTCACCACTACAGTAACAGTGGTGTGTTAGTGTGTGGTGTGCTGGTGTGAGTGGATCAGACACAGCAGTACTGCCAGAGTTTTTAAACACTGTTTCCCACTGTCTTCATCAGTGGTCACAGGGCTCTGCCCACTGGACACTCTTGACTGGATTTTTCATACCCGAGACAAAGAATTCACCTGGGAATGGCTGGTATGTAAATAATATAGATAAACATATACTTATATATATATATATATATATATATATATATATATATATATATATATATATATATATATATATATATATATATATACACAGACTTGTTTTTCATTGGACAACATACCTGTCTAGTATCTACAAAATTGCAACTTTACAGGAGACACCAAAAACTTTACTTTCAATGTAAGTCAATGGAACCAGAATTTTTTCAACCTATTTTGGAGCACTTCTACCGGCCTGTACACAATGTAAACGACAGTTCGCGTCTTCAAATGATGTAGAAAACTAAAAAAATAAATAAATAAATATATATATATATATATATATATATATATATATATATACACACACAATTTTTTTCCCAATTTTTGGCTCGGCCTCACAATGCAAGAGTCAAGTTGTTTTATATTCAAGTCACTTTATCCTTTATATATATATATATATATATATATATATATATATATATATATATATATATATATATATATATATATATATATATATATATATATATATATATATAAATTAAAAATTAGGTGTCTGCTTTGCAACCAGCCAATAAAAAGTACCTGAAACTCAAACTGCATGATGCTGAATATGAAGATGCATCATCAAGATGTAGGAATCTTTCATAATATTAACCATGTATTTTCAGGGTCGCTCTAAAAATGTTTTGTTGCCATCTTGTGGTTGCCATGTTGAACATTGTTTGTGCACAGACTGAGAAAATAGAAAGAACTCACACACTCACTTTACATGATCATAATCAGATTTCTGCAGTTTTCAGGGGCTCATATAAACAACACACTCTCACACTTCACATCAGATTATGGCCTAGATTTGAAATCCAATAAAAGAGATGGATTTCAGCTCAGTAGTCTTTTTTTAGTGCACATATACTCCTAAACTGATTTATTTAAGATTGCAAATTATTCACACTATTTCTTAAGTTCACCAAGTCCACTTGAGACAAATTCCTTGAACATGCTTGATCAATAGACTTCTTAAACTAATCCCATGCAAGCAATGAATCATTACACCTGTGTTTTTACAATCTTCCTCCAGGTATTTTCTTACACCCAACACACCTCATTCCAGAAATGAGCTGACCAGGTCTTTCACCTGACAATTGGTGTGAATGAGCTGGGTGTGGTAGAGCGGCAACACTAATCTATGCTCTGGTAGTCTCTGTCTTGGTGACACATGTTTATCACCTTTTATAGTAAACAGACTGTAAACATAGGCTTCATACAGGCTAACGTTGGACTATGAGCAGTCAAATGAGGCAGCATAAATTGCTTTATGGCTGGACTGATAACCAGATAACTAGTCTTGCACCTTTCCAAACTGGTCCAATGATCACTATAGCCTACATTAGTAAACCAGGGTCACTATAGAGAATGCCATTATATGAAACAGAATTAGTGATGGGAGTAAACAATTTTAACAACAACAGCAGCTACACAAACATCCTGCCACCAGTCTACTTCGACCACTGAGTCTCCACACATGAGAAGAGCCTACTTACATCTGTAACAGGTCTGGAGAGAGGTCTGAGAGACGATGCCACTGAGAAAAGTCCTACTTTTTAAAACAAACAACTCAGTATCTGCTAGAGTACATTGGTTGTACCCCACTTATTGTAGTGCATTGTGGGGCTGTGTTTGAGTGCACTGGATCTTATGCTTTACATAAACACAGACCCCCAAATTAGAGCACAATGTAATGACTAGGACACAGCTTCGGAGGCAGCTTTAGTCCTGTTGTGCTTTTCCAAAAGAGACTATGTTCAAGCCCGTATTTTGTTTTTCACACCGGCCGCTCCAGAACAGGATGCCACAACAAGAATGGAAAACCAAACAACATTTTTATTGAATACCATCGTCTTAGGCACCCATTGAGGCAAAATACAGATGTTTACGGTTCCTTTAAAAAGACGTGCAGCCCTAACCTGCGAAGATTAGGCTATATATACATACAGATATATACATATACACACCTTTTTCTTTGGACATTAATGAGGACACAATAAAACTGAAACACCCGTCATGTTAGTTTGGGAGGTTTCATGGCTAAATTGGACCAGTCTGGTGGCCAATCTTCAATAATAGCACGTTGCACCAGTAAGAGCAAAGTGTGAAGTTCAGTTAGCAGGTAAGAGCACAGTTTAGGTCAAAATATTGCAATTACACAACATTATGGGACATACCAGAGTTCAAAAGAGGACAAATTGTTGGTGCACGTCTTGCTGGCGCATCTGAAACCAAGCCAGCAAGTCTTTGTGATGTATCAAGAACCACAGTATCCAGGGTAATGTCAGCATACCACCAAGAAGGACCAACCACATCCAACAGGATTAACTGTGGATGCGAGAGGAAGCTGTCTGAAAGGGATGTTGGGTTCTAACCCGAATTGTATCCAAAAAACAGAAAACCACGGCTGCTCAAATCACGGCAGAATTAAATGTGCTCCTCAGCTTCCTGTTTCCACCAGAACTGTCCGTCAGGAGCTCCACAGGGTCAGTATACACGGCCGGGCTGCTATAGCCAAACCTTTGGTCCCTCGTGTCAATGCCAAACGTCGGTTTCAATGGTGCAAGGAGCGCAAATCTTGGGCTGTGAACAATGTGAAACATTTATTGTTCTCTGATGAGTCCACCTTTACTGTTTTCCCCACATCCGGGAGAGTGACGGTGTGGAGAAACCCCAAAGAAGTGCACCACCCAGACTGTTGCATGCCCAGAGTGAAGCATGGGGGTGGATCAGTAATGGTTTGGGCTGCCATATCATGGCATTCCCTTAACCCAATACTTGTGCTAGATGGGCGCGTCACTGCCAAGGACTACTAAACCATTCTGGAGGACCATGTGCATCCAGTGGTTCAAACATTGTATCCTGAAGGTGGTGCCGTGTATCAGGATGACAATACACCAATACACACAGCAAGACTGGAGAAAGATTGGTTTGATGAACATGAAAGTGAAGTTGAACATCTCCCACAGCCTGCACAGTCACCAGATCTAAATATTATTGAGCCACTTTGGGGTGTTTTGGAGGAGCGAGTCAGGAAACGTTTTCCTCCACCAGCATCATGTAGTGACCTGGACACTGTCCTGTAAGAAGGATGGCTTAAAATCCCTCTGACCACTGTGCAGGACTTGTGTATGTCATTCCCAAGACCAATTGACGCTGTATTGGCCACAAAAGGAGGCCCTACACCATACTAATAAATTATTGTGGTCTAAAACCAGGTGTTTCAGTTTCATTGTCCAACCCCTGTACACATACACACACACACACACATATATACACAGAAAAAGTAACTGTGATTTAATAAGGTAGCTGTATACATCAAAATCCCAGATCTCCAGTACAGTCCTTCATCCACTTTGATTTGTTCTACATATTGACATCAATCGTCGATCAGCAACAACATCACATGACTGATTGCCTGGTTGGTCATAAGACTTGGCCTCCTAATAGCTATCAATCTGTAGGATATTCTTATTTTGTTCAGAATTTGTATTTTTCTACAGTCTAATTAGAGAGGCTGCTTTCACCCATGAAGGGGCGGGGCATTACGCCAGCAAAGTACCCGGATGTGTTGAAATAGTCCATTTAACATTGACACAGACTTTACTGCCCTCACCGGGTCGAAATTCACCCAAATTTCATATTTCCTTCTCTTTCTGTGACCATTTTACTGTGTCACAGTGACTACACAAGATCACTCCATCATTTAAACCTAGTCTCTAGTCACCTTTAGACAGCCAGTAACTGTTTGTTTCCCTGTTTATCTACTTATGTTGAACTCTTACTAATTATGGTTTATGTATTTATTTGCTTCTCAATTAAATCTTAATCGTTCTCGTAATTCTTTGGCCTTTTATCTTGCATGATTTAATTGTAAATAGATATAATTAAGTTTATTTTAGTTTAACCTGATTGCATTCCATTTTAATTTCTTTAAGTTGTGAATGCTCGGCTGCATTGAAAATGTGGGTGACCCTCAATGTACTTCTCAGTGAAAATAAAATAAAAGATTGATTGATTGATTGATTGTGCGAAGGTGGCCACGCCCCAATCCGACTGTGGCCACGCCCTTGACAACAAGGCAGCCAGACCCCTAGAAACAACGTCAACTCAGAGTACTGGGGCCGAGAACTGCTAGACATCGGTACGTTTCAGTACTAAATAAGCGTTTAACACCAAAACACGCGTACTGTTATTGTCTTAACCGGCGTTTCAACATGTACATTGTTTGTTCTTGAGTCTTTACAGCTTCTAGAAATACAGATCTTAAGACCAAACGCTGCGGAGAAATATGTGGAGTGACCCGGATGAGAGACCGGTTCCCACTTTTAAGGTCCGGCCCCTGTTTACTGTTTAACTTGCTTTAAAAGTAGGCGGTCACAGTATCTATTATAAAAAGACCGGACAAATAAAATTGTATTAAGCAAAAACGCTGTGTGGACGAAAACAGCGGTGAGTAAGGCTCACACACGCCGTGACCTCTACCGAGCCTCATGTTTTCCACAGCACGAAGGCCACCGGCACTCACCATTTCGATGATCTTCGTTTTCTTCCCAGCTCTTTTCTTCTTGGTGAAGATGTACTGGGCCAGGACCACCCCACCGAACAGGGCGCACACGCTGGCGCTGGCCACCGCCCCGACTTTAACCACGGCGGTTTTGTCCATCGCCAATTTTGCTGCCCGGTTTCTCCGCACCACACTCACACACGGATCCCTCTTCCTGTGTTGACATGGTACCGCCCAGATAGTGAAGGCGCTGTGCTCTGACATTTTTTTAAATCACACCCGTATTCGTACAAAACACGCTGTGATTGGCTACGTAGGCAACTACAACTAGCCAACCCTAGCGCGGGCTCGTCCGGAAAACAGGTGGGGAAAACGACGCCATCAACTAGGGCTGTATCTCAAATGGCTAGGAAGTGCACTACGTAGGAGTTAACACAACGCTCCCTGCATCCAAACAACCTTTTAACAAAGAGACATTTGGGATTCAGCCATACGTGTACAACATTTTAAAGCACATATAACGATGTGTTTAAATGCAGGAGCCCAAATTTTGCAAAGAATGCACTTGACTTTGAGACTTCACCCAGCTATCCTTTAAAGGAGAGTTCCACCAAATTCTCAAAATTTCTTCACCTACAGTGCTGGTAATAGGATCCAGTTGTCATGACCAAAACAACCCTGGTCCTGTTTAGGATTCTAAGAACCTGTGTTTGCACCAGTTTTTATAGGAACCAAGGAGCATAAAAGCATCCATTATCAACAGAGGGCGCTCTTGATGAGTAAAGAGTAGTAACTACATGACGGAGCACACACAGTACATTACCTGTGGTCATTCGTGCTGTTAATAAAGTTGTTAGATTTTATCCAAACATTAAACCTGCTTCAAATATTGGTAATAAGAAAATGCAGAAGTTCTCCACAGACGACTGCACGCTGTACGAGGGTGTCACCATTGTTGCCATTTCCTTCCTTAACAACTCACACACCCACGGAAGTCCTCACGGTTAATGCTCAAGAACCTACTATTCGTTACTTCCAACTCTGAACAAACTTTTCAGGCTCGGAACATTTTATTTTTGATGGAAATGTGTTGAACGGTTTAAAAGTTCAAGAACCAGAAGCAAACCTGTTCCACACATATTTTACTATTGTACTTACTATCAAAGACCACCAATGAACCTACATATATCTTCTGAGCTTGTATATGTACACATATACACACTGATCAGCTATAACACTAAGCACACCTTGTTATATCTACACACCTTTTTTTTTTATTAGTTCCACTTACAAAGGAGCACTTACACCTACAGACTGTAGTCCATCTGATTCTCTGTATACTCTGTAACCCTGTCAGCACCACCTCAGAACAGGTACTATTAGGGAGGTGGATCATTCTCAGCACAGCAGTGACACTGACATGGTGGTGGTGTGTTAGTGTATGTTGTGCTGGTATGAGTGGATCAGACACAGCAGTGCTGCTGGGCTGTTTAAACACCTCAGTGTCACTGCTGGACTGAGAATAGCCCTCCAACCAAAACCAACCAAAAACTGCTCAGCAGCAGGTGAGCTGTTGTCTCTGACTTTACATCTACAAGGTGGACCAGCAAGTAGTAGGAGTGTCTAATAGAGACACTAATAGAGAAACTGCTGTGTCTGATCCACTCGTACAAAAGCAACCAACATTGACAGGCAACCGAAATAATACTTGCTCTGTGGTGGTCCAGTGGGGGTCCTGATCAATAAAGAACAGGGTAACAACGTATATAGAGAAACCGATGGACTACAGTCTGTAAATGTAAAACTACAAAGTGCTCCTATGTTATAAAATGAGCTGATAAAGTGGACAATGTGTGTAGATACAATGAGGTGGTTTTAATATTATGGCTGATCGGTGTATGTATAATGTATATTACAAAAGTAAAGACCCCCGTCACAATCTGAACATGTTCACTGTGAGGTGAACCCTCACTTGTGTTGCCAGCTATTTGGACATTATTGGCTGTGTGTTATTTTCAGTAGACAGTAAATCTATACTGTTACTGTTATATCTGTACACCGACTACTCTCAGTTACATCATTTCTATAGTGTTGTCCCATGAAAAGAAATGGTAAAATATATATTTTTAGTAATATATATAACAAGCCGTATATATATATATATATATATACATATATATATATATATATATATATATATATATATATATATATATATATATATATATATATATAGTAAAAAAATGTGAGAGATATACTCCTTTTGTGAGATACTGTATGTGAATTGTATTGTTGATAATAGGAAGATAGCAGTAAACCTGGAAAAAAGGTTATTTGGGCTCCCTGAATTCCTTAATGAATGCATTAAAATAAATGCATTACAATACTCATTTTAGATTGACACATTGGTTCAGTCTCAAACCCTAGTGAGTGTCTAAGTAGGCTGTCTAGGTAGCAGGTGTTTAAGTAGCAGTGTTCTCTCCTCATCTCTCCTCATAAAACAGATTACTGAGACGCTCTAGTTAGAGAGAGACTGCGTCACGGCTTGTTCCCGCCCACTGCAGCACGCCACCGGTGGTTTAGCTAGTTGCTAAGCTACCGGCCAGCTATCCAAAACGATACCCCGAGGCTTAAAACTCCGCTAGCATAAATGCTAATGGCTCAAGTATAAAACTGCTAAACGGTGAAGGACTCGTTACAGAGTTGATAATAAAATACTGTTTTGTGTGATTATATGACCAGAAACACATTAAAACTTCAGAGAAAATCAAAATAACTCACAAAATAACAATAAGCGTTCAATGCTTTCTTAAAATCAGGTCTAAATAAGGTTTCTCAGTAGACAGCATGTTTAAGGTATGTAAGAATTGGGACAGTCTACATGTCGGGAGCGCATACTATGACGAAAATTGCTGCCTATGTAGGAGCTCACTACGTTTTGAGACAATATCACAAAAATATCATTAACCGATGTGTCAGCGTATACCTGACCATTGTATGGAATAACTTTTTGTGGGGGAACTTTTAGGAGTGAATGTCTGGTTTTTATCACCACTGTGTACAGCTATAATACTGTAACGTGCAATGAATTGATGTAATTAGACTGGCAGCCTCTTTAACAGCCACACAAACAGCATGTTTTGCCAGTGTGGTTGTGTATTCCCATGTACAGAATGAGGCACTTAAAAAGAAATAAAAAAAGAAACAGGTGCCCTGTTTAGTAATGTGGGCCACAAGCTCCTGTTAATTCAATACAGACTCGGCTTAATATCAATACTGACTTTCTGATAAGCTGATTTAGGCCATCAAGACTAAACCTAATCATTATTTTAATGGTGAATTAATTTTCTGATGTAATTTTCCAGCTTTGTGTTACAATTTTCCCATTCACCACAAACAGCACTGCAATTACATCCTGGTGCCTGAGTCATTATAGTAATCGACTCTGACTCTCCACTCCAGCCGCTCGAATGGACTCCTTGATTCTTCTTTATTTCCTTTTACCGACACAGCCCTTCAGTAGGAGATAAAGGACTACAGCAGAGCTTAAACGCTCTAAAACATAGTTTACTCAGTCTTCAGTAGCACCACATTTCAGATTTCTTTAAAAATAAGATGTATGTAATCTTGTTCCTCTTCTTAAGAGGCTTAAGTTGGCTTCGTACTTACCAGCTTCTTATTCGACTTCTCCAGTCCACCTTAAATAAAGCAGCAGTTCTCTTAGCTGTGTGCCGAGGCCGAATGTAACTCCTGCGCCGTTTAAGGTGGAACGGAAAGTTTGAACAAAAAGCTATTACCCTTTCCAAAGAAAACTAGAGGCCCTCCATTGGTGTGTTGTGTCAAAATCCGACCCCCACTAGAATCCGAATCCCCTTCATTTACACTTTCGGTTATTTCTGTAGGTATACAGTATAAAATAATGATCAAAATCTTTCATTTTCATTCACAGCAAACAACTAAGCAGGACCTTAAGCCAAATGAAGAGAACTACAAACAAATAAACTACAGTATAATGTAACAAACTATACACTTTGGTTGTCGATGCATTTCAGGGACTCCTTTTATTCCTTCACAGTCATTACGATGAGTTACCAGAACACTCGAAGCAGTTTTATTTCTCAGGTCTGGAGCAATAACAGATTCACTGTATCCAAGTTCACATTTGACGACGTGACACTGCAGTATTACTGATCTTGTTATTATTGGACAAGGTGAATTAGATTTCTCTCATAATGAGATGATAGAGATGTCAGACAGATCAGTGATATCTGCAGTGATTAATAAAGGGAATCATAAACATGCCTAAACTGTAGTGCATATTGAGTTGCTCGTTGTTTTGAATATAAAATATTTATTATGATCAATTTTGATTGTGAAGTTAGCAGATTTAACATAGTCAGAAGAATATTTTAAATGTTTAAAATTTTAAACATTTTTATTATATTATATTATACCCCCACCATCTCTGTGTGAGGCGCTTGCACGCAAAAGGGAGTCGATTCTGGTGGGGCGTCGGATTTCGACACAACACTGGAGCACTTTAACTAATCCTGCTTAAGGGTGAGGATAGGACCGCCCACCTCATTAACATACAAACGCAGAAATACGGAATAAAATTAAAAATAAATAAAGATATGTAGATATACACAAATTAATGTAGAAATAAATCAATAATAAATAAATAAATGTGAAAATAAATAAATGTAGAAATATAGGAATAAAAACATTTATTTATTTATTTATTAGTATACTGATGTATTTAAATATTTATTGGTACATTTATATATTTATACTTGTCATGTTTTAAATAAACTTGTAAAACCAAACTATGTCTCTTCAAACTCACAGATACTCTCATTACATCTTACTTTAAGAAAATTTAAGAAATGGATCTGCAGCTCGGCTCTCAGCCCTGTTCTAATAAGCGGTCCCTGAATATATCAATATAGCACTTGCTTCAAAGTGGATTAAACCAACTATATTAAGGTGTTACCCAGGCTTAATACTGATATTTATAATTACTGAAGTCTATTTCTGTCTATTTTATCCTTAGCAAGGTTGAAATGTTTCATTAGACAGTATGGTCTGTCTGCGTAGCTAGCTATGAGTAAAATACGGTCCAACTCACCGAATAGAACGTTTATTAGACAAACCAGATATCTTTCACAGATAAAGCCGAAGTTCCTGATGTCTTTCCAGTATATTTGAAAAAACCTCCAGTCTGTTTTTAACTTTGTATATTTTTGTTTTTCGCTACGTTTTGCTGGCCAACGTCTCGCTGCGGCTTCGTTTACTGTCAGGGTTGCCAGATTGCGTTTACAGATTCGAGACAAAACCGTTTAAAACAAGACCAAAAAGAACAGAAACAATCTAAATTCATTTTAATTACAATATGCATCTGCACCACATTTAAATATACCAGACAAAACATGTCTGAGTACATTAACCGCTGCTGCTTTGGCCTCTAAAGTTAGTACAACGTTAGGATACAGTCTGTCACGTACCCGACACGAACCTTCTCGAACTTTCTGGACGTTTAGACCACGCCCACTCGATCGGCAGCTGGGGGATCGTGACGTCACTGGCGAAAGTTTATAAATAGACCCGCAACGCGACCTGCTCATCATTTCGCTTCTAGCAGCGTGACAGACGGCAGCATTTTATTTCGTTCTACTTCTGCATTGAGTTGGTTCGATTTAATGATGCAAACTGATCTGAAAGAACTCCTATCAACAGCTACAGATCTCATTAAAAAGAATGAAGATCTCAGCAATGATGGTGAGGTTCAAGCCGCCCTGACTGAGGTCCAGAAGAACATGGACAGCCTGGAGAAACAGCTAAAGCAGTTGATGGAGAACCAGGCTGCCCAGGAGGACCAGGAGGATCAGCTGATGGAGAAACGACTGCAGGTGATCAAAGAGGATCGCCTACAGTCAACCATTGCTGATCTGACAGAGGCGGTCAGTGATCAGGGTGCCAAATTGGATCGGGCCTATCAAAAGGAACTGGAAGGTCTAGAAAGAGAGACCGACCAGGTAAGGAAAGAATGGGAGCTTGCCAAGGCCGACAGGAAACGCAGAGCCTTCAGAAAACAAGATCTGATCAGGCGTATTGCGAAGAACCTGAGGGGGCTGGAAGAAGAATGGAAGACAGACAATGAGGACTTCCTGAATCACAACGTCAACTGTGAATTCTTCCAGAAGGCCAATCAGCGGCTCACCATGCAGCTCCTCATGAAAGACCATGAGATGGAAAAGGATGAGTGGAGGTGGACAGTCCACCGTGAGAAGCTGGTCAGCGTGATCCAAAAGTCGGAGCAGGTGCACGCCGAGACCACAGAGGTGTTCAGCAGGCTGAAGAGCCTGATGGGCCCAAATGCAGGCGCGCACCACAGTGGCGAGGTAAGTGAAGCTATGAAGGATGTGGAGAGACTAATCAATCAGAAGGACTCCATCCTATCAAAGCTCACTAAGACAGCCCATCCGATAGAGGACACGGTGTACCAGTACAACGAGACTGGACTGACCGGGAAAGAAAAGAAAGACCTGAGGAAGCTGCAGAAGAAGGATGCTAAGGAGCGAGAAAGGTTCAATAAGGCAGAAGAGAAAAAGGCAAAAGAGGAGAAGAAGGCCCAGAAGAAAGCGAAGAAGGAGAAAATAGCAGAAGAGAAAGCTGCCAAAGAGAAGAAGGCCCAAGAGAAGAAGGCCCAAAAGAAAAAGGTGAAGGAGGAGAAAAAGGCAGAAGAGAAGGCAGCCAAAGAGGAGGAGAAGGCTGAAAAGAGAAGGGCCAAAGAGGAGGAGAAGGCTGAAAAGAGAAGGGCCAAAGAAGAGGAGAAGGCTGAAAAGAGAAGGGCCAATGAGGAGAAGGAGGCTGAGGAGAAGCTGGCCAAGGAGGAGAAAACACCTGAGGAGAGGATGGTCAGCGAGAGGAAGAAGGCTATGGAGGAGATAGCTAAGGAGATTAAGAAGGCTAAGGAGGAGAGAAAGAAGGCTAGGGAGGAGAGAAAGAAGGCTGAAGAGGAGAGAAAGGAGGCTGAGGAGGAGAGAAAGAAGGCTGAGGAGGAGAGAAAGAAGGCTGAGGAGGAGAGGAATGCCAGGAACAGGGAAAGGACATCGTTCTGGAGAAGATGCCTGTGTCTTGGTTAAGAAAGTCAGCAGGAAGAGTCGAGAGCTCTGGAAGTGAGAACACTGGATAAGCTCCGAATGGAAGATGATTCGAGAGCTCTGAAAGTGAGAACACTGGAGAGCTCCGACTGCTAGGCCTGTTTAAAAATATCAATAAACATCCATAAAAGATAATCCATATTGTGTCTTGATTATTTTGCCTACATTATTACTATAAAACAAACATACAGGAGAAATAAAATCTTTAAAAGATTAAATGTGTGTAAATAATAGATAGGTATTCTTTATAGTTATTAACCGCATATATTATTAAAATATATATACATACAGTTTTTAAATGACATGTTTTGTTGATTTTCTGCATGAAAATAAGTTTTACTGCACAATTTCTATTTATTTTCTGAATTTAACATGAAATCTAAATTGTGTGTATCTTGTGTTCAGGCTGTTTAAGTTCATGTTGAACTCTCCAGATAAACAGTGATAGTGCTTTAACATATGTAGAAGTTTGCTCTCTGATGATGTGCTGATGTGGCTTTTTTAGGAATTAATGTAACTGTGGTTACATAGTAAATAAATATCTTATTTATATATACACAACCAATCAAAGGTTTTAGATCACTACTGATCAAGAGTTTTAGTACACTGACTGTTCTACGTTTGAACGGTAGTGTACTAAAACTTTTGACTGGTAGTGATCTAAAACTGTTGACCAGTAGTGTGTATATATGAATAAATATATATTTCCCCATTTTAGGCCAAAGCTTTACCACAAAACCACCATAAAACAGTGTATTAGGAGTTCAGGAAGCGTATACCTGAACATTTACAGTAATAACTTTCTGTGTGGGAGTTTCAGAAGTAGATGTCTGGTTCTTATCTTGGTAAGTTTTCTAGACCCACTCTGAATGACTTTGTTTACAGTTTAATAGGTAGAGTTGATATTTTTAGAAACTGTTGATGTTTGTGTGTGAACAATAATTATATTTATGTTTTTTTCTTGTTTTCAGGCCCACTGACTTCCTGCACTCTTTTAAAAGGACTGTCTATGCAAACATGTACGAACACATAGTAACTTAGTCTAATGCAAGTCAATTAGAAACCCAACACAACTCATATCTATCATTAATGATATATTTTTATTAACAGCAACCACAATAGAAACATCACTTAAACACTTTGAAGCAGGCAGATAATGTACAATGTACAATTAGCATACAAAGTTTGGCAGGAAGTAGAGGTTTTATTTACAGAACTATCTATGAATATGTTTGCTGTGATAATACATTAAAATAAGTTATGTCTTGTGAATGCAAGTTAATATAACCATATAAAATATGAATAACTCATTAGCAGCAGCCTTTAACATGAACATGTTTATTTCACACAATATTAAAATACAAAGCCTTTTCCTCTACTGATCACAGCGTTCTCGGAAACTGAGACTTAACACAAATAAAATACCCAGAAATGAATACACAGTCCCAGGTATCCACAGCTGTGACAGTAGTTATCTAGATATCTGACTGCATAGCTCATAAAATAGGATACTGGGTCAAGGTAAGAAAGACAGTCTACTTTTATTTAGCCTTCTATGTCCAGATTGTACTTAATTATAATCTACACTAATGTAATAAATGTATTTATTTAATGTAATAAATGTATAAATGTGTTTTAAGTCATTTTGGGTCACTTAACTATTTAAATGTTCTCACAAGCTGGTGTTTAAAACTGTACACACTGTATACATACACTTATATATGTTTATTTATTTATTTACCTACACCCACTGTCCACTTCATCACCTACACCTCCTTACATTTATACTCAGTGTCCATTTTATCAGCTCCACTTACCGTAAAGGAGACTGTAGTTCATCTGTTTCTCTACATACTTTGTTAATCCCCTCATACCCTGTTCTTCAGTGGTCAGGACCACCACAGATCAGGCATTATTTGGGTGGTGGGCCATTCTCAACACTCCAGTGACACTGCCATAGTGAAGGTGTTTTGGTGTATGTTTGCTGTGACTCGTTATTGTCACTGCAGTGTTGAGAGTGATCCACCACCCAATTAATACCTTCTCTGTGGTGGACCTGACCACTGAAGAACAAGGTAAAAGGTAAACAGAGAAACAGATGAACTACAGTCTGTAATTGTAGAACTACAAAGTGCTCCTTCATGGTAAGTGGAGCTGATAAAATGGACTATGAGTGTAGATTCAAGGAGGTACGTAATGAATTGGCCAGTGGGTGCAAATACACTCACTATAATAGTTCGTGAATATACATATTTAAAGAATTACTGTTTTTTTTTGTATTCAGATTAGCGGTATGGTGGTGTAGTGGTCTGGGTTGGATTCCCGGTTCTGACGGGAGAAGACAATGTACAGCAGTGGCAGCTGGGTAAGTAAACAGGTGAATAAAATAAAAAATAGCAAAAAAAGGATAAAAAACGGTTCAGTATTTCATCCTCTTTTCGTTATTCTCAGTAAAGTCTCTTTTTTCTCTCATTTACACCTTTCTCTCCTCCTCATATACATCCAGGTTAAATGTTTTTTTCTCTCGCAAAGTGCTTTACTGTCGGCTGCTTTCTGTGCTCGAGAGAAATTTTGCACTCAGTCTTTCACAAGGGGTGGTTTTGCCAGTTTGAGTGCGGGACATAGGCCGTGTCTATCAGTGAATGCTATTGGCTGATGGCACCTGGTTTCGTGACTGACCGCTCTAACCTGACCAGACTCTCATCTAAAACAAATATGGCGGACGAAGAGGAACATAGACAGTTGAGTTAGATTCAAATTTCGGTTTGTGTAACTTATAATAATGATTTTATAGTCATAACACTTTATGAGCACGTATTCACTCATTCCTGTTGCAGCTCGGTGAGTTAGGTTGATATTGGATATTTGACAGATATTCGTGTTTCGCCTCTGCTATAGGTCACAAACAAACAACCTAAATCGAGATAAACCATCGAACAAACTACAATTGTTACATTTTGCCATAATTCCCAATCTTTCCATTTCTCCAACTATCAAAATAGCCGGCAGGCACTGTAGACGGCAAGGGACCGTGTGTAAAGTGCGGTACTGTTCATCAACGTACCAAACCTTACAAAAAATGGATTTCCGTTTTGGAAACATGCAGAACATGGTCCAACAGACATTCCCGACTCACCTTTTCCGATCTGCACTAAGCTTCGTAAACAAACAAACACTTTTCAGATGATGGGAGAATCAGTAGTAAACCTGGAAAAAACACATGTCTATGGGTCCATTGTGCTTTACAATGCTCTGAATGTATGCCTCCACCATGAATGGATTAAAATAAATGCATTTAAATTCACATTTTAGACCACAAACTACACGAAACTATATATTAAGAATAAGCAATGTATTCAGGAAGCATATACCACAAAATAACTGTGTGGGAGCTTTTATAAGTGGACGTCTGTTTTATATCACCACCGCTGTGACCAGTTCTTGGTAAATGTTTCTAGAAACACTCTCATTGAATTTTTATTAAAAAATGGTGGAAATTACCTTTTATATGTGAAACTTTTGATTCATGTGTAAACAATATAGTTTGAACTCCCCAGCGCTCTTTTAAAATGGCCTGTTCTTACAACAACATGTACCAACACATGGTAACTTGGCTAAATGTTAATCTATAAGAATAATGATAAGTACAGCTTGTATTTATCATTAATAATATATTTTATTAACAGGAATCACAATAAATAACACCAGACACCCTAAATAAATAAATGGACAATGTTGTCAGGGTCTGACCAAAGGCAAAACAAGGAGTCAATTTGAATATTTATATTGACACTTACAGGTTCAGCACTTTTAACACAAAAGAGTTCTGGCCAGAAAAAACATGCCCAAGAACATGGTCACATGCCCCCTTTTAACATGATGGGTCAACCTATACTATTGCAGGGTACATTCACCCCAAATAGTGACTGTAGAATTACATTTAACTGAATAACACTATTTCACATTCCACACCACACTTTCAATACACAAGACAATATTTTTATGCTAAATATAAATACAGAAATGTTGTATATTACCCACATCGCTCTCTGAACAAACCAGGTTTACTCCCTAGAAATGTTCCAGTACTGTCCACATTACCCAGAATTCCAGGCATATCTATAAAGACATGCTCAGTAAGCCCGCACTTCCTCTAAACCACCACCCACTGACCCACAGTGCAGACATGGCTCCTGGGGAATATACAAAGAAGGCAGCAGGAAGATTTGGTGAGCTCAATAAAAATGTTAAGATTGTCTCACCCTATGGCCTGACTCTTCTTTAATAGTGGGCACTCCTAGCATAGAAAAATATGTTTTAAATTATTAACCATTAACACAAGATAGGATATGAGCATTCTTAGAGAGAATCAGAGAGCTATTACTACAATATATCTAACAGTTAACAGTGTGTTTTTATACTTATGCTGAGCAAATTTTAAACTATATCTTTAAATGCCCAACAAATTCCAATCCCCAACACATGTAGGGATTGTTACATGTAAAGACCACTTAAGGAGATCCCAATTCAGTGGATCCAGGAATACTTAGTACTATTCACAGAACACAATGTACAGCGTTCTGGGCATTTTATTCACCACAGAGAGCTACAGAGGAGATTTTTTAAATCGCAGAAGAAACTGTCTTAGCTCCAAATAGCACGCATTGCAGAAAGATGCACAACTTCAGTGGTCTATAAATGTCACTTCACACGTTTAATAGTGCACCGTCATTACATATTAACACACATACATGTGAAATTCTGTAAACTAGTTACGCATGACTCCAGATTTTCTGGAATAGACTCTGACTTCCCACTCCTGCTGCTTAAATCGACTCCTTGATTCCTCTTTATTTCCTTTTACTGACACAGCCCCTCAGTAAAAGATATAGGAACACAGCAGAGACTAAACGCTGTAAGACATAGTTTACTCAGTTCTGAGTAGCACCAAATTTCAGAATTCTTTAAAAATATGATGAATGTAATCTTGTTCCTCTTTTTAAGAGGCTTAAGTTGGCTTCGTATTTGCCAGTTTCTGATTCTACTTTTCCAGTCCACCTTAAATAAAGCAGCAGTTCTCTTAGCTGAGAACTCTCTAAGCTGAGGTAACTCCTACGCCATTTAAGGTGGAACGGAAAACCTGAATAAGAAGCTGCCAAAAGCCACATTAAAAACAAATTAAACCTGTAAAACTGACCAAACTTTAACTGCAAAATCTCTTCAAACTCACAAATACGCTCTCATTACATCTTACTTTTAAAATTTAAGGAATGGATCTGCAGTTCAGCTCTGATTTCTCAGTTTTAATAAGCTGAATGTCATTTTTTTTATCCACTCAACGTTAACAAACAGCACTTGCTTCAAGGTGGACTAAAACTAACTATATAGCTGCAGCTTCGTTTCCTGGCAGGGTTGCCAGATTGCGTTTACTGTTTCCAGACAAAACCGTTCAAAACAAGACCAAAAAGGACAGAAACGATCTAGATTAATATATATACAGCATAGGGCTGTGGAAACGCGTCAACGTAATGTGTCGCAAAGATGGCCACGCCTACTGAAAGCATGGATTTATCTGTGTGCATCTAAAGTTGTGGGAGTATTTCACACAGAAACACACATTTTAAAATTATTTCACATGTAAAGGCAGATTTATACTCCGTCTGCGTGCTTTTAAAGCAATATAGCCGCCATTACACAGATACTTATCTGTGTCAGCTCCGTTGACATGGTTGCTGAGCAACACGTACAGTAAAGGGCAGTTTGGAGTACATCAAACGGTGGATGAGCTCGTAGTTCTTTATTTACTTCAAAACTTACTAGAAACGACTGTTTGTCTCTGCGCCGAGGAGAAGGTATTTCAGGGAATTTCTAATGAACGTGCAGAACCTCCCTTAAAAAAAATCCACTGTTTCTTCTTCGTCATGTCTGTGTGGAAGTGGCCGCATGTAGCACTGCCCCCACAGTCTCCCGCCATATTACTCCATCCCGTCTGTATCCGTAAGCTTTCCCAAGACGAATGTATGTACGAAATGAACGCAGAGTACGGACAGAAGGCTCTGTGAGTATCCGTATTTAACGATGAGCATAAATGAGCCTTAAAACATGTTTCTTTCAGTAGTAGTCACTTGACTACACATTGTTAACCGTTTCTTAATCGTCCTGTGCAGATACCTAAAGCTGTTCTTGATACCGCGGGAGCTTTAAAACACACGTAGCTGCTTCTTAAATGGCTCGTTTGTGTGAGGGGTGGAGGCTACGTGTCACTTGTGCCTCTGAAAGTCCTGTCAGAGCGTAGACTTTTAGTCTTTATCATTTATAGATCACGTGCGTTTGAGGTACCCTTTAATAATAATAATAAAAAATAAATAAATAAAAAATAAAATATATATATATGCATACAAATCCATAACAAAGCAAAAAAATTACTAACACACTCAGAGTAATCAAAAAATTTGTCATTAGATTAATCGACTAATCGAAAAAAATAAAAATATTAAACGTTAGATTAAACGATTATGAAATTTATCATTAGGTGCAGCACTAATACAGCCTTTAAACAACATATCAGGCAACACATGTCTAGGTAAATTAACCGCTGCTGCCTTGCCCTCTAAAGTTAGTACTAAGTTAGTGATACAGTTGGCCGGGCCATCGCCGTCCTCTCAACAAGAGTAATTAAATGTCCGTCTAGCCATGTTGTTTGTGTTGCTTAAATATTCTTTTCTTGATTGACGAGGCTCCGCAACACGACCTGCTCACTATTTCGCTTCTAGCAGCGTGGTAGACGGCAGCCTTTTATTTCGTGCTACTTTTGCAGTGTGTTGGTTCGATTTAACGATGCAAACTGATCTGAAAGAACTCCTATCAACAGCTACAGATCTCATAAAAAAGAATGAAGATCTTAGCAATGATGGTGAGGTTCAAGCCGCCCTGACTGAGGTCCAGAAGAACATGGACAGCCTGCAAAAACAGCTAAAGCAGTTGATGGAGAACCAGGCTGCCCAGGAGGACCAGGAGGATCAGCTGATGGAGAAACGACTGCAGGTGATCAAAGAGGAACGCCTACAGTCAACCATTGCTGATCTGACAGAGGCGATCAGTGATCAGAATGCAAAATTGGAAGAAGCCTATCAAAAAGAACTGGAAGGTCTAGAAAGAGAGACTGACCAGGTAAGAAGAGAATGTTTGCTTGCTAAAGCTGACAGGAACCAAAGAGCCTTCAGGAAACGAGATCTGATCAGGCGTATTGCACAGAACCTGAGGGGGCTGGAAGAAGAATGGAAGAAAGACAATGAGGACTTCCTGAATCACAATGTCAACTGTGAATTCTTCCAGAAGGCCAATCAGCGGCTCACCATGCAGCTCCTCATGAAAGACCATGAGATGGAAAAGGATGAGTGGAGGTGGACAGTCCACCGTGAGAAGCTGGTCAGCGTGATCCAAAAGTCGGAGCAGGTGCACGCTGAGACCACAGAGGTGTTCAGCAGGCTGAAGAGCTTGATGGACCCAAATGCGGGCGCGCACCACAGTGGAGAGGTGAGTAAAGCCATGAAGGATGTGAAGAGACTGATCAAGCAGAAAGACTCCATCCAATCAAAGCTCACTAAGACAGCCACTCCGACAGAGGACACGGTGTACCAGTACAACGACACTGGACTGACCGGGAAAGAGAAGAAAGAACTGAGGAAGCTGCAGAAGAAGGACGCCATGGAGCGAGAAAGGTTTAACAAGGCTGAAGAGAAAAAGGAAAAATAGGAGAAGGCCCAAAAGAAGCCGAAGGAGAAGAAAGGCTGACAAGAAAAAGACCATAAATGGGATTAAAAAAAACTTCCTCTGCTAGCATGCACCACGCTCGGAAACGAGTCAAGGGGAGGGTGAACTCAAAGCTTGGACTGAAGTTCTGGGTGGCTTTGTGTTTAAATGGGCCCCCAAAGGTAGAAAGATCATGGATTGTGCGAAGGTCACCGGCATGGGCATGGACGTACCCATGGTGATCTTGGGAGGACCACCGTCTGGGAATTTGAACAGCATGGTCAAAAAATCCTTGGTGGGAAGCCGATGATGCTGCGCCAATCCTGAAGGATGTTGCTGAATGGAGGTGAAACCAGTTGTGAGTGGTGACGGACCCAGCTTCTGTTATGAAGAGTGGGTCATTTAGGAGAGGCGGATAGTGTTTGGTAGAGGACTGGATTGTATGGACGAAGATGTGAGGATGATTTGAAGAGATGAATATGGGTGGTCCTGGTCAGTTACTGGTCAGTTTTACTGCGTTTAATAGAGAAAATCAGTGGTGGTGGTCAGACAGGCTTGGATGGCAAGAAGGATAAAAGTTGTAGAGGTTGTGGTTAATTCAGAGTAGCAGAGAAGTCCAAAGAAGACGAGAGGGAACGTGGCTTTGAGTGTTTGAGACATGACGAAAGGTAAGTGTCTGGAGTGCAGGAAAGACTGCAGACTATGATGTAGGAGATGAGGGGCAGGTGCCAAAGCTGGAGTGCTGGTTGAATCCTTCTAATATCTCGGAATAGCGGCGTGACCTGATGGTGGGAGGATGACAAAGTGTGAACCATGAATGAGTTTATGGAACAAGTTGATGGCTGCTAGGTAAACCTGGAGGGAGGATAAAGTTAGGAGTAAAGAACATTGGTGAGATGAGAAAAGAAGCTGCTGATTGCAGATTGAAAGATGGAAAGAGAATGCCATAGAGTTTTATTTAACAATCGTCTCGGCTCAACTTCTCATTGCACCGCATCCCCTGAACTCGACCCGCTGGACCCATGATGCACCATGTGGCTGTGTCTCATGGAATCAAAGCTTCCCACTGAAATTGCATGAGCTTCAAATCATCCTGTTTCATATTTATGTTAAACTCTACAGATAAACAGTAGGGATGTGTTTTTAAAAAAACGATTTTTCGATTCAAATCGATCTTCATTATAATAATCCGATATCGATTCGTATAAACCCGTGATCTTTAAAATTAGCATTCCCAGTTTTGCGTGATCAGCCATTGTTTTTCGAGCAACAAGATCTGGCTGGGGGCGCACATCAGTTAAGCATGGCTGGAGCACAAGTGAAGATGCCCCAGAACTTGAAAGCAGATGTCTGGCTACATTTTGGATTCAGAAACCATGACGGTATATAAACATTAATGTTTTTAGTAATGGTAGGTTGAGTGTTTCTTGTACATTTACCGCATTAATTCTCGGAAAATCTCTTTTCATATTCAAACAAAACATATTATTGTAACTGAAATATCCCTAAATGAATCGATATTGAATTGGAAATCGAATTGAATTGGGACCTTGAGAATCCAAATCGAATCAATCCGGGAAATCAGTGGTGATACCCAGACCTAAAAAAAAACAGCTCTCTTACAGGATGTGGTGATGTGGCTCTTTTTTAGACTAAAAAAATTTAGAAATAAAACTGTAAATTACTTTTCACTTAAATAATTGGAAACAAGACTAACTATATAAATGTGAGGTAAACTAACAAAATACTGTAAAACTGTTACAGTAGTGGTACAGTCCAAAACTCACAGTGACAGCATATTCCAGTTTGTGTGCGATGTGTCTCTTCTGATTTGAGCAGCCAGACTGAGCCGCATCTGTAAAAATCCAATCGAAATCACATTTCAAACCACCTTCAAATGTGGTTTGGATCCAATCTGCAAAATTTGGGATTTCATGTGGTTTTGTGTCCAGACTTTCAGAACTGGATACAATCTGGATATGATAAAAATCACATTTGTACTCCAACAGACATTCCTGACCATCATCAATCTCAGATTTGCACTAAGCTTCTTAAACCTTTCCATTGTGCAGTGGGTTGGTCAATCCAGTGAGTCCTGTTAAACAAACACTTTTGATGTGGGTGCAGAAAATCTACCAGCTATGGTCAATCAGGATCACTAACAGGAAGTTAAGAGTACTCTGTCTTGGCCTCTTTTCCACTGTAGAGTCAAAGGTTTCTCAGGATGCTTCTGTGGCGTCTCGCGCTGGTGCAGACTTGTGAGACCGTATATGATTTCTTTTTCCATCTGCTGTGCTGCTAAGTCAGAAAAGAAACACTTTAGATATAAAACTACACAAAAGATAACAAAGTAACAAAAGTAAACGTGGGGAACCATAATTGAATCATATTTTTGCTATTTTACAGAACCAATACTTACGTATTGTTTTGTGCTGGTTGTAATGTTAATGCTTTCATGACACCATTTAAAATATAATGTAACAAATGCATTATTTGTTAAAAGTAATTTTGGATCACTTCTTTTGAAACATTAAAATGTTCGCACAAGCTGATGTTTAAATAAATTGAAAATTATGTGACAATGTACATAAACAGTGTGTATAAAGTTTTACATACACCCACTGTCCACTTTATGACATACACCTGTATAGAAAAATACCAGATGTCCTACAGTCTGTAATTGTAGAACTACAGATATATAATGAAGTGGCTAGTGGGTGTAAATACAATCACAAGTAACAGTTTGTGAATATATATATTTACATTTTATTGAATTCAAGTCATTATCACATTATATGTCCGACACCCCATAAATGAAATTAGAACTTAGACGTTTGTGAATCAATGGTTTAACAAGGATCCTATGAGCCACAGTGCAACTACAAAATTACTTTCAATCATTAAAAAGAAATGCCAACATAATTTGCATATTAATTTAGTATTGTTTCCTGACTTGGTGCTAAAGCACCTGATTTAACAGAAGGTTGGTTAAATGGTAAATGTAAATCGAGGATTCATAAAATGAATCAAATTACACTAATTGTTTATTTATTCATGTTTATTTTAATTGTTGTATAAATGCTACTGTGCCTAGAACATAGATTTTTTTTTTCTGCTTTATGAGTGTTTATAAGATGCTTGTAATTGTTTATGTACAATAACAAACGACTGCCTTTTTAAAATGTTTATCATGTGATAATAATGTAATATCCATACATAAAGTATGACAGCACCACTGCTAAGGAAAGCTTTTAAAAGGGGTAAGAAAGAAAAGGGTGTCTGAAGAGGGTGTAAGAAAAGGCTTCCTAGGAAAGACAACCAGGACTATTTTGATAAGAAAACTGAATGTGCCTAGTTGAGTAACTTTACTGGGTGCAGTCAGAGTTCATATTAGTCAGTGGTGGATAAATGTGTAAATAAAAATGCTGTTTTTTAACACAACTATTATAAGAGTGCACTCATCACATTTCAGGTGCTTCTGAATATTTAAGCCCACAACATTTATGGCAGCTTTATGACTGCATCAATTACTGTTGTGACATACTCACATAGATTATATTAATTGGCTGTGTTTTACATTATTTACAAAAATATTACAATGCACATTAAGTGTGGATCTTTACAAATGAACATGATGTTAAATCATATCACCATTTTACATGAATTATGAATATAGAACAAATATATAAGAAAAAAATGACTGTACCTTTTAAAAATCACAGAGTAACAGATCACATGGACCCACATCCAATGCTCTGTCCTATATAGGGAGTGATAAAGACCACACGCCGGTAGAGTGGGTCTGCGGATGTCCTGCAGCAGCTCTCTCAAGCTTTACCTGCAAGAAGAAAAAGAAACAGATTAATACTGTAAGGCTGCTGTTATTTAGTTCTATGCTTTACAACAAACAACTGCTAAGAAATGATGTCTAACTATATGCGTCTCTTTTCATCTTCATACAGTTTAGCTCGGGAATTTCAAACTCATTTTAGGTAACAAACCACTGTCAAGCCTGCAACAAGTGGCTCCCAACAAATGAGTGTATAACGTGAAACGCTGTTTGAAATAACAGTAATTTTGCACTTTATATATGGCACATGACGGCAAGATAAAACCACACAAATGATGGCATAGTGACAGCGTTCCCAGTAAAAATGGAGGATGATCAGAGGAGCTTTATCAGATTATTTATGGTGGAGTAAGGCAGGAGGAGCTCTGTACTCTTTTATTTTTGTTATATAAAACTGAGTTCTTTTCAAATTCAACAATGAGACATGTCTGAAGCTGTGTCTGAGGTTACTCAAAATAAGATCCACATTTGATTCCACGTCTGCAGTCCACAATAAAACCTCCTTGATATTTGGGAAATGAACCCAGCCCCATGATTTGCTAAACTCTTGTTTTGTTTTTTGGAAGGCTTTCCTCTTGATGTTAGACTCGACTAGATAACTCAAACACGTCGCCAGCTTTCTGCACACAGTGACAAATCGTAGCAGCAAAAAACTCAGACACTATTCTACCTCCTTCAATTCAAATTCTGAATTCATAAAAAAGAGCAAATTCTAAAATCCTAAACAGTTACTATTAACAAATTAATTAATATTAACACACCCAGCATTTACATACAACAACAACGAAGCAACAGCAACCAAAATGGTGGAGTATGTAGAGAAATATACCGTTCCAAGCTGTAAAGAGGATGTTGGCACTTTTCATTCCCTTCTCAAAGAACCAAACTGTCAGCTGATGTTCATCCTTAAAAGAGACTGAACACAAAAATATCATATTCCAACATAAAATGCATTAGATGAATCCAAAACTGTAAAAAGTGCTTTTAATTTACTGCATTAAACGTAACTCACCTTGTCTGAATCTAAGCAACGGGGCTGATGTTCAGGGGGTCAGGCCAAACCAACAGTATGGGCACAGGTCAATCGGAGAGTTGGCATCTCAGAGTTCAGCTGCGTGGCATGATTCTGTCACGGCAGTGCACTTAGGTTCATAAGCATGGCTGGATAAGCCTGTCACAGTAATATTTAGCTGATTATTAACTGTCATAACCGATTACATTTAAACACGCTTACTGTATTTTTTTACTCAGTGTATGCGACAATTAAATTACAAGCCTTAAATGATACATTATAAACTGAGCCAAGTTAAATAGGGTCAACTGGAAAGAACATTGTGTAAATTATGTATAACGACTAATAAGCCACTCGGCTGTCAGGAAATGGCACATAATTATTGAGAACAAGAAATGATATGAGTATTAATAAATAAATGTACAAATAAATAGATAAATTAATTAATTAATAAACAAATAAGTGCACAAAAAAGTAATATAATAAATAAAGATTAAATAAATTCATTATTTTTTTGTCATGAAAAAGGACATGCTTAAATAAATATCATATATCTATTTCTGCATTTCTATGCACCAGCTCTTATTTGGGCTGTTTCTACATTTATTTATTTATGTATTTGTACATTTATTCATTAGCAAATTATTTTGAGAGTCATGCGTCAAATGCGTCATACCTCCAATTTCGTTTGGAAAGGGTAATGGATGGTTTAGTTCAGTTCAGTGCTGATATGGAACTGGACCTTCAAGATGTTGGAATTCCTACTGTAATATCACCTGTTCCTCATACCATGAGTACATGAGAGTGTTCTTCAGGAATATGGTGGTCTGATATGATAACTCTGATTTGCCTGTTTTATGGGACTTCAATTTGTTGTCTGTACAGTATGGAGGACAAAAATTGACAAAAGTATGAATAAATAAATGTAGAAATAAATGCTTAAATACATAAATATATAAATAAACGCACAAATGAATTATTAAATACAGAAATGTATTTATTTATTTCAACATTTATTTATTTCCATATTTTTACATTTATGTTTTTATTTATTTCAACATTTATTTCCCTGTTTTTACATTTATTCATCTCTACATTTATTTCCCAATTTTTTTCCACATTTATTTATTTCTTAATTTGTTTATTTATTTGTACATTTATTTCCGTATTTCTACATTTATTAATTTATTTAATCTGATTTGACTTCCTCCGTTAAATGGTGCCTGAGTGTAACCTGGAGCGCTGGACTAAAAGCGCTACGTCATTTAAGGTGGAACTAACTAAGAAGCTGGCGATATTTTAGCATGTTAAACCTGCGCTGGACACTAAACACGATTCTCTAACGTTGTAAGAACACGTTAATTTTACTTTTCAAAGCGTAGCAGTGCGTTAGGGAAGCAGAACGAGTTCAGGTTATCAGCATTTCGTTTACTATGGTAGCTAGTTAGCATAGTTAGCCGAAAGGCTCGCCTACATAAGACTGTAAAATCATAAAATATAGAAACATCGCCAACATTATCCCACATACACAATCCAAACCTGTACAAAAACACATTCAAGTTTATTAAACTAAATTAAATATAACCTACGTTTGCTGAAGCGAAGCACTAAGGCTGGTGTCCGTTGGTATATGTTCGTTGGTCTGTCCTCGCGCTGATTTTTGAATTTGTGCCGGTGTTGTGCCGAATTTAGCACCCCCGCAAGGAAAAGCACCCCCTTTCGGGAGCGCACGCTCTGTCGCTTGAGTAGAAAACTGATATAAACAGTATGTTTGTTTTGACCAAATAAAAATCAATACCTCTTATTCCACTAATCAATGTACGTACGCGATCCCGAGAAGTGTGCTTTTTCTGGCGGGGGTGCCAAATTCGGCGCAACTATTGGGGGAGGTGTTCTGCGATCTGAGTAAAATGTTTGTCAATCAGTTTTTTCATGTTAGTATTTTTAAAAAAGCATAATAAAACAATGCGAACTTGTTTAACGCTGACAGGAAACGCAGAGCCTTCAGGAAACGATCTGATCAGGCGTATTGGGCAGAACCTGAGGGGGCTGGAAGAAGAATGGAAGAAAGACAACGAGGACTTCCTGAAATCAAATTGAGCTGTGAATTCTTCCAGAAGGTGAATCAGCAGCTCACCATGCAGCTCCTCATGAAAGACTATGAGATGAAAAAGGACGGGTGGAGGTGGACAGTCCACCGTGAGAAGCTGGTTAACGTGATCCACAAGTCAGAGCAGGTGCACGCCGAGACCACAGAAGGCTGAAGAGCCTGATGGACCCAAACGCGGGGTGCGCACCACGGTGGAGATGTGAGTAAAGCCATGAAAGATGTGGAGAGACTGATCAAATAACACTGGAAAGAAGACTGATAAGAGGTTGACCAAGGAGAGGAAGAAGGCTGAGGAGGACAGAAAGAAGGTTGTCTGCTCTTTTTTTATTTTTATTTTTAGTTGATTTTCCAGACTGCGAGGCCTGTTTAAAAACAATAATAAACATCCATAGAGTCAATTTATTGTCTTAATTATTTTTACAACATTATTGTGATAAAACAAATATACAAGAGAAATAAAATCGTTAAAAGATTAAATGATAGATTCTGTATTTTTTATAGTTATTAACAAAAAATATTATTAAAACATAAATTTAGTTTTATATTCCAGTCAAATGACAAAGTTTTAATGCACAATTGTTATTTATTTGCTGAGTTTAACATAAAATATAAATTTGTATGTATCTTCTGCTCAGGCTGTTTGTGTTTATGGTAAACCTTCCAGATAAACAGTGTTAATGCGTTAAAACATGTATAAGTATGTGCTCTGTTGATGTGTTGACATGGCTTTTTATGGATTTTATATATATATATATATATATATATATATATATATATATATATATATATATATATATATAGACGATATTGTGAATGCAGGTTAAAATAACCACATAAAATATGAATAATTTATAAACCTGCTGCTTATAAATTATTCATATTTTAACATGAACATTTTTATTACACACAATATTAACATACATACCTATTTCCTCTATTGATCAGAACATTCTTGGACACTGAAACTTAACACGGTGCATTAGTTCTTACATAAGCAGCCAAGAGCAGACAGAAATACCTGTTCTAATATAATATAAAATCCAGAAATTGATACACAGTCCCAGGTATCCACAACTGTGACAGTAGTTATCTAGATATCTGCCTGAATAGCTCATAAAATAGGATATTGAGTCAAGAAAATAAAAGTATACTTTCAACATTCAATGTCCAGATTGTACTTAATTATAAACTACCAACACATAGTAACTCAACACATAGAAACCCAGTACAACTTATATTTATCATTAATAATATATTTTATTAACAGCAATCACAATAAATAAAATCAGACACATTAAATAAATTAATGTACAATTCTCATACATTAACCACATAGAACATTTCCTTATATACATTATGTAAAGGGGACAGTAAAAGTAATTTTTGTTTATATAGAATTTTTCTAAGACAGAGCTTTTACAGTTAATAAAATAAAAATATAATAACAAGTAAATTCAAACATAGATACTCTACTTTTGTACAGTAACCATTGATCACCACTAAAAAAGCTAAAAAGGCATTTACTAAAAGACATGGATGCAGACAATCTGATATGAATACTACATGTAAGCTGAATAACTGATATCATTAGACTGGCAGTCTCTTTAAAAACAGAATGTTTTGCCAGTGTGGTTGTGTATTCCCATGTACAGAATAAGGACACTTCAAAAGAAGTAATAGAGTCCACAAGCTTCTGCACTCAGGTTAATTCAGGACAGACTCAGCTGAACATCAATACTGACTTTCTGATTAGCTGATTTAGGCCATCAATATATCCTAATCATTCTTTTAATGCTGGAAACATTAAATTCGTTTAAGAAAAGTAACTTCAGCTACTTCGAGAGTTAAAGGTTGCTCTGTTTCTGCTGGACAGGTGTGGAGTATAAATGTTAACACAGCTGTGCTATTTCACAGAAACTACAGATCCTTATTATTTCGTCCTGTTAGTCAGTGTTAATGTTTTCACCACTGCTGCACCATTTAAGGTGGAACAGGAAGATCTGAATAAGAAACTGACCTGAGTCTCGTAACGCTGGCAGTAATTTTGATTCTGGAATTCAGAATATAAAACTAACCTACCTATAAATTTAATGTACAGAACTATTTATAGATATTTGCTGAGAAGAGACGTTTCCATCACGTAGCTCTCGCCAGAACACCGTCCAGTACCCTTCATACAGCTCAGTTCGTTAATATGATGCGCAGTAGCATTAGATTACATTTAGCAACATTAGCATTACGATCCCTTATTTACCTCGTAATTTGGAGGATCTGTTGATATTCAGGAGGAAAAAAATCACAGACACAACGTACAGCGTCCTGGACATTTTATTCACCACAGAGAGAACCGTAGAAGAAGCTGTCTTAGCTCCAAATAACACGGAGTGCTCTATAAAAGTCACCTCACACGTTTCAAATCGCACCGTCATTATATATTAACACACATACGTGTGAAAGTCTGTAAACTAGTCACACACAAACCCAGATTTTCTGGAATCGACTCCGACTCTCCACTCCTGCCGATCAAATCGACTCCTTGATTCATGTTTATTTCCTTTTACCGACACAGCCCTTCAGTAGGAGATAAAGGACCACAGCAGAGATTAAACCCTCTAAAACATAGTTTACTCAGTTTTCAGTACCACCAGATTTCAGAATTCTTTAAAAATAAGATGGATGTAATCTTGTTCCTCTTCTTAAGAGGCTTAAGTTGGCTCCGTACTTGCCAGCTTCTTATTCGACTTCTCCAGTCCACCTTAAATAAAGCAGCAGTTCTCTTAGCTGTGTGCCGAGGCCGAATGTAACTCCTGCACCGTTTAAGGTGGAACGGAAAACTTGAATAAGAAGCTGCCAAAAGCCGCATTAAAAACAAATACACCTGTAAAACCCACCAAACTATGTCTCTTCAAACTCACAGATACTCTCATTACATCTTACTTTAAGAAAATATAAGAAATGGATCTGCAGCTCGGCTCTCAGCCCTGTTCTAATAATCGGTCCCTGAAAATATCAATATAGCACTTGCTTTAAAGTGGATTAAATCAACTATATTAAGGTGTTACCCAGGCTTAATACTGATATTTATAATTACTGAAGTCTATTTCTGTCTATTTTATCCTTAGCAAGGTGGAAATGTTTCATTAGACAGTATGGTCTGTCTGCGTAGCTAGCTATGAGTAAAATACGGTCCAACTCACCGAATAGAACGTTTATTAGACAAACCAGATATCTTTCACAGATAAAGCCGAAGTTCCTGATGTCTTTCCAGTATATCTGAAAAAACCTCCAGTCTGTTTTTAACTTTATATATTTTTGTTTTTCGGTACGTTTTGCTGGCCAACGTCTCGCTGCAGCTTCGTTTACTGTCAGGGTTGCCAGATTGCGTTTACAGTGTCGAGACAAAACCGTTTAAAACAAGACCAAAAAGAACAGAAACAATCTAAATTCATTTTAATTACAATATGCATCTGCACCACATTTAAAAATACCAGACAAAACATGTCTGAGTACATTAACCGCTGCTGCTTTGGCCTCTAAAGTTAGTTAGAACTTTCTGGACGTTTAGGCCACGCCCACTCGGCCAGCAGCGGGTGCGGGGCATAGTGCAGCTCTCTTATGTTGTCGTGACGTCACTGGCGAAAGTTTATAAATAGACCCGCAGCGCGACCCGCTCATCATTTCGCTTCTAGCAGCGTGACAGACGGCAGCCTTTTATTTCGTTCTACTTCTGCATTGAGTTGGTTCGATTTAATGATGCAAACTGATCTGAAAGAACTACTATCAACAGCTACAGATCTCATTAAAAAGAATGAAGATCTCAGCAATGATGGTGAGGTTCAAGCCGCCCTGACTGAGGTCCAGAAGAACATGGACAGCCTGGAGAAACAGCTAAAGCAGTTGATGGAGAACCAGGCTGCCCAGGAGGACCAGGAGGATCAGCTGATGGGGAAACGACTGCAGGTGATCAAAGAGGATCGCCTACAGTCAACCATTGCTGATCTGACAGAGGCGGTCAGTGATCAGGGTGCCAAATTGGATCGGGCCTATCAAAAGGAACTGGAAGGTCTAGAAAGAGAGACCGACCAGGTAAGGAAAGAATGGGAGCTTGCCAAGGCCGACAGGAAACGCAGAGCCTTCAGAAAACAAGATCTGATCAGGCGTATTGCGAAGAACCTGAGGGGGCTGGAAGAAGAATGGAAGACAGACAACGAGGACTTCCTGAATCACAACGTCAACTGTGAATTCTTCCAGAAGGCCAATCAGCGGCTCACCATGCAGCTCCTCATGAAAGACCATGAGATGGAAAAGGATGAGTGGAGGTGGACAGTCCACCGTGAGAAGCTGGTCAGCGTGATCCAAAAGTCGGAGCAGGTGCACGCCGAGACCACAGAGGTGTTCAGCAGGCTGAAGAGCCTGATGGGCCCAAATGCAGGCGCGCACCACAGTGGCGAGGTAAGTAAAGCTATGAAGGATGTGGAGAGACTAATCAATCAGAAGGACTCCATCCTATCAAAGCTCACTAAGACAGCCCATCCGATAGAGGACACGGTGTACCAGTACAACGAGACTGGACTGACCGGGAAAGAAAAGAAAGACCTGAGGAAGCTGCAGAAGAAGGATGCTAAGGAGCGAGAAAGGTTCAACAAGGCAGAAGAGAAAAAGGCAAAAGAGGAGAAGAAGGCCCAGAAGAAAGCGAAGAAGGAGAAAATAGCAGAAGAGAAAGCTGCCAAAGAGAAGAAGGCCCAAGAGAAGAAGGCCCAAAAGAAAAAGGCGAAGGAGGAGAAAAAGGCAGAAGAGAAGGCAGCCAAAGAGGAGGAGAAGGCTAAAAAGAGAAGGGCCAAAGAGGAGGAGAAGGCTGAAAAGAGAAGGGCCAAAGAAGAGGAGAAGGCTGAAAAGAGAAGGGCCAATGAGGAGAAGGAGGCTGAGGAGAAGCTGGCCAAGGAGGAGAAAACACCTGAGGAGAGGATGGTCAGCGAGAGGAAGAAGACTATGGAGGAGATAGCTAAGGAGATTAAGAAGGCTAAGGAGGAGAGAAAGAAGGCTAGGGAGGAGAGAAAGAAGGCTGAAGAGGAGAGAAAGGAGGCTGAGGAGGAGAGAAAGAAGGCTGAGGAGGAGAGAAAGAAGGCTGAGGAGGAGAGGAATGCCAGGAACAGGGAAAGGACATCGTTCTGGAGAAGATGCCTGTGTCTTGGTTAAGAAAGTCAGCAGGAAGAGTCGAGAGCTCTGGAAGTGAGAACACTGGATAAGCTCCGAATGGAAGATGATTCGAGAGCTCTGAAAGTGAGAACACTGGAGAGCTCCGACTGCTAGGCCTGTTTAAAAATATCAATAAACATCCATAAAAGATAATCCATATTGTGTCTTGATTATTTTGCCTACATTATTACTATAAAACAAACATACAGGAGAAATAAAATCTTTAAAAGATTTAATGTGTGTAAATAATAGATAGGTATTCTTTATAGTTATTAACTGTATATATTATTAAAATATATATACATACAGTTTTTAAATGGCATGTTTTGTTAATTTTCTACATGAAAATAAGTTTTACTGCACAATTTCTATTTATTTTCTGAATTTAACATGAAATCTAAATTGTGTGTATCTTGTGTTCAGGCTGTTTAAGTTCATGTTGAACTCTCCAGATAAACAGTGATAGTGCTTTAACATATGTAGATGTTTGCTCTCTGATGATGTGCTGATGTGGCTTTTTTAGGAATTAATGTAACTGTGGTTACATAGTAAATAAATATATTATTTATATATACACAACCAATCAAAGGTTTTAGATCACCACTGATCAAGAGTTTTAGTACACTGACTGTTCTACGTTTGAACGGTAGTGTACTAAAACTTTTGACTGGTAGTGATCTAAAACTGTTCACCGGTAGTGTGTATATATAAATAAATATATATTTTCCCCATTTTAGGCCAAAGCTTTACCACAAAACCACCATAAAACAGTGTATTAGGAGTTCAGGAAGCGTATACCTGAATATTTACAGTAATAACTTTCTGTGTGGGAGTTTCAGAAGTAGATGTCTGGTTCTTATCTTGGTAAGTTTTCTAGACCCACTCTGAATGACTTTGTTTACAGTTTAATAGGTAGAGTTGATATTTTTAGAAACTGTTGATGTTTGTGTGTGAACAATAATTATATTTATGTTTTTTTCTTGTTTTCAGGCCCACTGACTTCCTGCACTCTTTTAAAAGGACTGTCTATGCAAACATGTACGAACACATAGTAACTTAGTCTAATGCAAGTCAATTAGACACCCAACACAACTCATATCATCATTATTGATATATTTTTATTAACAGTAACCACAATATAAACATCACTTAAACACTTTGAAGAAGGCAGATATTGGACAATGTACAATTAGCATACAAAGTTTGGCAGGAAGTAGAGGTTTTATTTACAGAACTATCTATGAATATGTTTGCTGTGATAATACATTAAAATAAGTTATGTTTTGTGAATGCAAGTTGATATAACCATATAAAATATGAATAACTCATTAGCAGCAGCCTTTAACGTGAACATGTTTATTCCACACAATATTAAAATACAAAGCCTTTTCCTCTACTGATCACAGCGTTCTCGGAAACTGAGACTTAACACAAATAAAATACCCAGAAATGAATACACAGTCCCAGGTATCCACAGCTGTGACAGTAGTTATCTAGATATCTGCCTGCATAGCTCATAAAATAGGATACTGGGTCAAGGAAAGAAAGACAGTCTACTTTTATTTAGCCTTCTATGTCCAGATTGTACTTAATTATAATCTACACTAATGTAATAAATGTATTTATTAAATGTAATAAATGTATAAATGTGTTTAAGTCATTTTGGGTCACTTCACTATTTAAATGTTCTCACAAGCTGGTGTTTAAAACTGTACACACTGTATACATACACTTTCATATGTTTATTTATTTATTTACCTACACCCACTGTCCACTTCATCACCTACACCTCCTTACATTTATACTCAGTGTCCATTTTATCAGCTCCACTTACCGTAAAGGAGACTGTAGTTCATCTGTTTCTCTACATACTTTGTTCATCCCCTCATACCCTGATCTTCAGTGGTCAGGACCACCACAGAGCAGATCTTATTGGGGTGTTGGGTCATTCTCAACACTCCAGTGACACTGCCATAGTGAAGGTGTGTTGGTGTGTGTTGTGCTGTGAATGTTCCACTCGTACCAGCACAGCACACACCAACACACCACCACCACGATATTGTCACTGCCGTGCTGAGAGTGATCCACCACCCAATTAATACCTGCTCTGTGGTAGAACTGTGGGGGTCCTGATCACTGAAGAACAGGGTAAAAGGTAAACAGAGAAACAGATGAACTACAGTCTGTAATTGTAGAACTACAAAGTGCTCCTTTATGGTAAGTGGAGCTGATAAAACGGACTATGAGTGTAGATTCAAGGAGGTACGTAATGAATTGGCCAGTGTGTGTAAATACACTCACTATAATAGTTTGTGAATATACATATTTAAATTATTAATGTTTTATTGTATTCAGATTGGTGGTACGGTGGTGTAGTGGTTAGTACGGTGGTGTTGTGGTTAGTACGGTGGTGTAGTGGTTAGTACGGTGGTGTAGTGGTTAGTATGGTGGTGTAGTGGTTAGTATGGTGGTGTAGTGGTTAGTATGATGGTGTAGTGGTTAGTATGGTGGTGTAGTGGTTAGTATGGTGGTGTAGTGGTTAGTATGGTGGTGTAGTGGTTAGTATGGTGGTGTAGTGGTTAGTATGGTGGTGTAGTGGTCAGCACTGTCACCCCATAGCAAGATGATCTGGGTTGGATTCCTGGTCCGGGTGGTTCTGTGAGGAGTGTTTATGTTCCCTCCGTGCTTGAGTGGGTTTCCTCCGAGTACTCCGTTTTCCTGCCACAGTCCAAACACATGCATGTTAGGTTGATCACTCTCTCTAAATTGCCTGTGAGTATGAGTGTGTGCGGGAGTCTGTGTTGGCCATGCAATGGACTGGCGACCTGTCCATGGTGTACCCCGTCTTCGCCCGTGACCCCAACTAGCAGGATAAAGCAGAAGGTAATGGATATATTCAAATGATAATCATAGTATATGCCCGACACCCAAAAACTGTAAATACAACTTATGCGTTTGTGTGAATCAGTGGTTTATTTGGGATCCTATGGGCTACAAAGCAACAACAAAATTACTTTTAATCAATAAAAAGAAATTCAAAATAAATTTTCATATTAATTTTATATTGTTAATGCATGGCACTGACTGGGTTTTCTGTCTTTGTTACTAAAACACCTGATTTAACAAAGAGTTGGATAGTCTTACCCTTTCCAAACGAAACTAGAGGCCCTCCATTGGTGTGTTGTGTCAAAATCCAACCCCCACCAGAAACCGACTCCCCTTCATTTACACTTGCGATTTCAGTTATTTCTGTAAAATAATGATCAAAATCTTTCATTTTCATTCACAGTAAACAGCTAAGCAGGACCTAAAGCCAAATAAAGAGAACTACAAACAAATAAACTACAGTATAATGTAACAAACTATACACTTTGGTTGTCGATGCATTTCAGGGACTCCTTTTATTCCTTCACAGTCACTACGATGAGTTACCAGAACACTCGAAGCAGTTTTATTTCTCAGGTCTGGAGAAATAACACATTCACTATATCCAAGTTCACATTTGACGACGTGACACTGCAGTATTACTGATCTTGTTATTATTGGACAAGGTGAATTAGATTTCTCTCATAATGAGATGACAGAGATGTCAGACAGATCAGTGATATCTGCAGTGATTAATAAAGGGAATCATAAACATGCCTAAACTGTAGTAAATATTGAGTTGCTGGTTGTTTTGAATATAAAATATTTATTATGATCAATTTTGATTGTAAAGTTAGCAGATTTAACATAGTCAAGTCAAGTCAAGTCAATTTTATTTATATAGCGCTTTTTACAACGATGTTGTCTCAAAGCAGCTTTACAGAGTTTTGAAAACAGTTATAACATATATCCCCCAGTGAGCAAGCCAGAGGCAACAGTGGCAAGGAAAAACTCCCTCAACTGGAGGAAGAAACCTTGGGAGGAACCAGACTCACAAGGGGAGACCCATCCTCCTCTGGTCAAACAGTATTTACAGTTTGAACTAAATACCAAAGAAAGGAGTCTCTGTTTGAAATCTGGATAGCAAAGCTTTAGAAGCTGCACAGATAGAGGCAGTGTATGACTGAATAGTCAGAAGAATATTTTAAACGTTTAAAATTTTAAACATTTTTATTATATTATATTATACCCCCACCATCTCTGTGTGAGGCGCTTGCACGCAAAAGGGAGTCGATTCTGGTGGGGCGTCGGATTTCGACACAACACTGGAGCACTTTAACTAATCCTGCTTAAGGGTGAGGATAGGACCGCCCACCTCATTAACATACAAACGCAGAAATACTGAAATAAAAGTATAAATAAATAAAGATATGCAGATATACACAAATGAATGTAGAAATAAATCAATAATGAATGAATAAATGTGAAAAAAATGTAGAATTATAGGAATGAAAAATTCCTTTATTTATTTATTTATTAGTATACTTATGTATTTAATTATTTATTGGTACATTTATTTATTTATACTTAGATCATTTTTTTAAAAAACGAAATAAACTTGTCAAACCGACCAAACTATGTATCTTCAAACTCACAGATACTCTTATTACATCTTACTTTAAGAAAATATAAGAAATGGATCTGCAGCTCGGCTCTCAGCCCTGTTCTAATAAGCGGTCCCTGAATATATCAATATAGCACTTGCTTTAAAGTGGATCAAACCAACTATATTAAGGTGTTACCCAGGCTTAATACTGATATTTATAATTACTGAAGTCTATTTCTGTCTATTTTATCCTTAGCAAGGTGGAAATGTTTCATTAGACAGTATGGTCTGTCTGCGTAGCTAGCTATGAGTAAAATACGGTCCAACTCACCGAATAGAACGTTTATTAGACAAACCAGATATCTTTCACAGATAAAGCCGAAGTTCCTGATGTCTTTCCAGTATATTTGAAAAAACCTCCAGTCTGTTTTTAACTTTGTATATTTTTGTTTTTCGGTACGTTTTGCTGGCCAACGTCTCGCTGCAGCTTCGTTTACTGTCAGGGTTGCCAGATTGCGTTTACAGTTTCTAGACAAAACCGTTTAAAACAAGACCAAAAAGAACAGAAACAATCTAAATTCATTTTAATTACAATATGCATCTACACCACATTTAAAAATACCAGACAAAACATGTCTGAGTACATTAACCGCTGCTGCTTTGGCCTCTAAAGTTAGTACAACGTTAGCGATACAGTCTGTCACGTACCCGACACGAACCTTCTCAAACCTTCCCTAAACATCTGGACGTTTAGGCCACGCCCACTCGACCAGCAGCTCTCTTATGTGATCGTGACGTCACTGGCGAAAGTTTATAAATAGACCTGCAACGCGACCCGCTCATCATTTCGCTTCTAGCAGCGTGACAGACGGCAGCCTTTTATTTCGTTCTACTTCTGCAGTGTGTTGGTTCGATTTAATGATGCAAACTGATCTGAAAGAACTACTATCAACAGCTACAGATCTCATTAAAAAGAATGAAGATCTCAGCAATGATGGTGAGGTTCAAGCCGCCCTGACTGAGGTCCAGAAGAACATGGACAGCCTGGAGAAACAGCTAAAGCTGTTGATGGAGAACCAGGCTGCCCAGGAGGACCAGGAGGATCAGCTGATGGAGAAACGACTGCAGGTGATCAAAGAGGATCGCCTACAGTCTACCATTGCTGATCTGACAGAGGCGGTCAGTGATCAGGGTGCCAAATTGGATCGGGCCTATCAAAAGGAACTGGAAGGTCTAGAAAGAGAGACCGACCAGGTAAGGAAAGAATGGGAGCTTGCCAAGGCCGACAGGAAACGCAGAGCCTTCAGAAAACAAGATCTGATCAGGCGTATTGCGAAGAACCTGAGGGGGCTGGAAGAAGAATGGAAGACAGACAACGAGGACTTCCTGAATCACAACGTCAACTGTGAATTCTTCCAGAAGGCCAATCAGCGGCTCACCATGCAGCTCCTCATGAAAGACCATGAGATGGAAAAGGATGAGTGGAGGTGGACAGTCCACCGTGAGAAGCTGGTCAGCGTGATCCAAAAGTCGGAGCAGGTGCACGCCGAGACCACAGAGGTGTTCAGCAGGCTGAAGAGCCTGATGGGCCCAAATGCAGGCGCGCACCACAGTGGCGAGGTAAGTGAAGCTATGAAGGATGTGGAGAGACTAATCAATCAGAAGGACTCCATCCTATCAAAGCTCACTAAGACAGCCCATCCGATAGAGGACACGGTGTACCAGTACAACGAGACTGGACTGACCGGGAAAGAAAAGAAAGACCTGAGGAAGCTGCAGAAGAAGGATGCTAAGGAGCGAGAAAGGTTCAACAAGGCAGAAGAGAAAAAGGCAAAAGAGGAGAAGAAGGCCCAGAAGAAAGCGAAGAAGGAGAAAATAGCAGAAGAGAAAGCTGCCAAAGAGAAGAAGGCCCAAGAGAAGAAGGCCCAAAAGAAAAAGGTGAAGGAGGAGAAAAAGGCAGAAGAGAAGGCAGCCAAAGAGGAGGAGAAGGCTAAAAAGAGAAAGGCCAAAGAGGAGAAGAAGGCTGAAAAGAGAAGGGCCAAAGAGGAGAAGAAGGCAGAGGAGAGGAGGGCCAATGAGGAGAAGGAGGCTGAGGAGAAGCTGGCCAAGGAGGAGAAAACACCTGAGGAGAGGATGGTCAGCGAGAGGAAGAAGGCTATGGAGGAGATAGCCAAGGAGATTAAGAAGGCTAAGGAGGAGAGAAAGAAGGCTAGGGAGGAGAGAAAGAAGGCTGAAGAGGAGAGAAAGGAGGCTGAGGAGGAGAGAAAGAAGGCTGAGGAGGAGAGAAAGAAGGCTGAGGAGGAGAGGAATGCCAGGAACAGGGAAAGGACATCGTTCTGGAGAAGATGCCTGTGTCTTGGTTAAGAAAGTCAGCAGGAAGAGTCGAGAGCTCTGGAAGTGAGAACACTGGATAAGCTCCGAATGGAAGATGATTCGAGAGCTCTGAAAGTGAGAACACTGGAGAGCTCCGACTGCTAGGCCTGTTTAAAAATATCAATAAACATCCATAAAAGATAATCCATATTGTGTCTTGATTATTTTGCCTACATTATTATTATAAAACAAACATACAGGAGAAATAAAATTAAATGTGTTAAATGTGTGTAAAAAATAGATAGGTATTTTTTATACTTATTAACTATATATATATATATATATATATATATATATATATATATATATATATATATACAGATTTTAAATGGCATGTTTTGTTGATTTTCTGCATGAAAATACATTTTATTGCACAATTTCTATTTATTTGCTGAATTTAACATGAAATCTAAATTGTGTGTATCTTGTGTTCAGGCTGTTTAAGTTCATGTTGAACTCTCCAGATAAACAGTGATAGTGCTTTAACATATGTAGAAGTTTGCTTTCTGATGATGTGCTGATGTGGCTTTTTTAGGAATTAATGGAACTGTGGTTACATAGTAAATAAATATATTATTTATATATACACAACCAATCAATCGTTTTAGATCACCACTGATCAAGAGTTTTAGTACACTGACTGTTCTACGTTTGAACGGTGGTGTATTAAAACTTTTGACTGGTAGTGATCTAAAACTGTTCACCGGTAGTGTGTATATATAAATAAATATATATTTTCCACATTTTAGGCCAAAGCTTTACCACAAAACCACCATAAAACAGTGTATTAGGAGTTCAGGAAGCGTATACCTGAACATTTACAGTAATAACTTTCTGTGTGGGAGTTTCAGAAGTAGATGTCTGGTTCTTATCTTGGTAAGTTTTCTAGACCCACTCTGAATGACTTTGTTTACATTTTAATAGGTAGAGTTTATCTTTTCAGAAACTATTGATGTTTGTGTGTGAACAATAATTATATTCATGTTTTTTTCTTGTTTTCAGGCCCACTGACTTCCTGCACTCTTTTAAAAGGACTGTCTATGCAAACATGTACGAACACATAGTAACTTAGTCTAACGCAAGTCAATTAGACACCCAACACAACTCATATCATCATTAATGATATATTTTTATTAACAGCAACCACAATAGAAACATCACTTAAACACTTTGAAGAAGGCAGATATTGGACAATGTACAATTAGCATACAAAGTTTGGCAGGAAGTAGAGGTTTTATTTACAGAACTATCTATGAATATGTTTGCTGTGATAATACATTAAAATAAGTTATGTTTTGTGAATGCAAGTTAATATAACCATATAAAATATGAATAACTCATTAGCAGCAGCCTTTAACATGAACATGTTTATTTCACACAATATTAAAATACAAAGCCTTTTCCTCTACTGATCACAACGTTCTCGGAAACTGAGACTTAACACAAATAAAATACCCAGAAATGAATACACAGTCCCAGGTATCCACAGCTGTGACAGTAGTTATCTAGATATCTGACTGCATAGCTCATAAAATAGGATACTGGGTCAAGGTAAGAAAGACAGTCTGCTTTTATTTAGCCTTCTATGTCCATATTGTACTTAATTATAATCTACACTAATGTAATAAATGTATTTATTTAATGTAATAAATGTATAAATGTGTTTTAAGTCATTTTGGGTCACTTCACTATTTAAATGTTCTCACAAGCTGGTGTTAAAAACTGTACACACACTGTATACATACACTTATATATGTTTATTTATTTATTTACCTACACCCACTGTCCACTTCATCACCTACACCTCCTTACATTTATACTCAGTGTCCATTTTATCAGCTCCACTTACCGTAAAGGAGACTGTAGTTCATCTGTTTCTCTACATACTTTGTTAATCCCCTCATACCCTGTTCTTCAGTGGTCAGGACCACCACAGATCAGGCATTATTTGGGTGGTGGGTCATTCTCAACACTCCAGTGACACTGCCGTAGTGAAGGTGTGTTGGTGTATGTTGTGCTGTGACTGTTCCACTCGTACCAGCGCAGCACACACCAACACGTTATTGTCACTGCAGTGCTGAGAGTGATCCACCACCCAATTAATACCTGCTCTGTGGTGGTCCTGACCACTGAAGAACAAGGTAAAAGGTAAACAGAGAAACAGATGAACTACAGTCTGTAATTGTAGAACTACAAAGTGCTCCTTGATGGTAAGTGGAGCTGATAAAACGGACTATGAGTGTAGATTCAAGGAGGTACGTAATGAATTGGCCAGTGGGTGTAAATACACTCACTATAATAGTTTGTGAATATACATATTTAAAGAATTATTTTTTTATTGTATTCAGATTGGCGGCATGGTGGTGTAGTGGTTAGTAAGGTGGTGTAGTGGTTAGTACGGTGGTGTAGTGGTTAGTATGGTGGTGTAATGGTTAGTACGGTGGTGTAGTGGTTAGTATGGTGGTGTAGTGGTTAGTATGATGGTGTAGTGGTTAGTATGGTGGTGTAGTGGTTAATACGGTGGTGTTGTGGTTAGTATGGTGGTGTAGTGGTTAGTATGATGGTGTAGTGGTTAGTATGGTGGTGTAGTGGTTAGTACGGTGGTGTAGTGGTTAGTACGGTGGTGTAGTGGTTAGTACAGTGGTGTAGTGGTTAGTACGGTGGTGTAGTGGTTAGTATGGTGGTGTAGTGGTTAGTATGGTGGTGTAGTGGTTAGTATGGTGGTGTAGTGGTCAGTATGGTGGTGTAGTGGTTAATACGGTGGTGTAGTGGTCAGTACGGTGGTGTAGTGGTCAGTACGGTGGTGTAGTGGTTAGTATGATGGTGTAGTGGTTAGTATGGTGGTGTAGTGGTCAGTATGGTGGTGTAGTGGTTAGTATGATGGTGTAGTGGTTAGTATGATGGTGTAGTGGTTAGTACGGTGGTGTAGTGGTTAGTATGGTTGTGTAGTGGTTAGTATGATGGTGTAGTGGTTAGTATGGTGGTGTAGTGGTTAGTACGGTGGTGTAGTGGTTAGTACGGTGGTGTAGTGGTTAGTATGGTGGTGTAGTGGTTAGTAAGGTGGTGTAGTGGTTAGTATGGTGGTGTAGTGGTTAGTAAGGTGGTGTAGTGATTAGTACGGTGGTGTAGTGGTTAGTATGGTGGTGTAGTGGTTAGTATGATGGTGTAGTGGTCAGTATGGTTGTGTAGTGGTTAGTATGATGGTGTAGTGGTTAGTATGGTGGTGTAGTGGTTAGTACGGTGGTGTAGTGGTTAGTAAGGTGGTGTAGTGGTTAGTATGATGGTGTAGTGGTTAGTATGGTGGTGTAGTGGTTAGTATGGTGGTGTAGTGGTTAGTATGGTGGTGTAGTGGTTAGTATGGTGGTGTAGTGGTTAGTACGGTGGTGTAGTGGTTAGTAAGGTGGTGTAGTGGTTAGTACGGTGGTGTAGTGGTTAGTATGGTGGTGTAGTGGTTAGTATGGTGGTGTAGTGGTCAGTATGGTTGTGTAGTGGTTAGTATGATGGTGTAGTGGTTAGTATGGTGGTGTAGTGGTCAGTATGGTGGTGTAGTGGTCAGTATGGTGGTGTAGTGGTTAGTATGGTGGTGTAGTGGTCAGTATGGTTGTGTAGTGGTTAGTATGGTGGTGTAGTGGTTAGTATGGTGGTGTAGTGGTCAGTATGGTTGTGTAGTGGTTAGTATGGTGGTGTAGTGGTTAGTATGGTGGTGTAGTGGTCAGTATGGTGGTGTAGTGGTCAGCACTGTCACCCCATAGCAAGATGATCTGGGTTGGATTCCTGGTCCGGGCCGTTCTGTGAGGAGTGTTTATGTTCTCCCCGTGCTTGAGTGGGTTTCCTCCGAGTACTCCGGTTTCCTCCCACAGTCCAAACACATGCATGTTAGGTTGATCACTCTCTCTAAATTGCCTGTAAGTATGAGTGTGTGCGGGAGTCTGTGTTGGCCATGCAATGGACTGGCGACCTGTCCATGGTGTACCCCGTCTTCACCCGTGACCCCAACTAGCAGGATAAAGCAGAAGGTAATGGATATATTCAAATGATAATCATAGTATATGCCCGACACCCAACAAATGTAAATACAACTTATGCATTTGTGTGAATCAGTGGTTTATTTGGGATCCTATGGGCTACAAAGCAACAACAAAATTACTTTTAATCAATAAAAAGAAATTCAAAATAAATTTTCATATTAATTTTATATTGTTAGTGCATGGCACTGACTGGGTTTTCTGTCTTTGTTACTAAAACACCTGATTTAACAAAGAGTTGGATAGTCTTACCCTTTCCAAACGAAACTAGAGGCCCTCCATTGGTGTGTTGTGTCAAAATCCGACTCCCCTTCATTTACACTTGCGATTTCAGTTATTTCTGTAAAATAATGATCAAAATCTTTCATTTTCATTCCCAGTAAACAGCTAAGCAGGACCTTAAGCCAAATAAAGAGAACTACAAACAAATAAACTACAGTATAATGTAACAAACTATACACTTTGGTTGTCGATGCATTTCAGGAACTCCTTTTATTCCTTCACAGTCACTACGATGAGTTACCAGAACACTCGAAGCAGTTTTATTTCTCAGGTCTGGAGCAATAACAGATTCACTATATCCAAGTTCACATTTGACGACGTGACACTGCAGTATTACTGATCTTGTTATTATTGGACAAGGTGAATTAGATTTCTCTCATAATGAGATGATAGAGATGTCAGACAGATCAGTGATATCTGCAGTGATTAATAAAGGGAATCATAAACATGCCTAAACTGTAGTAAATATTGAGTTGCTGGTTGTTTTGAATATAAAATATTTATTATGATCAATTTTGATTGTAAAGTTAGCAGATTTAACATAGTCAGAAGAATATTTTAAACGTTTTAAAATTTTAAACCTTTTAATTATATTATATTATACCCCCACCATCTCTGTGTGAGGCGCTTGTACGCCAAAGGGAGTCGATTCTGGTGGGGCGTCGGATTTCGACACAACACTGGAGCACCAATCCTGCTTAAGGGTGAGGATAAGACCGCCCACCTCATTAACATACAAACGCAGAAATACTGAATAAAATTAAAAATAAATAAAGATATGCAGATATACACAAATTAATGTAGAAATAACTGAATAATAAATAAATGTGAAAATAAATAAATGTAGAATTATAGGAATAAAAAATACATTCATTTATTTATTAGTATATTGATGTATTTAATTATTTATTGGTACATTTATTTATTCATGCTCATAATTTTTTGTCCTATATATTTAAAAGACACATTAAAAACAAATACACCTGTAAAACCGACCAAACTATGTCTCTTCAAACTCACAGATATTCTCATTACATCTTACTTTAAGAAAATTTAAGAAATGGATCTGCAGCTCGGCTCTCAGCCCTGTTCTAATAAGCGGTCCCTGAATATATCAATATAGCACTTGCTTTAAAGTGGATTAAACCAACTATATTAAGGTGTTACCCAGGCTTAATACTGATATTTATAATTACTGAAGTCTATTTCTGTCTATTTTATCCTTAGCGAGCTTGAAATGTTTCATTAGACAGTATGGTCTGTCTGCGTAGCTAGCTATGAGTAAAATACGGTCCAACTCACCGAATAGAACGTTTATTAGACAAACCAGATATCTTTCACAGATAAAGCCGAAGTTCCTGATGTCTTTCCAGTATATCTGAAAAAACCTGCAGTCTGTTTTTAACTTTGTATATTTTTGTTTTTCGGTACGTTTTGCTGGCCAACGTCTCGCTGCAGCTTCGTTTACTGTCAGGGTTGCCAGATTGCGTTTACAGATTCGAGACAAAACCGTTTAAAACAAGACCAAAAAGAACAGAAACAATCTAAATTCATTTTAATTACAATATGCATCTACACCACATTTAAAAATACCAGACAAAACATGTCTGAGTACATTAACCGCTGCTGCTTTGGCCTCTAAAGTTAGTACAACGTTAGCGATACAGTCTGTCACGTACCCGACACGAACCTTCTCAAACCTTCCCTAAACTTCTGGACGTTTAGGCCACGCCCACTCGACCAGCAGCTCTCTTATGTGATCGTGACGTCACGGGCGAAAGTTTATAAATAGACCTGCAACGCGACCTGCTCATCATTTCGCTTCTAGCAGCGTGACAGACGGCAGCCTTTTATTTCGTTCTACTTCTGCAGTGTGTTGGTTCGATTTAATGATGCAAACTGATCTGAAAGAACTACTATCAACAGCTACAGATCTCATTAAAAAGAATGAAGATCTCAGCAATGATGGTGAGGTTCAAGCCGCCCTGACTGAGGTCCAGAAGAACATGGACAGCCTGGAGAAACAGCTAAAGCAGTTGATGGAGAACCAGGCTGCCCAGGAGGACCAGGAGGATCAGCTGATGGAGAAACGACTGCAGGTGATCAAAGAGGATCGCCTACAGTCTACCATTGCTGATCTGACAGAGGCGGTCAGTGATCAGGGTGCCAAATTGGATCGGGCCTATCAAAAAGAACTGGAAGGTCTAGAAAGAGAGACCGACCAGGTAAGGAAAGAATGGGAGCTTGCCAAGGCCGACAGGAAACGCAGAGCCTTCAGAAAACAAGATCTGATCAGGCGTATTGCGAAGAACCTGAGGGGGCTGGAAGAAGAATGGAAGACAGACAATGAGGACTTCCTGAATCACAACGTCAACTGTGAATTCTTCCAGAAGGCCAATCAGCGGCTCACCATGCAGCTCCTCATGAAAGACCATGAGATGGAAAAGGATGAGTGGAGGTGGACAGTCCACCGTGAGAAGCTGGTCAGCGTGATCCAAAAGTCGGAGCAGGTGCACGCCGAGACCACAGAGGTGTTCAGCAGGCTGAAGAGCCTGATGGGCCCAAATGCAGGCGCGCACCACAGTGGCGAGGTAAGTGAAGCTATGAAGGATGTGGAGAGACTAATCAATCAGAAGGACTCCATCCTATCAAAGCTCACTAAGACAGCCCATCCGATAGAGGACACGGTGTACCAGTACAACGAGACTGGACTGACCGGGAAAGAAAAGAAAGACCTGAGGAAGCTGCAGAAGAAGGATGCTAAGGAGCGAGAAAGGTTCAACAAGGCAGAAGAGAAAAAGGCAAAAGAGGAGAAGAAGGCCCAGAAGAAAGCGAAGAAGGAGAAAATAGCAGAAGAGAAAGCTGCCAAAGAGAAGAAGGCCCAAGAGAAGAAGGCCCAAAAGAAAAAGGCGAAGGAGGAGAAAAAGGCAGAAGAGAAGGCAGCCAAAGAGGAGGAGAAGGCTGTAAAGAGAAGGGCCAAAGAAGAGGAGAAGGCTGTAAAGAGAAGGGCCAAAGAGGAGGAGAAGGCTGAAAAGAGAAGGGCCAATGAGGAGAAGGAGGCTGAGGAGAAGCTGGCCAAGGAGGAGAAAACACCTGAGGAGAGGATGGTCAGCGAGAGGAAGAAGGCTATGGAGGAGATAGCCAAGGAGATTAAGAAGGCTAAGGAGGAGAGAAAGAAGGCTAGGGAGGAGAGAAAGAAGGCTGAAGAGGAGAGAAAGGAGGCTGAGGAGGAGAGAAAGAAGGCTGAGGAGGAGAGAAAGAAGGCTGAGGAGGAGAGGAATGCCAGGAACAGGGAAAGGACATCGTTCTGGAGAAGATGCCTGTGTCTTGGTTAAGAAAGTCAGCAGGAAGAGTCGAGAGCTCTGGAAGTGAGAACACTGGATAAGCTCCGAATGGAAGATGATTCGAGAGCTCTGAAAGTGAGAACACTGGAGAGCTCCGACTGCTAGGCCTGTTTAAAAATATCAATAAACATCCATAAAAGATAATCCATATTGTGTCTTGATTATTTTGCCTACATTATTATTATAAAACAAACATACAGGAGAAATAAAATCTTTAAAAGATTAAATGTGTGTAAATAATAGATAGGTATTCTTTATAGTTATTAATTGTATATATTATTAAAATATATATACATAAAGTTTTTAAATGACAGGTTTTGTTAATTTTCTGCATGAAAATAAATTTTACTGCACAATTTCTATTTATTTGCTGAATTTAACATGAAATCTAAATTGTGTGTATCTTGTGTTCAGGCTGTTTAAGTTCATGTTGAACTCTCCAGATAAACAGTGATAGAGCTTTAACATATGTAGAAGTTTGCTCTCTGATGATGAGCTGATGTGGCTTTTTTAGGAATGAATGTAACTGTGGTTACATAGTAAATAAATATATTATTTATATATACACAACCAATCAATCGTTTTAGATCACCACTGATCAAGAGTTTTAGTACACTGACTGTTCTACAACGTTTGAACGGTGGTGTATTAAAACTTTTGACTGGTAGTGATCTAAAACTGTTGACCAGTAGTGTGTATATATAAATAAATATATATTTTCCCCATTTTAGCCCAAAGCTTTACCACAAAACCACCATAAAACAGTGTATTAGGAGTTCAGGAAGCGTATACCTGAACATTTACAGTAATAACTTTCTGTGTGGGAGTTTCAGAAGTAGATGTCTGGTTCTTATCTTGGTAAGTTTTCTAGACCCACTCTGAATGACTTTGTTTACAGTTTAATAGGTAGAGTTGATATTTTTAGAAACTGTTGATGTTTGTGTGTGAACAATAGTTATATTTATGTTTCTTTCTTGTTTTCAGGCCCACTGACTTCCTGCACTCTTTTAAAAGGACTGTCTATGCAAACATGTACGAACACATAGTAACTTAGTCTAATGCAAGTCAATTAGACACCCAACACAACTCATATCATCATTAATGATATATTTTTATTAACAGCAACCACAATAGAAACATCACTTAAACACTTTGAAGAAGGCAGATATTGGACAATGTACAATTAGCATACAAAGTTTGGCAGGAAGTAGAGGTTTTATTTACAGAACTATCTATGAATATGTTTGCTGTGATAATACATTAAAATAAGTTATGTTTTGTGAATGCAAGTTAATATAACTATATAAAATATGAATAACTCATTAGCAGCAGCCTTTAACGTGAACATGTTTATTCCACACAATATTAAAATACAAAGCCTTTTCCTCTACTGATCACAGCGTTCTCGGAAACTGAGACTTAACACAAATAAAATACCCAGAAATGAATACACAGTCCCAGGTATCCACAGCTGTGACAGTAGTTATCTAGATATCTGACTGCATAGCTCATAAAATAGGATACTGGGTCAAGGTAAGAAAGACAGTCTACTTTTATTTAGCCTTCTATGTCCAGATTGTACTTAATTATAATCTACACTAATGTAATAAATGTATTTATTTAATGTAATAAATGTATAAATGTGTTTTAAGTCATTTTGGGTCACTTCACTATTTAAATGTTCTCACAAGCTGGTGTTTAAAACTGTACACACTGTATACATACACTTTCATATGTTTATTTATTTATTTACCTACACCCACTGTCCACTTCATCACCTACACCTCCTTACATTTATACTCAGTGTCCATTTTATCAGCTCCACTTACCGTAAAGGAGCACGTTGTAGTTCTAAAATTACAGACTGTAGTTCATCTGTTTCTCTACATACTTTGTTAATCCCCTCATACCCTGTTCTTCAGTGGTCAGGACCACCACAGAGCAGATCTTATTGGGGTGCTGGGTCATTCTCAACACTCCAGTGACACTGCCATAGTGAAGGTGTGTTGGTGTGTGTTGTGCTGTGACTGTTCCACTCGTACCAGCACAGCACACACCAACACACCACCACCACGATATTGTCACTGCCGTGCTGAGAGTGATCCACCACCCAATTAAGTGGTTAGTACGGTGGTGTAGTGGTTAGTACGGTGGTGTAGTGGTCAGTACGGTGGTGTAGTGGTTAGTACGGTGATGTAGTGGTTAGTACGGTGGTGTAGTGGTTAGTATGGTGATGTAGTGGTTAGTATGGTGATGTAGTGGTTAGTACGGTGGTGTAGTGGTGTAGTGGTTAGTATGGTGGTGTAGTGGTTAGTACGGTGGTGTAGTGGTTAGTATGGTGGTGTAGTGGTTAGTATGGTGGTGTAGTGGTTAGTAAGGTGGTGTAGTGGTTAGTACGGTGGTGTAGTGGTCAGTACGGTGGTGTAGTGGTTAGTATGGTGGTGTAGTGGTCAGTATGGTGGTGTAGTGGTTAGTATGGTGGTGTAGTGGTTAGTAAGGTGGTGTAGTGGTTAGTATGGTGGCGTAGTGTGTAGTATGGTAGTGTAGTGGTTAATGTGGTGTAGTGGTTAGTATGGTGGTGTAGAGGATAGGACGGTAGTGTAGTGGTTAGTATGGTGGTGTAGTGGTTAGTATGGTGGTGTAGTGGTTAGTATGGTGGTGTAGTGGTTAGTACGGTGGTATAGTGGTTAGTACGGTGGTGTAGTGGTTAGTACGGTGGTGTAATGGTTAGTATGATGGTGTAGTAGTTAGTATGGTGGTGTAGTGGTTAGTACGGTGGTGTAGTGGTTAGTATGGTGTTGTAGTGGTTAGTATGGTGGTGTAGTGGTTAGTACGGTGTTGTAGTTGTCAGTATGGTTGTGTAGTGGTTAGTAAGGTGGTGTAGTGGTTAGTATGGTAGTGTAGTGGTTAGTAAGGTGGTGTAGTGGTTAGTACGGTGGTGTAGTGGTTAGTATGGTGGTGTAGTGGTTAGTAAGGTGGTGTAGTGGTTAGTACGGTGGTGTAGTGGTTAGTATGGTGGTGTAGTGGTTAGTATGGTGGTGTAGTGGTTAGTACGGTGGTGTAGTGGTTAGTATGGTGGTGTAGTGGTTAGTACGGTGGTGTAGTGGTTAGTATGGTGGTGTAGTGGTTAGTAAGGTGGTGTAGTGGTTAGTAAGGTGGTGTAGTGGTTAGTACGGTGGTGTAGTGGTTAGTACGGTGGTGTAGTGGTTAGTATGGTGGTGTAGTGGTTAGTAAGGTGGTGTAGTGGTTAGTATGGTGGTGTAGTGGTTAGTACGGTGGTGTAGTGGTTAGTACGGTGGTGTAGTCGTCAGTATGGTGGTGTAGTGGTTAGTATGGTGGTGTAGTGGTTAGTATGGTGGTGTAGTGGTTAGTACGGTGGTGTAGTGGTTAGTATGGTGGTGTAGTGGTTAGTATGGTGGTGTAGTGGTCAGTATGGTGGTGTAGTGGTCAGTATGGTGGTGTAGTGGTCAGCACTATCTCCTCACAGTAAGATGATCTGGGTTGGATTCCCGGTCTGGGTGGTTCTGGGTGGAGTGTGTATGTTCTCTCTGTGTTTGAGTGGGTTCCTCCGGGTACTCCGGTTTCCTCCCACAGTCCAAACACATGCATGTTAGGTTGATCAGTCATTCTAAATTGCCCGTATGTGTGAGTGTGTGCGGGAGTGTGATGGACTGGCAACCTGTCCATGGTGTACCCCGTCTTCGCCCGTGACCCGGACTAGCAGGATAAAGCAGAAGGTAATGTATTAATGGATGTGTGTCTATATGTATGACACCCAAAACATGTAAATACAACTTGTGTTTGTGTGAATGAGTGGTTTATCTGAGATCCTATGGGCTACAGTGCAACAACAAAATTACTTTCAATCAATAAAAAGAACTGCCAACATAATTTGCATATTAATTTAATATTGGTAATGCATGGCACTGACTGGGTTTCCTGTCTTTGTTGCTAAAGCACCTGATTTAACAAAGAGTTGGATAGATGGTAAGTGTAAATAGTGGACTTGGGTTTAGAAAAGGAATCAATATTTAAAATATTTATCATATAATAATAATAAAAAGCTATACAGTATGATATAAATCCATACAGTATGACAACATGATGGCTGAGCAAAATCTATAAAAATGGTAAGAAAGACAAGGTGCTCTAAAGAAGGTGTAAGAAAAGGGTTCCTAGGAAAGAAAACTAGAACAATTTTGATGAGCAAACGTTGAACGTGGCGTTCTTAATGAACTCGATTGGCTGCAGTCAGAGTTGATCTCAGTTGGTGGTCGATTCATGTATTATTTCCTGACGGGAGAAGACAGTGTACAGCAGTGGCAGCTGGGTAAGTAAACAGGTGAATAAAATAAAAAATAACAAAAAGAGGATAAAAAACAGGTCAGTATTTCATCCTCTTTTCGTTATTCTCATTAAAGTCTCTTTTTTCTCTCATTTCCACCTTTCTCTCCTCCTCATATACATCCAGGTTAAATGTTTTTTTCTCTCGCAAAGTGCTTTACTGTCGGCTGCTTTCTGAGCTCGAGAGAAATTTTGCACTCAGTCTTTCACAAGGGGTGGTTTTACAGTTTTAATGCGGGACATGGGCCGTGTCTATCAGTCAATGCTATTGGCTATTGATTTCGTGACCAGACTCTCAACTAAAACAAATATGGTGGACGAAGAGGAACACAGACAGGTGAGTTAGATTAAAAGTTTGGTTTGTGTAACTTATAATAATGATTTTATAGTCATAACACTTTATGAGCACGTATTCACTCATTCCTGTTGCAGCTCGGTGAGTTAGGTTGATATTGGATATTTGGCAGATATTCGTGTTTCGTCTCTGCTATAGCTCACAAACAAACAACCTAAATCGAGATAAACCATCAAACAAACTACAATCATTACATTTTGCCATAATTCCCAATCTTTCCATTTCTCCAACTATCAAAATAGCCGGCAGCACTGAAGACGGCAAGGGACCGTATGTAAAATATGTTCCCGTACAATAAAATACAACATGTAGAGAATATATGTCTGCATTGTTTACCACAGCTTTTTAAAACTAGTAGATTTTGACATAATCTGTGTATTTTGCTCTTTAAAAATAACATACAGTCTCATTTCTCTGAATGTTGTACATTGTTGGACAGTACCGCACTTTACAGACGGTCCCTTGCATTCTCCAGTGACTGCTGGCTATTTTGATAGTTGGAGAAAATGGAAAGACTGGAAACTATGGCAAAATGTAATAACTGTAGTTTGTTTGATGGTTCACCGCAATTTTCAGAGGTTGTTTGTTTGTGAAATATAGCAGGAGTGAAACGTGAATATCCAATATCCACCTAACTTACCGAGCTACAACAGGAACGGGTGAATACGTGCTCATAAAGTGTTAAGATTATTAAATCATCAGTACAAGTTAGACAAAGCAAACTTTTAATGTTTCTCACCTGTCAGCGTTCCTCTTCGTCCACCATATTTGGCACCACAGGTTCCATTAGCCAATAGCATTCGCAGATATGCCTGCCCCGCCCCCCTCAAACTGTCAAAACCATTGTTCATTCTTGTAAACTGACAGCTGATGTTTAATAAAAAAGCTAACTATTCTAAACAACCATCTTCTTGTAGTCATGATAGATAAGGACCCCCATACTGTTATAGTTCTAATAAAATTGAACTTCTGTTTATTTTCTCCATAGACATCTAGCATCCAAATGCAGACAGGCTCTGCTATGGAGGCATGACCATAAAGAACAGCAAAGCATTGAGTCTCTTGAGTCTCCTGGGAGTGTGCTGCAGACGTGGTAGGAGAGACTTTGGCCTGTTGTTGGTGAGTTGTGAACATTATATGGGTTTGCATGTATTTGTTTGTGAAGGACTGTGGGGCCAGAGCTTGAGGACGGTTTGTGACCTGTCTGCTGCCATGGCTTTACCAGCACTTGTAATGGTTCTCCTTTGTGTTCTTTAAAAGAGCATTGCCTAAAGCAGACCTGACCACCAAAACAGGTTTTACTGTTAAATGCAGCGGTGGAATGAGCGGAACATTGAATTGTTTTGGGTAGCCTCCGACACCTAATGTCTCATTGCTGAGTTCCACATCAGTATTATATAACAAAAGAGTACAGAGCTCATCATGCCCTTCTCCACCTTAAACAATATACACTGATAAAGCTCTCCTCTCATCATCATTCATGTTCACCAGTTATGCTGTTACTATGCCAACATTTGTGTGGCTTCATGCCACCATCAACTGCATACCATTAAGTGAAATTACTTTTTAATTTATTTTATTATTAAAATATACTAACTGTTTGGATTGCAGGACAGACGGTGGCCCATTACCAATAATGAGTTTGACACTCCTGGTCTAAACTGTTTGGAGTTAAACAGAGATTAATAAAACTGGACCTGAGTTAGTGGTTAGTTGTAGACTATAGAACTAATTAAAAATAACATTACAGAGATGGTTTATTTTCTCCTTGCAGGTAAAACTTTAGAGCTATTGCAGGATGTCTGCTGGCCCACTGTAAACTAGAGACGTGGTCTCTGTCACTACCTGTATACAACAGAGCATTAGGTGTTGATCCATGTGGTCTGTTTGTTGGGCTATTTAAAGGTTTTTTTAAATAGCCCAACAATTTTTAAATTTTAAATTTTAATTTTTAATTTAATTACTATGACTATAAAGCACAACTAATTAATATAATCCTGACTTCTCGCAGCGTTTAGGAAGAGTGTGAGAACAAACACATAGTCTTGGTATATACAGGGGTAATTGGTGCAGCTACTCATGTTGTATGTTGGAAGTCATACAGCTGTGAGAGAAAGTTTGTAAATCTTTAGAAGTTCTGCAACTGAAATGTGATCTAATTATAAGTAAAATTGAATAGATATATGTATTCACTTAAAAGTTTTTATATACACCTCTGTTATTTAAAAAATCTCCAAAAATTTCAGATGAGTGATTTTACAACACAACATTATTTGTAAAGCTGCTCATCTGGGTGGTGTTTATGTTCCAGGCTAGCATAATTAATAAATACAAATAAACAACAGTGTGATTTGATGTAGGTTAGCTAACCCTCTCCTTGCTAAAGGCTTCTATTTACAGTAATCAAACCTTCATTAATTAAATCAGGTGCTGCAGTGAGAAGTCAGGAAACGCTGGCATGCATTAACAATATTGGAGTTTGAAGTTTTTACGTTATGATACATTAGAAATAAATACAATCTAGACATAGAAGTCATATATAAATAGACTGGCTTTTATTGTTCTGAGTCATTCAGGCAGATAGCTAGATAACTTCTGTAGTTCACCAACTGTCACAGCTGTAGTTACCAGGGACTGTGTATTGATGGCCATACACCCAATTTGTGCTGGTTCACAAATAAAATATGTTTTTGTGTCTCTTCTTTAGGCTGCTTACATAAGAAATGATGCACCGTGTCAAGTTTCAGTATTTAAGAATGCTCTGATCAATGTAGGAAATGGCTGTTTGTTAATATTGTGTGAAATAAAAATGTTAAAATATATATTTTTTTAAAGGCTGTTGCTTATGAATAATTTATTTTGTATTTGCTTATGTTTTAATTTGATTAATTAAAATATAACATTCTTGTTTTAATCTATTTGAAAAGTACTGCGTTCATATATAAAGTGTAGTAGGTAAAATATTGTTGCCATGTTGTGCATCTAGACACCAGCCCAGATCCTTTTTATGGACCTAGCCTAGAAATGATGATAGATCCAGCCCTGAAATTCAATTTACAGTACAATACTGTTATAATAAATTAAAGTAGATGCACTGTAAAATAACAGTAAAACACTGGCGTCTAATTTACAGTGAAATTTTTTACAGTCTAGCTTCTATGCTGTGGTTCAAAAGCACTCAAACAAGTGAAATAAGAAAATATCGGAAATATCGAGTATCGGGATATTATGTTTGGTAATACTGTATCGATTCTCAAAAACACAGTATCGATACACAGATTCTGACAGACAATGAATCATTGTGTGTTGTGTTTAAACTTCTGACCACTAGATGGCAGTGTTGTAATCCATTTTCAGCTCCACTCCAACATTAACAAGCAGCACAAGGGCGCAATGCTATTGTAAGCATTGGCGAACCTGTTGATATAGTGGTGTGTTTTAATAGTAGTGTTTGAAAGATCACAATATATCACTTTGCTTGCAGTATCGCAATATATCACTATATATTGAATCGTGACCGCTGTATCACAATACGTATTGTATCGCCAGGTTCTTGCCAATACACAGCCCTACTAAATGATGAGTGAAAGCTTTGCAATTTAAGTTTTACTAAAGTAAGTGAATAAAAGTTTTATTAGCAAAAGGTATGCCCACAGTAAGACAGTGTCAAATGCTGATGTGTTGCATGAGTTCACCTTTTAAGCTGAAGAATTAGAATTGAGCTGCTATATAAGGGAAATTAGGAAAATACATATGAGTAGACAAAAGTGCTAGAACTACAGTATGTGTAAATCTACTTATTTGCTTTCCACAATGGTTATTTGAAAGGCTTCTAAAGTAATGATTCACTGTAAATTTTTAATAAGTTCTTTTTTTAATATGATTATTATTATTATTATTGAACACTGCTAATTATGACGGGCTGGTCTAAGCCAAAAATGCAAAAGAGTCCAGCCCTGCCTAGAGCGCCCCACAGAGTGTATAGTGAAACGCTGTTTAAAATAATAGTAATTTTGCCTTAGTCTGTCTTATATGAGTATGGGTCATTTTTAGTTTATCAGTAAAACACAGGAATTTGTTTCAATCAATCTTTCCGAGTGTATAACTGTTTTATTGTTTATGCCATTTCATCTCATCCACATCAAGATAACCAGGTACCGAGTAAGTTGTGCCACAGTTTAAATAAGGGAAGCCAATATGACGATTTGTTCTTTTTTTGCCACCATAGGGGCAAATGCTAACCTTTTGCCCCCTCTGCGCTGTGACAGAACCTGCAGCTTGTTACTTTGAGAGGATCCTTAATGCTGTTCATAAATAACTGCTTTCCAGCCAAGTAAAACGTACAGAATCATTATCACACACTCTCACACACACACTCACTCTCACACAGCCACACACTCAAACTAGCATGTGCAAATGCACACAACAAAAGGAAATACACCGAGCTGTCAAGAATACAGTACGTGTCCCTGTGAGCTCTTAACAGCCAAGTCACAGCATAAACAACAAAATCTAAATAAACAAATACATAAATAGTTTCCCTTTAAGCATTTGTATGATTCCTTTCTTTCATTCCGAGTTGGTCTTATGTTCCCTGTTGGTTTCTAAGCACCCCATATAGTCAGAGTTCAGTGTACAGCTGACATATTCCCTGTAGTTTGAGGTTCTGTGTTGTTCAGAGGCCAGTTAACACTACCACGCCTCAATCCACGCCAGCAACTGCTCACAACGTCTCTCACGTCCGTCCTCTAGAGGGGACGCGAGTAGTTTCCTCTGACGAGTGTTCCTGGGAATGCACTGAGAGTCCTGGACTAAAGTCCACGTAGCGCAAGAGTCAGATCAAAGCTCATGGTTTTCTGACCCACTACCCTGACCATATACATGATTGAGTGACATCAGGTCACACTACGGGAAGGGGCACACCCCACACCCACGAGTCTCAGGCATGAGCACTCCAGGCATTAGTCTTTGGCCTGCAGTGCCCTCAGCAGAATCACAGGGGTCACCGGCCCGGGCAGGACGTGGGTTTGATGCATCGGCCCTGGAATAGGACCAGGTTAGCGGGACAGTGGCAGCCGGCCACGCAGGGTTTGAGGCACGGCCCGATCTCATTCCAGTTGTCGCAGTTTTTGGTGCAGCCGGGACCACATGTGTCATAGATGGCGCCATGTTTACACTGGGTGGCTGGAGAGCAAGACATATAGAAGAAATTCAATCACGGTAAAGGCACGAAACTCAAAATATACCTAGTTATAATAAAAATATTATAATAAAAATACAGAGGCGTAAGGATTGGGAAATGAGATACCAGATCAAAATGAATACATATGCTGTATTTAGATTATAATCAGGCTTATTATTAACTAGAAAATAAACTTAGTCTCCTAGTTTCAGTTAATATTTTAATATTTTCTCATTGTCCCAATACTTATGGTCATCACTTCCCTGGAAATGACATTCACATATCACTAGTGACTTGTGGTAAAGACAATTATATATATTAAAACACAACAAAAGACATAATCTGATATATTTCATATATTTTAATTCCCACTTATCCAAAACAGGTGCCTAAACATTTTGTTTTTTGGGAGGGGGGTTGGGCAAAGTGTAATGCATTTGGTGGTCCGATGGCCAGAAAGACAAATTATGTCTTTGTAAGCCAATTTGTGACTGCTAATCCCACTTTAGGCAGTTTTACTCTTAAATGTTCACCTCCACATACACTGTTCTAGACAATCCACCCCCATTCACATTGTTCTTGAGCTAGAATATACTTATTTCCCTTGTTGTTCTAATTCTAGGTTATTATAAAGCCAATACTACAAACATTAAAACACTGACATATGCTTGGTCATGTTCTTTTAAAGCAGTAAATCTGGAATTTGTTTAAAACTGTGTCAAGATTGCCATATATGTTGGAACAAAATAGAGATTAGGGAATAGTAATAGTAACTAGAAGGAAATTGGGATTCGCTTACTCATGCAGGACTGTTCTGGTTTCCAAAGCACGGGCGCTCCTTCCCTCTCGCAGGCGCGACTGTAGGCGATGAAGGACTCGCAGTAGCAGTTCTTATGCACTGGGCACTCGCACATGTCTGTCACACATGACCTGCATAGTGGGGTAACTCAGTTACTGGTGGAAGTCAAATGCGACAAAGGTTTCACTCATTCATAAATTTATTCATTCATAGAGGAATCTGAGCTCCTGTGTAACACTAAAGGACATATATGATCATTTATACTCATAGTATATACTGTATGCCCAAACACATACAGATGCAGCTACTTTAAGTTGCAAGCACTGCTGACGTTTAGTCGTGTACACACAGCCTGTTTAATCTCTATAGTACAGCAGGACACTCCAGAGCAGATGGACATCAGCCTAAGGTCACCATTAAATGGGCTGGTGAGCAGTGTGGAATCAAGAGTTGCTAGAAATCGTGGAACAAGAGCACCACCTGGTGCTCACAGACTGCAAGTGACATTCAATCAAGCATTCAGTATTCACTCATTACAGATTTTAAGTGTTTTCCACGTACATACAGAACACTGTACAACACAACTGGCCTTTAAAATGCAGACTGCAAACACACAAACATATGACTGAAGCTAGAAATAGTGGTGCAGCACATTATTTTCCATTACGCTCAGATTTTATGTTATTTTGCTTAAAGACAGAGAAAAAGAGTAGCCCGTATTTGAGCTCAGTACTCAGTCAGTGAGTGCTGTGAGCATTCAGTCACTTTCAGACATTCGACACTTTCGATCACTCACTCATCGTTTACAAAAACAAACTGTAGTGTTGATTTATGTTTTAGTTACATTTTATTTCCAAAATTGGTCATAACCAACCAGGAACAGCTCGACCCTTCTAATCCATTCAGCGATTGCTAACATTCATTTGTTGGAGGTTGGCTGATTCATCATCTGCCTTCGAATATTGTCCAGTGTTGTCTGTCGTACCTTACCAGATCTCACCCTGCTGCCAAATGTGTGCTCGCCCTGCATGTGGTATTTCAGGCTGGATGTACTCCGGTGACAGCTAAACTCAGCCTGACAACTTCTGAAATGAAACTTCCCGTTTAACAGACCTTTCTCCATCACTCACTAACTCACTCACTCACTCACTCACTCACTCACTCTTACTCGTCTACTCTTAATGAGAGATGCCGCGCATGCTCAAGTCTCAACATGAACTACGGATGACTTGCAGGGCTTATTAGGTATTATTATAGTGTTACCTTCGACAGCTGTAATAAATACATAAATAAATAAATAAATAAATAAATAAATAAATAAATAATAAATAGACTCTAAATAGACTTGTCTTGTGTGATGTAAAAGAAGAATGCCACCATACTTGGAACTCTGTACTCATTTAGGCTTCTGCAGTTGTCGAGAGGAATAAATTGGCCTCATAGTCTTATTATTCTGGCTTAAGCTGATTGTGACCCCTGGTGTTCAAATACTGCTATAACTTTAGATAACACAATAGATAGAAAGCAGTGATATTGTGTGTTACGATACAGTGTGATTCCTCCCAGTTAATGAGAAAGTACATTTTATCTGAGACATACGACACCTGGAACACATACCTATAGAAGGTGGTGAAGTCCACCACAGGGTGGCACTTCTGGAACTCCCAGGATTTGAGCTTGTGGCAAGCACGGTGGGCTCGGAGCTTCACTTTGACGGACGCGGGGCAAAGGTAGGACACGGGCCTGCGGGGAGGCTGCTCGCACACCTCGTTACCGTCCACGCGCCAGGACTCGGCAAACTCATCCACGTCAAACTTGAACAGGCCATCGCCGCCCATGGTGTCATCCCGCTTGTGGCCGTTGTAGTTCCCGCAGAGGCCGCAGAGCCGTCCCTTCAGGTGAGGTGCAGCCACCACCTCCACTAGACTGTCCCCATCCCACGTGATCTCCAGGCCTTAGAGACACAGTCAGAGGAGACAGTGAGTCACTATGTGTTCAAACATCATGTACTCCAGATTGTTGAGGCTTAAGACAATAAAATGTACTTACAGCAAAGAAATTGGGATAACTTGTTATAATAAAGCATCAAAATGATCATTTATTAAATAATAATGTGTACAGTGTTGATTAAAATACTATAAACTAGACTAAACTAAACTATAGGCTGTGTCTGAAATCGTACCCTGTACCGTTTAGTGTTCTATTCAGGGTGTTGGCTTTGTAGTGTTGTCCGAATTCTCAGTGGACAGTTAGATTCCCTATATAGTGATTACCCACAATGCACCATAAAACTACTGGACAACCTATGTACACTACTTACAGGTTGACGCCCCACAATGCAAAGCGGTTTCTTTGAACGAGTTAACGAGTGGAACATTTCAGACACACCCATATTTTTATTTTTAGATATTTAATGTATTTTAGAAGCAACAGGAAGATATAACACTCCGCCCCCCAAAAAAACATAGTTTTGCCAATGCTAATGTTAACATTGAAGTGGAAAAGTCCAATAGATGAAGATATCTAGATATTACAGCTATTTAGCGGTCCAGGGTTTAAATGTAATACAAAATAAAATCGTCAATCTTTACATGTAATCTATGAATTAAATTACTGTGTTTTTGTGATACACTCAAGTATATCACGCCTCCTCTGCACTGCATAGTTCTGAGGAATACCTGTTCCAGCCCACCTGCACTGAACTCCAGAAGAAAGACTTGGTAAACTGAATGTGGGACTCAGAGAAGCACTCACTACACAACAGGGGTGAGCAGATCAATAATAGTGTATCAATATTTATTTTAATATGCTTTTTAGAATTGATCCTTCCATAAAAATATTGATTAAAATAGTTTTAATAGCTGTTTTCTAAGCAATCATTTAAATACATTGGCGTAGGAACGGAGGGGATGGGGGGGGGCGTGTCCCACCCAATATCAGAAACAGGTAGATTTGTCCCACCCGAAAAATTAAACCACAGAAAAAGTGTTTAAAAACTCTTTGTTTTAAAAGTGCGTTTTGGCCCCCGTCGCAATTCACGTGCTGTGTTTGTTGTTAGCAACAGACTCTGGTTGTTAGGTGGTCTTTAACTGTGTTAAGGCTTGTGTTGAGATGCCTGTTCAGAAATATCCTGGTTTCGGCAGATTCACTGACCGAAGCTCTCGCCTTGCTGGAGCGTCGGGTAGCTCGCGCCAGCTTTCGCGAGGTCACTGATGAGAGCAAGGAATAGCAACATATACTGCAATAAAATGGATTTAGTATAATGTGTTGTTATGGTAACAGACTAGGAGGGTTTGGGTTAGCTAACGTTTATATTAACTTTAGTCAGAAAGCACTACAGAGAAGCTGTATCTGCTGTGCTGTTGGTTATTAAAGCTAAGGTGCTAGATAGGGCTGTCTGTATGTGTATTAGCTAATTAATGTTAAAGAATGAAAATATATGTTCCAGGGGGTGCTGTTTGGGACACAGTCTAACATTAATATTAGTCTTGTCTGGTCAGGAAACATTAACATACATTTATTTTGTCATTTTCATTTCAGCTCCAAAGAAAATAATAATGTTTTGGTTATATATGTATATAATCCATATATTGCATGTATAATTTAAAACAGGGCCATGAAATGTGAAGCACCTTGTTTAGTTTGTAAAGTGATCTTTGATTAGATGTATCTAATAACAAACAGAAGTACAGATAATGCTGTTTTTGTTTATTTATTAGTAATTTATTGTGATTCCACAAATGTTGTTCTACGTCTCTATACATACAGTGATTTACTACCTTACCTACAGTGGAATCAGCTTATAGGTAATATTTAGGGTGGGCTTTGATTCATATTAGCAAATGTGTCCTCCCCAATGTCAAACCAGCATCTACGATTCTGCAGTCCACAGTTAAGTATCTATAATGATATCAGAACATTAATGTGTGGCAACTTCACATGAACCCAGCACACGAACTCCACATCAAGGAAGGAGTAGCGCTCCCTGCTGGCCCTCACCTGCGATAGTGGTGAGTTTGAGCAGGTATCCGTCCAGGTCTATGTGGACGCCAGTGCTGTGGAAGGGCAGGGCGATGCGTGTGCCGTTCTGCCGGACGGTCAGGTGTTGGTGCAGGCTGACGGTGAGGCCCGCCATGCGCAGCTCCACCGACTTGGTCCAGGAAAAGGAACGTGTGCGCCTGGCGTCATTTTTCACCAGCACCGTGAAGCTGTCTGCTGCTGAGCAGTCCTTCGTCAGCACGTATTCACACGTGCCCTGGAAGTTGAACGTGCGCCCGTCGAATGTGTTGTAGTGGGGGTCTCCGAAAACTGTGCACACGCCTGGTTCTGAATGGAGAGGGGGTTGGGAAGAGAAGAAGCCATCATGGTGGTGAAATGTCAACTTCCTTTGTTAACCCTTAGAAGTTATAGCTATGGCAAAACAAAAGTCTGGTGTAATTCGATATGAACTACTGCTCAGTCGTAGCTCCTTGGAGGAGCCAGTAGGGATTTCGCTGAATGTCTGTATTCTAAGCAGATCGTATTTGTGTTTGTGAACAGGAGATGTTTTGTGGCTGGAAAATAACATCCTCTATACTTCTATCACATCCTGTCATTGTTTGAAACAATAAAAAAATCAATCACAGTGTGGTTAAAATTAGTGATAACAAGCGCCTGTCAGTCTTTATAAGCTAATTTTGCATGGAAACAGTTCATATTGGTCTGTCTCAAAACCTAGTGAGTGTCTAAGTAGGCTGTCTAGGTAGCAGCTGTGTAAGTAGCAGCGTTCTCTCCTCATCTCTCCTCATAAAACAGATTACTGAGACGCTCTAGTTAGAGAGAGACAGTGTCACGGCTTGTTCTCGCCCACTGCAGCACGCGACCGCTGTTTTATCTAGTTGCTAAGCTACCGGCCAGCTATCTAAAACAATAGCCTGAGGCTTAAAAATCTGCTAGCATAAATGCTAATGGCTCGAGTATAAAACTGCTAAATGGTGAAGGACTCGTTACAGAGTTGATAATAAAATACTGTTTTGTGTGATTATATGACCAGAACCACATTAAAACTCCAGAGAGAATCAAAATAACTCACATTTTAAAACCACTTCACTGCTAGCTTAGCCTGCGTTGCATAATAGGATTAGCCTTAGCGGCTGAGAAAGAGTTCGATGCTTCCTTAAAATCAGGTCTAAATAAGGTTCCTCAGTAGACAGCATGTATGTAAGAATTGGGACAGCCTACATGTTGGGAGCGCATACTATGACGTTAAATGCTGCCTATGTAGACCCTCATTAGGTTTAGAGACAGACTCATAATTATAATGCAAGAGCAAAGATAAACAGGTGAAGATAAACTTACTCACTTTCAGTGCAAACGGGACAGCAGCCAGTCCGATTCAGTATCTTATTCTGGAAGACACATACAAAGACAGTCAACAACAACAACAACAATAGTGAGAATAATAATTCTTATTATAAGAAACATGTTCAAAGGTGCCACTGAATGGAAAACATTGAATAAGGAGAGTTAAGTACATAGAACTGTCATGCTGTGAACCTGAAACACTGTTGCTCTTCTTTTAAACACAAATTACAAAAGAGGGATGGTAAAACCGGCCTGTACAGACGCTAGAATGCAAATTCTTTTACGCTTCAGCTGATTTTCTTTAAGCCTTTGGCGATGTTAACTGTGCTGCGGATGTGTACGCACGCTTGCTCAGCAACTCTCACAGTGCATTCAGCAATAAAGCATGGGGATCGTTTTCTACAGTGACAGAAAATATAATACCACACAGAACTATTAATCCATTACGCTATAACCCGTGTGGTTATGCAGGCGCACCACGAGTCGAAGAGTCCACGAGGCGTGGGTCTTAATGATTTACAAGGGACAAAAACTCTAAATGTTTTGCAGCTGACAGGAAACGCCAGGTAAGGGTTAAACTGAAAGCAAAACACAGACAAACAGACATTGTGTCTCAGTGAGGTAGTCTGAGGGAAAGAAACAGGGTAGATTGTTTCAAGTGCCATCAGAAGTACACATCAAAGCTTTTCTTTCCTCCCTCATCCACCTTGCACCCTCAGGGCAAAATAGCCCCCCAACACATGCACATGAGAAGCCACACTCTCGTCCAGAACTTCACTCCATTCAGAGCACACAAAGGCCTGCGGTTTGAGAGACTGGCTTCTCGAGTCTAAATATAGGGTTCTGTTTCTTCACTGTCAGTCAAACAGGAGGTGCTCCAGTCTAAAGTCAAAGGAAAGGCTCTTCCTACTGTCTGGCAGCCACCCAAAACAGAAACAGGTGCATGCTGGGAAATCACAGGTAGGTGGTCTATATTAATGGTATGTATTTATTGTCGCTGTCCCAAAAAAAGGATTTATATTGTGTGAAAGCTTCATGTTGGATGAATGGACCAATAGAAATGCTCCAAAATGGCTTGGATTAAAACCCTTTACATTGACTTACATTAAAAGTAGACAATAACATTAACACTGGTAACAAACAGTTGGTAGTCCAAACATTGAGAGCTAGGAATAGATACAACATAAATTAAACACAAAATAAAAAAATGTTATTAATTAGAATTATTATTAAAAGTACTTCATGAATGCTTCTTAACATATAATAGCATAGAAAGTGGAGATTATCATAATCTACACTACACAAAACCACTAAAGGATTCAGAGAATTCCAAGAAATTTCTACATGCAAGTGACAAGAACCAGAACCAATACTGATTGACTGTGATCTTCACAAAAACGCAGTTCTGAAAATCACTGTATTGGCACAGGAACACTTCCCAACATCATCTGTGAACACAGTACGCCTCTGCTCCACAAATAAAAATGAAAACTTCTCCAGAACCAAGCTATATAAGATAGACTAAGGCAAAGTGGAAAAGTGTCCTGTGGTTTGACAAGACCAATATTTAGATTCTTTTTAGAAGTCATAATGCTGCGTCCACCAGGCTAAAGAATAGAGCTCACAACTAAAATGCCAGATTCGCTGATGGTATGGAGTGGGGGGCATTGGTGCACATGGTGCTTGCACATCTGTAAATCTCCATTAATGCTAAATTACCTTTGGAGCCCATATGCTGCCATCTAGATGACGTCTTTTTCAGGGAAGGTCTTGCATGTATTACAACAGCATAGCTCTATCGTAAGAGTCATAGTGCTACACTGACAAGGCTGTGGTCACCATTTGAAAACATTTGGTGCATTATGGCAAGAAGTAGACAACAAAGGACACTGTTGACTGTGTTCAAGTCATTAAACAACTGAAATTCGGTATCAAGCAAGTTTTGAATACAATATTTTAGTGTGTATTGCAAAACCATACGCAGCCTTCACATGAGACAATGCATTAGGCACTAGTAAACCTCCCCTTAGATAAATTACGGCCACAGAAAGAATAAATCACCACAGAAAATGCCATACATGTATGCCACACAGGTAGATACTTCCAATGTTGGTTAGTCACAGTCCATAACTCTGCTGGGAGGCTGACGTGAGGGGTAGTGAACAGCTGGCAGGGTTAGAGGTAAGACGTAAAGACACTGGTGTATAGAGTCATGTTTCAAGGCTGCATGATACGGATATCATATTAAGATTGCACTGCCACATTGTGATTTCAAAATGAGCTGGGCTACGACAAAGGGCACGGGTGTAGAGTTTCCATGCAATACAGTCAAAGAGGGGATTAAAAGACATTATCAAACTTCGTCATTGCTACCAGGATCATTTTGATACTGGAGGGCACCTGGATCACCCGAGACAGCGAAGGAAATGTGTGGGTCCTGATGGCTATTTGGTAAATAATAATAATGATAACAATAATAATTTTACATTGTGCCGCTTGTTGGTGGCTGATCCTACATGATTTTACATTCTCCTGCCCTTAATGCAAAGATTACATTGCCTTATATGTACTTAGTAAACATTTAGAATTAAATCCTTTACCTACCACACTTGTAAATGAATAAACAAACATGAAATTTAAATCAACCGTTACTTTAAAATGCTAAATCTTTCTGTCCACCAATGTTTCCACCTCTGTGGTGAAGGACAAATGCCCTGAGGAGAATAACGCACTTAGTGTGTTTAGATGCACGTAATAATCATATTATATTGATCATATTTCTATTTCTGCAGTTATCTGATTTTTTTGAGTGGCCTTGTAAACAGCACACTCTCTCTTCCTTAGAGTGGCGTATGGCCTGAAATCCAATAATGAAATCTGATAAAGCGAGCTGGATTTTAGTGCAATAATCAGATTTCGTTATTTGGATTTCTTTTGGATTTCTCAGTTTGCAAATGTGCAAAACCCCAATAAAGCTACATAGTGAGGTAACAACTTTACTGTGTGTTGTTGTCAAGATTCAAAGCACTTAGCCAATATACGTAATGATAGCTTTAACTAGACAAGCTGATTAAATAGTATGGCGATATCCTGATATATTGTTTTTGTATAACAGCTCACTGTACCAGTAATAAGCAAATCAGTTTCATGTTACATGTGTTTATATCATCTTATTCTGTAAGTTTATTGGCCAGCTGCAATCAAAAATCGGATTACTGCCTCCTGTAGACCCAGAGTTTCCCATTATCTGATTACTCAAGTGCATGTAATCACACTGACAGTAAAAACAGTTCAGTGTGTGTTGGTTGGTGAATGTGTTAGGGGTCTCACCGGCGGGCAGCTGGTGACCGGCACACAATGCTTGGGTTGACACTCAATGTTCCCTTTCACGCAGGTACACAGTGTGCAGTTCACAGATGACCACCTATCGCCATCCTACCAGGACAGAGAGACAGGATATTAATGAAGCCCTGACTAATAGCTTTAGGCAACTATTCACACATTCATTTATCAATCATTGTGTATCAGTGTATGCGCTCTCCATCCATAAATCTCCTAAATATCCATCTGCTTATTCATATATCCATTTATTCATCATTAATTTACATGATCAGATTATTTATCTACCCATAATCTGTCTAATCCATCTATGCATTCACCACATACTTATCAGCATATTCATCCATCCATTATCCACTGACCTAATCCAACCCTACTATCCATGTTCACTTATCCACAGCAAATTATCCATCCATTCATTCACATATGTACTCACACATCTATTCACTCATCCATCCATAAATAAATCTAGCCATCCACAAACCCAACTATCCATCTAACAGTTATCTACCCATCCATACCAAATCTATCCATTCACACAAACATTCCCCCATTCATCCAGTGTACTGAGGCATCCTTAGTATCTCACCCTGTAGATTTTGTTCTTGACCCTACAGTACTTTACGTCCTCCATCTTGAGGTAGGAGAGACACTCCGGGCAACAGCTGGCACCCTGGCAGCTTCCAGACGGAGAACAGCGCTTTCTGCACACCACTGTGGAGTTCAGGCAGGTGCAATCTGTGCAGTTATCAAAGTTGAAGCATGTGCCATTCTCATAGACCTCACTGTGGAATAAGCAGCTGCCCAGAGAGAGGTCAAACACCTTCCTCTGACCTGGATAAGACAGAAATAAAGACACAGACAAATTAATATAATATTTATACTGAAGACTGATTCTTATTTTACAATGTTACAACAGACTAGATTGTGTTTTACTTGGATTATACTTTAAGATGTAGTGGATTGAAATTAGGGGTGTAAGAAAATATCGAAATATTGAATATTGAGACATTTTGTTTCGTGATACTGTTTTGATTCTCAAAAACACAGTATCAACACACAGATACCCAGCAGACAGTGAATCACTGTGTGTTGTGTTTAAACCTCTGACCACTAGATGACAGTGTTGTAACCCATTTTCAGCTCCACTCCAACATTTACAAGCAGCACAAGGGTGTATTGCTATTGTAAGTGTTGGTAATCCTGTTCATATAGTGGTGTGTTTTAATAGTAGGATTTCGAAAATCGCAATACATCACTTTGCTTGCAGTATCGCAGTATATTGCGATATATTGAATCGTGACCGCTGTATCCTGATACATATTGCCAATACACAGCCCTAATTGAAATATAGTTACATAATTAACATAAACAAAGTTTGTGTCTTCAAATGAGCTGGTTAGTTGAGAACAAGCATTAGGAAGCAACAGTCTGTTCATATCATAAATGAACATCTTAAGGGTGTTTGATCTTCAGACCATGAATGCATATATGGATTACTATGTGAAAACCAAAAAAGCCCCAAAAATGACAAAGGTTTAGCTTTCAACAGAGGACTACACTGACTGATAGAAACATAGCAAACTTACCCTGACATCTGGGGCAGCACTGGCCTGGGGGTGTATGGCTCAGGTGAGATGGGCAAGAAAGAACAGGACACACTTCCCTGTGACACATCGTTCGGCCTCCCTAACACAAAAAAACCCATACAGACAAACATGAAGATGAATAAAGACAAACGAGGTCTACCGTGTTGGGGTGAATTAGCATGTCCGCTTCAGTGTGGGTTCCAGGCCGCTCTGGATGATTTACTGTTCACAGGCATGTACGTAACTAATGAAACAGCAGCCATGATAGCAAAGGGAGCACCATTCATCAGGGAGAAAACTGCCACAGAGGACAGCAACACTGATCCTCACATAGTTTTTAGCTCAAGACGACGGACAGGGTTGCACTGTCTGCAGTAAAGAAAACAACAAATTAAATACTTTTTGGAGGCTGTGTGAAGCCCTATGGCTCAGTGTGTGCCTACAACAAGACCAAGAAGACTGTGCTTCCTTTGTAGTTCTCAGTAGTTCATGTTTGAAAAGATGAAACATTGATTTTTGGTTTCTCAGGTTTAGAACATTCTTACTTTATGTAGGTAGTTACATAAATACCATACATAAAAGTACTATTGAGAGTTAAAGACCAACCTTAACTTATTCATTTTTCATTTAAAAATCTTTTAAGTACATGTTTTTCTGTTTCAACTGATCAGATATTTGAAAAACAATTGTAATATATCATGTATCATCAACAATATTGACATTATATATGATATTTTTGCCATATCTCCCACCCTAAATCAATTTTTTCAGTTTTTCTTGTGTCCATCTTTTGAACACACAGTCTAAAAGGGTATATACGTATAGTTTCCATTTCTTTTTGGAGGGTTGCTTTCAGTTTTCCCAATACATCTAGAGAAATATTGGCTGTATTTTCTGGTTCTGAACATTCAAGAAATTCCCAATGCATTTAGAGAAGTTAAGGTCTACAAAGTGCTCCTACACTGTAAGCAGAGCTGATAAAATGGACAGTGGGTGTAGATACAAGAAGGTGTACCTAATGTAGTGGCCAGTGGGTATATATGGGTCATATATCTGACCCTACGTCTGGACATTGCATAAATACAAGCTGATATTTGTGAAGTGCAAAATGTTGTTGGGTATCCCGTTCATCACAGCCGTGTGTGACACTGGATATGATCTGTAAAGGAATGTTAAGGCTGGAGGTGGGTTGGGTGACTCATACGAACCCAAGTATAGGGTTATAACACTGCCTTCATTAAAATGACCAAACAAAGCCATGCAGAATATAAACCAAAGTCTCCAGAGAGCAGGAACCAACATCTAAAATAAGCCCACTGTTTGGACAGCTTTCCACAGTCCAGCAATACTGGCCCAACACATACATACACATGTGCCCTTTATAACCGCCAGCTCTCTAATTGACTGGGAAGTGCAGTAAAGGCCCTAATGTGTTTATCTGCTGAGTTTATTTATTGTTAAAAGGTAGTTAGACAAGTCCAGTGGCTCCCCAGAGAGTCAAAGACAAACCCATTAGCGGCAGAGTCACACAGCTCAGCCAGCCACCACAAGAAGAGCAGCTAATTCCAAAACACATAATCCATTGCCTTTTCAACATTAAGCATGCACATCACTCATATCATACTATTCAATGCAATTACATCATTATCTATTTAATTATATATTTAGTTATATAATTAATTACATTCACATTTCAGTCTCAACTCAACTCTCAACTTTTGTAAAAGCTTGTTTTTTATGCAGAACAATAACTTTTTTTTTACAATATTCAAAATTACAATTCATCACTTGACTTTCAAATACAAATGTGGAATCTCCTAAAAGTGAAATAAGCACTTTACACAAAACTTCCAATTTTTCAATAAGCTACATAAGCTGCATAGTTTTCTCACTGGCAACTTCTTAATGCTACCACAATGGACATGCCACCATTGTGCTGCACTCCACCGTGTCCAAAAATCCAAAACAATTGTCTTTAATGAAGTTACGAACACTAGCACCGACACGGTGCGTCAGCATGTACCGGCGCTCAGCAAATTAAAACAAGACCAACTAAAGGGGCTCCCTTGGTAATGCTCTGTATTTTATGTTTAAAAGCGGAAAACATTGATTTTTGGTTTCTCAGGTTTAAGCCCAGGTTTAGAAAGTTCTCATTTTTTATGGATGAAGTTACATAAATAGTACATATAAAAGTAATATTTAGGGTTCCAGACCAACCTTTACTTATTTATTTTACATTTAAAAGCCATTAAGTATAAATTTCTATGTTTCAAATGTGAAAAAATTTATATTGCGATATATCATGTTTCATAAAAATCTTGAAATTATATATATATATAACCTAAACCTGTTTTTAAGTTTTTCAGTATTTTGTGTGTCCACCTTTGGCGCTCAATGACTCCAAACACTGTTCAATTCCTTAGCAGGTCACAGCGCACCACACTGCATTTTGCCATTACATGTCAAATTGAAGTCATATTAGGATTAAAAAGAGACGCAGTCGATCACATGCATCTTAAAATCTACACAGAGTAAGGCCGCCTTTCTTTTAGATAAATAGACGAATGCTAATGGTCAATTACTACAGCTAATGTTACTAGCCAAGCCTTTTATAGCTCGTATTTTTCAACTGGAATGCAGCCAATAGTGAAGAGCCAGCAAACTGATACCAAGCATGATGATTGAGGTTGAAAGTTTTATTCCAGTCCTTTTTTTTAATGACTGGAGTGTAAATATGAACTTGAACCTGGCGTTTATTAGCTCTACCTGCCAAGATTCTATAGTATTGCTCTGCTATGCGATGGTAAGTGATGCTACACAGCACGGCTCCCCAATGTCCGCTGCTCTTAAGTGTAAAATATAAGCATTGTCCTCTCAAGAAAAGAGAAATACTTTTAACTGAGCATGGCAGTGTGAATAAACACTGGGAGAATTCCAATATGTCTGAGAAAGTAGCAGAAGTGGCAGATATGTTGAGTGGAAATCTCACCGTGCACATGCATTTGATGCAGGGCTTTCCCTCAGGGTGAAACTCCTCTCTCTCCTTATACAGGCGTCCCTCGAATATACAGCCTGAGCACATGGACGAAATGAAGAATCAGAGACTTGAAATTACACGCCCAAAATAACTTAATTAACACTAAATAATCTTGAACAGCATGGATCAATCCAAAGATGACAATGAAAAAAACTCAACTGACTGATGGTTTTACAGAATATTTTTTTAAATTGTGCATAATTTGGTTTTAAAGTATGAAAACTAGGAATTAGTGATCTAACATAGTAGTTTCACAGTAGCTACTGAATGAAGTAGTTACTCGTTCAACTGAAAAATAAGCACAGAGGTACGTAAAGGCTGAACAGGCATATAAAGACATACCCAGACATACTCACCCGGACACGATGGGCAGCACTTCTTGGGGTGGATCTTGGGATTTTTGCAGGGCACCACACACTGCATTTCTGCCTCCGTGATTACACCTTCCTGTCCCAAACAGGATAACAACCATTACAATCTTCATGGTCACATTAATCTGACCATCCACATCAGATGTGTTCAGCTCCGGTCCTGTAGGGCCAACACAGTTTGGTGATTTCCCTGGCCAAACACACCTGATTCGACTTTTCTGTTAATTAGTGGGTATGTTTGAATGGGGGAATCACCGAACCGTGGACAACGGCCCTCCAGGACTGGAGTTGAATACCCCTAAATTACATAGTCCGGTGAGGAAACTTGTATGAGGTTTTGATCTCAGGTAAAGGTTGGGAGAGTAGTGACTGTAGCCCTATCGCTGCTATGCTATGTCTTGTTTTAAGGAGAGTTTGTTTTGTGTGCCTCTGTGCAGCTGTTTTTGTTAGTTAGCTGCTTGTTGATGTAGTCATAGTTATCCTGATATTGCGGCATAAGCTGTATCTTCTGGTAAATAACACTTCAGTCCCATACTTTGATGATAAACAAATTCATGGTTCTGCATTAAATTTAAAGGCTAAGCACCAGCTAATATAAAAATATCAAACACATAAAAACAATAAAAATCTTTGTACAAATAAAAATAAAACGGCTTGAAAGACTGTTTAGTTCCACCAGCTGTTCGGAAACTGCCATAGGCGTTATGTGTCTGACGTAGATGGTGGACATCAACGCTAGAAGATGCTCTTACAGTAATGCACAGTGACAGAAAGGTGTTGTTGTTATTTGCTGCAGTAATTGGATGTACAGTGGAGCCCAGATACATAAACGGCCCAAAGACCCCCAAAATATCCAGAAAGTGGACTAAAAACTTTTAACGGGCACATTGGACAGGACCGTCCTCTCACTCTGTCATTAGTAGTGATCATCTCACGTCTGAAGATTATCACAGCTATGGGACGTAGGCTTACACAACGACTGGATCTTAAGTCTGGCGCTGTTCCAACAATATGGGCGTGTAAGGAAACCAGCGAGAGTTCAAGATCCTCCGTGTACGTGGAGGTAAACCAGGTAAGCTCAGTTACTGAGCCTGCTTTAGCTGATGTTAGCTAACATTAGCTTCACTTGCTAAGTTCAGTGGCTCATTTTAGGCTAAGCTAACGTAGCTGAGTTATGAAGATTTATAGAGTCGTATGAGAGCGAGTTCCACTTTGAGCATATTTACAATAACTGTACCTCTATATCTAGCTGGTTGCTAGGCTGGTTGCTAGGCTGTTGTCATGAATAATGTTGGTTATTTAGCTAGATACTGTTTACACTCAGGATGAGCTGCTGTTGTGGGTGTGGTTGGACTAAAAGTCTCTGGACTAAGTGATATGGTGGTCTAAAAGTATCAGGACTAAGTGATATGGTGGTGTAAAAGTCTCAGGACTAAGTGATATGGTGGTCTAAAAGTATCAGGACTGAGTGATATGGTGGTCTATTTCTACATTACAGCTCTTTCAGATTCAAATTCAGAAATATCATCAGAATCTGAAGAAGCAGCTCTGGAACATTCTCAGTCCCAGTCAGTCATAATGCTGTTGTACCGCAGAGCTGTTCACTGTGACGTCACATGGTAGCGTTCAGAAGTTTCCGTAGCAGGCTTGGGTTTTTCCGTCAATGTAATTAAAATCATCTATTTTAGACCAAATTAAGCAGTGAATTTCATTTTAAGTCATGTTTATATATTTTCAGTATCTAAAACCATGTGAAATCACCAGGGGTGTCCATAAGTGGTGCTTAGCCTTTAAAAACAACGACTGGAACTTGGCTACAGAGGTTTTAGGGGTCAAACTAGGAAATGTGTTAGCTTTGATAAAAAAAAATCATGGTGTTAATAATCACTTAAGCTTTAGTGTTTATCTTGGACAATGCTAATTAAAAGAGGCTCATTTTAGACTCTTTCTACTGGCCCGCTTTCAAATTGTTTTAATGGTTTTAATTTTAATAGGACGGAAATAATAATTTGGCTGAAGAAACATAGTAGCCTCAGCAGAATTTAAGGTCCTCACAGAAATGCCTGCTCAGGAGTGGGGCTCCTTGCCTACAACCTATTGACACTTACAGCCACAGCTGAACATTTTCATATTGGCTTCCCCTAGGCTTTCAGAATCTACTCGGACTTCTGCCCACACACCTGTGTTCTCCCCAAAGGCCAGCACTTTCCTGTGGCTGTGATGCATGGAATAATACAGAGCTTTGTGTGTGTGTGTGTGTGTGTGTGTGTGTGTGTGTGTACATTCGGAAAACTGGGACCCAGATGTGCAGATGGAACAGCCAAGTTCACCTGTTTACCTTTTGTAAGGCAATAAGCTATAAATCTGTCCTCAGTCACTCCCTCTCCACTTAACTAACGCTCTTAGTGAAGGTCAGTGAGTGAAATGCCAAAGAGGTAATGTGAGGTCAACCTGCACTCACTAAAATACGCACATTTGATAGAATGAAACAGTTCCGGTTTTAAACCCTGACATCTTATTGTGTATTAAACCTACTGAATGTGCTGATGTCCACTAGGGCTGTGTATTGGCAAGATTCAATATATCTCGATATATAACGATACTGCAAGCAAAGTGATATATTGCGATTTTTCTAATCCTACTATCAAAACACACCACTGTATGAACAGGTTTATCAATGCTTACAATAGCCCTGCGCCCTTGTGCTGCTTGTTAATGTTGGAGTGGAGCTGAAAATGGATTCCAACATTGCCATCTAGTGGTCAGAGGTTTAAACACAACACACAATGATTCACTGTCTGCCAGGAATCTGTGTATCGGTACTGTGTTTTTAATAATCGGTAAAGTATCACCAAACATAATATCCCGATATTCGATATTTTCGATATTTTCTTACACCTCTAATGTCCACTTAATTTAAATGTGCCACTAGAGGAGTCACGGCCCATGCACGTCCTGAAACATATCAGCATGAAGAATAACACTTGTATCAACTCCTTACATTTACACTCCATTATCAGTACTTTCTACTCCTTACATTTACACTCCATTATCTGTACTTTCTACTCCTTACATTTACACTCCATTATCTGTACTTTCTACTCCTTACATTTACACTCCATTATCTGTACTTTCTACTCCTTACATTTACACTCCATTATCAGTACTTTCTACTCCTTACATTTACACTCCATTATCAGTACTTTCTACTCCTTACATTTACACTCCATTATCTGTACTTTCTACTCCTTACATTTACACTCCATTATCTGTACTTTCTACTCCTTACATTTACACTCCATTATCTGTACTTTCTACTCCTTACATTTACACTCCATTATCTGTACTTTCTACTTCTTACATTTACACTCCATTATCTGTACTTTCTACTCCTTACATTTACACTCCATTATCTGTACTTTCTACTCCTTACATTTACACTCCATTATCTGTACTTTCTACTCCTTACATTTACACTCCATTATCTGTACTTTCTACTCCTTAAATTTTAAACATAGTCTCGTTACCCCTATTTCATTTCAGCTTGTTTTCATTCATGTACATTTATATTCCAATAAAGATTATTAATAACATGACTTTGAAGTTTAAAGTTGCAATGGGCATATATGCGGCTGAAACAGGAAGCCTAGTGTATCCCATTTTTTTAACATTAAAAGTTATATATAGTAATATAACATTATTTCTTTTAAAAGTGGTGGTGCGGCCTAAGCTTTTGTCCTTAATGGCATTTTCCCTCTAACATTACATTTCTTTTATACTTTAAGTAGTTCTGAAAGCAGTACTTTTACACTTTTACTGGAGTAAATCTTGAGTTGATACTATAACTTCTACAGAAGTATTTTTAAACCATAGTATCTATACTTCTACCTGAGTAATTAATGTGAATACTTTTGACACCTTTGTATTAAACCTGAGGACTTGCTTGTGACATGCACTGTTAGGTTCTCATGGAAAAACATGGTACAACTGGAAATCTTTGAGAGAACCAATGAAGCTTGGACTGGAGTGGTTGGTAAACTAGGCTAGCTATAGCCACATCTCAGAAAAAGTCCAAAGCCTGGTTGCATTTTGAACTTTTGAACAACTCACAATGCAATGAGGCCATTTTACAAGTATCTGGGAAGATTTACAAGGAAGGAACCTCCACTGAGTCATGCAGTGCAGAAAACATCTGATGTATTTAACACGTCCAGCTACGGCCTATTATTGCATTGCATACATTATAGTTCAACAAAATAATGAAACAACCATGCATATTCCCTCACTGTTGTTTTTATGAAGTAGTAACCCGTTTTACTGCAATATTTGTACTGTAACTAGAAAAGAAACATATTGGATAAAGTATTTTGCGTCACTGCAGCCCTAGAATTACCTCTCTTGAAGTATATACATTAAACATTTGAGAGGAAACGTATGCAAAGTCATGACATCTTTCCATGCATAGATCATACACATCACAGCTGGAAGACGTGTTGATGTAGGATCAGATTGTTTTAATAATATCCCAATGAATATTTATTGAAAAGGTAATATTTTATGAATATTTATCCACTTCTTCTTCTTCTTCTTCTTCAAAAGACTCCCCCAGCCAAAAGTCTGAGAAGCATGATAGGTATACAGAAGCTCTCAGGTATGTCTCTAATAAAGCAGAAACACCTAAAAGACAGATTATCTCACCTGACATCGTCGTGTGATGCATGGCTTGGTGGGAGTAGTCCAGGAATATGAGCTATTATAGGCTTTCCCTTCCAGCTGACATCCTGGAGAGAGAGACAGAGAGAGAGAGAGAGAGAGAGAGAAAGAGAGAGAGAGAGATTAATTCAAATTCTGAAAAGCATACCATTGATCTCACTGAATTTGTGCTGCATAGTTTAAATAGACAACACATTAAGTCACTACTGTGTGGATGGAAACTCTACCCCACGCTAAAGTCTGTGGTTTACCGTAAGCCCTTTGGAAGAGGTGAACCACGGGACAGAAGGCAATGCCTGCCCTCTGTCCTGCCGACCCCTTCGTCCTAATTCTACAGGTCCATATTAAAACAAATTCAATATGGCCCCAAATGAAAGGAACCAGCGTGGAGTCGTGAGCTTTGGAGGGAACGCAGGAACAACACAAAAGATGACGGCTTGGGACTTTCCATTCAAAACTAACAAAAAGTGAGCTGACATAAAAAAAATAAAAAAAAAGCCAAGGCATCTTTAATAAACCCTGGCTCGTAAAATAAAAAGACAGACAGAGCTAGAAAGAGAGTGAGAGAGAGGGGAGGGGGGTTGAAACAGACCACAAACAAAGGCCCTCGCCCCTGCTGTGAAGCTACGAGTCTAGTCCGGAGTGACCCAGGCTAAACCGGCGTTCCTTCTCTCTCTCTGACGAGAGCGTATGGGCCAAACCAGCACTGAAGCAGCACAGACCTCATAAAAAAGAGGATTTTATTTCTGTGCCCCATAAACCCAAGCTGCACCCAAGACTCCAATTCTCGACCAGATAGCGCAGCTGCTGAGACCCTATGTGGAGTGGGAATATTCTAGCGCACACACATGCCCTTTTTCTCATACACAAAAGACCTTTTATGTCCACACTAAGGATTGAAGTCACAGTGAGTCACTGAACGCCGCTCTGACCAGGTCTTCATAAAGCAATAAGCTACTCAGGGATGTGGATAGCAGGGCTTGTGAGACGGTGAAGAGGAGAGAAATCTCATGAAGTGAGCAGTAAAATCATTGTAACATAGAGTCTCTGAAGCTAGTGGCGAGTAAAGTGAACCCTTGCTCTGAAGGTTTTGGGGTTCAAATATCAGGACCATCCAGTCACACATTTCAGAATTGGTTTTAACACCCTGCTGTCCCCTTGGCCTTGCTATTTCTCTCCAGGCACCATCTTAAGGGCAGTTACAGTAGCATATTAGCCCAAGTGAAGGCATTACATTATTCCTTGGCAGAACTAAGGATCAAGTGAACAACACCCTTGCTTCCCCTTGCTTTCACAGTACTGTGAGTGGCCTTTTGTGTGACCTAGGAGAGCTGAGGAAATTTTAAATAGTATTGAAAAAGCTTTGGCCTGCGTAATTCTGGGTGTGACCTTGAGCAAAACACTTTTTCCACTGCTCCAGGTAGCACTCCTGCCTGGCTCCTAGACTTGGCATAAATGGCAAAATGACCAAGATCCCCAAGATCAGTGAAGAAACATGCTAAACGTTCCTAAAATCATTATAAATATAAATACAGTTAAAATATATACATTGTTTATGTCCTAACAAATCTTGTATCTGTGAAATGGGTAGCAAATCACCCTTGTTTATCACTATTAATAGTATTTACTAAGAGTCACTGACAGTAAATATCTGTTGTTGTGTTCACCTTTGCATCTTTCACAGCAGGCTCCCGTCTGTTTAACCACCAGAGCGCAGTCTTCTCCCACTAGGGGGCACTTCTCCTGCTTGCAGTCTGCTTTTCCGTCCTGCAGAGCAGAGAGAGAATTTTACCATCATGTTGAGCTTGTACGATTTATTCTTATATCATAAGAGACTTCGTACGAGGTCTTTATGAGTCTTAAGCCATGCGTTTGGCGAGCACAATCTAAAGTTTGACCAGTATCGGCCCTAAATGTTCATTACCCAGGGAGGCGCTTAAATAACCCCACTTCAAAGAGAAAGACAAGCCTGGAGAGTTCCAGAAGAGGGGAAATGGATTTTCTAATATTACAGAGTAGCTTTATGACAGTGAGACGTTAAATGGTCTTCAACCACATCAGCCTGGTTAACATCATCATCTCAAAGAGAACAAGGCACTCAAGGCAGAAAAAAAAAAAAGAAGGAAAGTTAGTAACAGAGGGAAAGAGAGTAAGACTAAAGGCAGCAAGAAAAGACTAAACCACTTTTGGGGTGTCCGTCGATCTGAACCAAATTTGTTTGTGTCAAGCTTCTCCAAGGTCAGAGGAACAGCTCGGGCTGATAAATGTCTCAGGCAGTGGATTACAGGCTCAGTCAGAGCGGAGGGGAACTATCAGCTTACAACACAGCCGGCAACAACCCACCCTCCATTGATTTCCTTTCATAAAGTTAGACTCTACCGTAAGTCAATACAAGGAATTCATTAAGCCGTCACGTCGCCTTGGAGAGATGACAGCAGAAGACGAAGGCGGAAAACTCGAGAGTCCCTCAGAGACCCGTCGTCACCCGGTCTCTTTGACACTAACACTGCTTCCCCCCTCAACAAAAATCCGAGCGGGCTCAAATCACACACTAATACAGTCTAATCGTGTCAAAGACACACTGTTTGACTCGGGAGCTTGTACATTGTAGTTATTGTAGTTTCCCCTTGACCTTCTTCATTTTGTGTGAAAGGCTGTGGCCTCCTCCGAGTGGCTCCTAGTACCTCCTCAGGCTCTCTGCACACAATAAAAGCACTTCCCTTCTCCATTGTTGCCCTTACGACACTCGTAAAAGTCCAACTAAACTCGCTATAAGGCATCTTGGAGCAATAAAGTCATATAAAGACATTTGCGTTTTCTGTAAATGTATATTATATTCCTGTCCATTCCAAAAAACGTCTTTGAGTCGATTTTTTGTTTATGTTTTCTACTTTGTCCTACTTTGTCCTCAATTAAAACAATGCTCACTTCAAGTTCAATTAAGTGTTTGAGCATTTTCAGAAATGCAGTTTCTTTATGTTGCTCACTTTTGGCTGTTGCGTTCAGATCCCCATCCACAAATCATAAGGGCAACGTTTACTCTCCCTTGAGTCTGTTAACTACTATATTTCTAGCCTGAAGTCCGTAATTGTAGTTGTACGGCCATAATTAGGAATCTACATAGGCATTTCGCTGCTGTCCACACTTCCCCACTAATTAGCTACTTTAAAGTGCATTCATTGCTTGTATAAACTACATAGAAAGGCGCTGCCACTAAAATGGGACACTCTGGAGCAACCACACATAAGCCTTAGGTCACCATGTCCAGTGACAGGTGTCAGCTATAGGGGTATAAGCCCCCACAGCACTGAGCTGTGGAGCAGTGAAACCACATTCTCTAGAGTGATGACGCTCCATCCAATACCTCTGGGATGAGCTAGAGTGATCATTCAACATCGGTACCTGACCTCACTAATACTCTTGTGGCTGAATGCAATCAGATTCTCACTGCAATTGTCCAACATCCAGAAGAGTAGAGTCGGTTACTGCAGCAAAGAAGGGGACTTCAGAGGAAACACTGAATGAAAAGAGTGTTATAATAATAACTATGATAAAAATAAAAAAAATAAATAATAATAATAATAACACATACGGGAACCAGTTTGCTTGGAAACCAGGTGGTTCATAACACTAGGTTCTGCATAAACCCACCGTTGATCCATTATAATAGTTAGCTAGAGAAAGTTAAGTCTTTTCACGAGTATATATGTTTTAATCTTCTCAAACATTACTATTAGTAATATCACACAATGGCAGTGCATGTAGTGGGCTGTTTCAGTCATTATGTTCTGTAAAGGCAACAAAGCACTGACATAAAAATAAGAATTTTTAATACATAAGTATTTTTAAAAGTACTTTACCTCCACTAAAAATTTGACTGAACAACTTTTAATTCTACTGGACTATTATTTGACTCAAGTAATGGAGTATGTACTTTGTCCACCTACAGCTGCAGATCCTATAATCAGGAATTGTTACCTAGCATGCTTTCCACAAGAGAAACAAGGAATTTTAACACCCAAACCTTCAGGACTCCAAAAAATGTGATGTCCAACATGCCACATGGTTGTCCTGAAATCCCTGGTTGTCGATTTAAGTGCTGGGCATTAGCCTGTATTTGCCCACCTGTGTTTTTTTGCCCGCTCAGTCATTAGCGCTAAGTGATGTGGAGCGTGGGGACCTTTCTGAAGGAGGTCAAAGGTCACAGGGGATTAAACTTGGAACCCCCTGAAAGCTCACTGGACGAGAAGCCCAGTCTGACAGACGAGGCCTGCCAAACTTGTTAGCCTTCAGTCAGAAAACGATAGCGATAACGCATCATTAATAATTCCCAGCCTGCCTCACAGTGACGGAGGCTTCTACCTGAATTTCTTGTAGCTGTGTAATACTGTATATCAGATGTCTTATCAAAAAAATGCAGTCATTAACAGATAACATGACTACGTCTCAGGTTTAAATTGATGTCCAGACATGCCAAAACAAGCTCTTGAGTGTTTGCTGCATTTTCTCTAGAAGGTCTGAGAACTCCTAGGAGCATTGCTCTACTCGTGGCCCCGGTAATGCCCCTGCCCTCGCCTTCTGACCCTTAACCTCTCTCTAAAAACATGCAGGTCATGACCCACGCACATAAGTAGTGACTGCGCCTCTGCCCTCATCGGCTCAGTCCTGAGAGACTTATCAAACCTTATTTAAATACGAGTGCAGATCTGGGATCAGTAGAGGCTTTCGTATGTGGATATACATTAATATTAAGAAACTTTCCGGCTTCATGATGTCATATAATGCCATATAATTTGGCCAAATGAGAGAAGTTACTGGTGGCCCACAGCTCCCAACGAACTGAAAATAATTCCTGAGATTACTTTGTTTGTGCCCGTTGGCGGCAGTAACAGCCTCCACTCTTCTGGGAAGGCTTTACACTAGATGTTGGAACATTGCTCACATTGCTCAGTGCTTCTCGCTGACCGGCCCACCATTAGGAGATAGTTTAATGGGGCCCCGTGCTCCGCGCCACGCCGTCTCTCAGGCTGGACAGAGGCAGATTAAAGTAGGGCTGTGACCCGCGGCAGGAGGCCGGGGGCAGATTAGATAAGGCCGGGAGGCAAAACTCTGACTGCTATCAGAGGAGTCTAGCACACCTCAGGAGACTCTCTCTCAGAGAGACAGAGAGAGAGAGATGGGGGCTGCAGAGAGATGCAGGGAAGCAAGATAGAGTTTGGGAGACTGGAGAGGGAGAGAGAGAGAGAAAGACAGAAAGATATGAGAGCATGTCAGAAATGCAGGGCAGGAGGAGAGAAAGTCAAAGAGGTGCAGAAAGTATTGGGGCAGGGAAACAGCAAGAGAGAGAGAGAGAGGCAGTGATGAAGGGGAAGAGAGGAGAGAGAAGAGATAAGAGGGAGATAGGAAGAAAGAAAGAGAGAGAGAAATAAAGACTAGGAGACAGAGAGACATAGATACAGAAATGAGGGCAAGAGAGAGATTTATAAAAAGGAGGAGAGCGTGAGACAGAAAGGAATTAGAGAGGGATGTAGAAAGAAGGAGAAGAAAAGAGAGAGAGAGAGAGAGAGAGAGAGAGAGAGCCTTATAACTACAAATGACAATAGACTGAACATGCTACATGGCTTTCCTTTGCCATCGAGAGAGGAAACCAAGCTGTGAACTCTCACCAGACACACGCAGGAGATGCAAGGGTTGTCTGTGATGTTGGGGATGTGCAGTACTTCTCCTTCATTATCACAGCTCGCCTCAGTACCTGCCAAAACACAGCTCTGAGTTACCAACTAATAAGACGGTTAGGACAGTCATCGTGTTTTCTTTTCTCACTGAATTATTATTATTATTATTATTATTATTATTATTATTATTTACAGACGAAAACATTACCCTAATCATTCGTGCCACTCCAAAAATAACAGCCCACGTAAAAATAACAATAGATAAAATATATATGAAATATGTAGATGTAAAACATTATCATGCGAAAATACTTAAATACGTCAAATTTGCCCACACGGACCATCAAAACAGTACAGAGACTTAAGTTTGTCTTCCTATTAGCCAGCTTGTTGCTTCAATGTTCCCGTTCCACCTTAAATAGTGCAGCAGTTTCGTTCTGGCGCTCTGTTTAAGGTAGAACCGGACGATTGGAGCTAGTTAGTGTTCATCTCTACATGCTAATTAGCCTCTTTAGCGGTTTTACAGCTTTTCACGCTCACACACTACCGTCTCGAGCGCAGGGAAGCCGCGCGCGTCAAAATTTGAATTTTAACTGACTTAACGGTAGTTTATTTCTCCCTCAGCGTTTAACGTAGATTAAAACTGTACAAATCGGAGCCAAACCGGTAAAAATCGGTGTAAACGGAACAGTGTTGACCTCCCTGCGGGGTTTTGCTCCGAGATCCACCTGCTGCTGCACTCCAACCGTATGATTTTGAAGCTTTCGTGAGTTTACTGGCTTTTATTTTTTATTTTTGCAAGACAGCTGACGTATAAAAGTGTTTGTTACCTCACGAAGGACATTTTTAGGGTTAAAAGAACAAGTTAATGAGAATAAAATCACTAAAATTCAAATCAGTACAGTATATAGTTGGGTTCAAGTCTATTTACTTTACGTATATTCCATTAAGTTAGTTTTAGTTCAGTCTAATTCGGTTCAACTCGGTTTTAATCCGTTCCGTTCAATCAAATTTAGTTTTAGTTGAATTCAGTTAAATGTGGTTTAATTTATACAGCGCTTGTTTGTTTCAGTAGATACGACTGTGCTATACTGATCCAGTTCCAGAGCTTTACAGAGCAAACATTTGAGAAAATCTGGAGAATAAGGAGATGAAATGCAACTGGAAAGTACAGGTGGGTGTATACTTAAAATACTTAAAATAGTGCAGCATTTTAAAAATACTATCAAAAACGGATTACATTAATATTGTGACAGGCTGTATTTAATTCAGTTAAACTCTACGATCAAACGTGGGGGCAATTTTTAAGCTACTTATGATATTCACAATATGCTCAGAAAAATAATATTTTGGCAAAAGGTGTTAAAATTTTTTCACGAAAACCAGGTGAGTCTGTCCACCAGTTGATTTAGTATATAGAAGGTGAAAAGGTGTGTTTTGCAGATTTCACTTAAATAATTAGTCTTTCTGGGTTTGAACTCTAGTGTTGTGCAATAAAACACAATAGTTTGTCCAAAAAAATAAATTCCATTTGTGGGCGATCAGGAAGGACACTTCTGGTTAATTCTTTAGACGTGTGCTGTGCCAAAAGCACGTCTGGTCAGAGTACTACTTGGAACATGGTGTTCCAAGAGTTCCTTAGTAAACACAATGGATCTGTATAGAACCATTACCCTCATTTGCATGCCTAAGTAGTTCTTTGCATGGTGAGATTGTTCTTCAGGTTGTTCTTCTTGGTTGACAAGACTGTAACAATAGTAGAGCTCTTTTTGGTTCTATATAGAACAATATAAAAGACCATCTCCATCAGTCTGAAGAACCAAGCAATTGTTACTTTGAGTGTCTATGTAGAACCATTGTCTTTGCTGAGGAACCTTTGAGGAGCAGTCTCTTGTAAGAGTGTAGTAGATCATTAGCAGTGCGTTAATTACTGTATGTGTGATCAGTACGTGGTTTGGGACGCTCGTGGGTAGTACCGGGAGAGAACCTGTGAAAGAGCTTCACAAGCCGGGTTTACTACCGCTGACACTGGTCACTCCTCGCGCCCTCCATCGCTCTCTTACCTGTAATCAAAGGTGAAATCCTCCGCGGCGCGTGCAGCACTAACAGCAGGAGCAAAACCCAGCGGGGGGCTTTAGGGGGCGGACACACAGCCATCCGTCCGCACAGATAAAAAAAATAAACAAAAATAAAAAAAACGTGAAAACCCCAAAAGAAAGAAAGATAAACAGTTCTTCCTCCAGAAGTGTCAGAAGAAACGGTTGAGCTTAGTATCCAATCAGACTCGAGTAACCAGATTTGTTACTCTCGGTAAACGGAGCTCCGTTTTTCATCCATCGTTCAGCGCTCGCGGGGTTTCTTCGAGTCCGAACCGGCGAGATATTCCTGCACATCCACAGCCGCGCGCCCTTCAAACACCGGCGTGTCGTTCCGCGCTCACATCCAGCCTCGCGTGCTTCCCGGGCGCAGCTCCGTCTGCAGCGCGCGATCTCCTTGCTACAGCTTTCTACTACTACTACTACTACTGCTGCTCTCTTCTCCTCTCTTCTCCTCTCCTCTCCTCTCCCTCTCTCTCTCTCTCTCTCTCTCTCTCTGCTCAGGAGCGGCGGAAACCCCGCGCGCCTCCAGTTAAACATTCGCGCGACGCAGGATCCTCCTCCTCGCGCGCAGACACATCAACACCCCCAAACCTCTCCTGCCTCTGCATATTTAAATCGCTCCCGGGGCTTTAAACACTCCGCGCGCGCCGCTCGCTCGCGCGCTCACGAGACGGGTTTGCTGTCAATGCAAGCATCTGTTTCACTCAGGCTGAGATTCACTAACGAGTCTTTTAGCCCCTGCCAGGGGTGCCAATAATTCTGGAGGACAAGGCTCACATATGCACTGACAATAATTTTTGTCCTTATTTGTCTTGAGTTTGTGACGTCATGCCAAAAAAAAGAACCCCTACTTCAAATCAAGTCTTGGATTTTCTCAAACTGGTTTCCTGTAAATATGAAAAAGAAAAGAAGAATGAAGCTACTTTCCAAGCGCCTTTTCAGCTGACGGGCTTTCGCCTCGCTGGCAGCCGCCTCGTCTGCATCAAAGACTAAATTAACAAAGGGCCTATAGAGGCAAACGCACTAAACATTAAACATCAGAAAGAATGACAAACGTTGCTATGCAAATGTAAAGCTCAAGTCCAAAGCTCCACTTTCACACTTATTTTCTATTATGCAAACTAAAAGTCTTCAGTGTTGCATGTGAATGAAGCCCAGCGCTGCAACACATCCACAGCAGCAGCCGCAGCCGTTTCTGTTAATTGCAGCTGGAGAACAAATAAAACGTGACTTCAGAGCAGCGGTTATAATTCAGCCCCACCTTTTAAGCTCTAGCCAACTGTTAGTTTTCCTTTCTTTTATTGCGGAGCATTATTTTCTCGCTAAGAGAAACCACAGACTGCTGTGCGCTCTGCGGTGGGGGCAGGGCAGCAGTAATATTAGGCACTAGATGGCGCCAAAGAGCACCTTAGCTGCAAACTGACTGATGAATGCACTTACTGATCTGATGCACTTACTGGACAGAGAAGTAGGAGAGCTAAGAAATTCTTTTAGTATATGTATACACACATTTACTATATACATTTATTATATAAACCAACCAGCTATAATTATTGCATCTCAGAGACTGTAGTCCATCTGTTTCTTTGCATGCCTCGTAATCCCTTTTAACCCTGTTCTTCAATGGTCAGGGGCTTCACAGAGGTTGTATTTGACTGGTGAATCATTCTCTGCACTGCAGTGACTCTGATTTGGTGGTGGTGTGTTAGTGTGTGTTGTGCTGGCACGAGTGGATCGGACACAGCTGTGCTGACAGAGTATTTAAACACTGTGTCCACTCACTGGCTAGTCTATAAGACACTTCAACTTGTTGGTCCATCTTGTAGATGAAGTGAAGTCAGAGACGATCGCTCATCTATTGTTGCACAGTTTGTGTTGGTCGTTCTATAGTTCCCCATCAGTCGTCACAGGACGTTGTCGGTTAGAGGTTTGAGGTTCTTGGTCTAGTAGTAACACTTTTTTAGGAGACAAAAGGAGTAAAAGGACAATCCACTTTCACAAGTTTCCAAAACTGGACCTTAAAAAACGATTAAATTTTTAACTCCAAACAGCAGAGCCAGATCTGGTAGGCCCCAATCAGATTAATAGCACTTAAAGTATTTATATTTAATAGACAGGAGAAAATCAGGATTCATTCTTGCTTCAGATCTGAAGGTATCTACAGGTGGTTCTGTCCATCCATCTCAATGCGATGGGTCTGAAAATATGTATAGCTGCCAAGAAGGCCTCACTGCGAAAAGGAAATGGACCATAAAGAACACTTGAAAGTTGAATCATATATATATATATATATATATATACACTTACAAGGCAACTGTAGATAATACCCACTGTTTTATATGTAGTTGTGTATATCCTGGGAGTCCTTAGCAGGTCTCATTGTGTGACCCCTGCTCAGTATGGCTGTTGAAGGTGTTAGGTCAGCTGGCCAAGGGTAAAACCGGTGGCAGACTCTTGGTCTCCACACAGTCAGCTGGACGGTCTGGATTGGATGGGGGGATTCACATGACGAGACTGGACACGGCCGGCGTAGGGCAGTGCTGCTCGCTCTTGTATTTCAAACGAGTCTGATCTTTGACCTCTGATAGACTGAAGGGACAGTGGCTGTGCCTGCTGCTATGATCTTTTATGTGAGCTTCTACAGCAGCCATACTCACCCACTGTGTATGCACACAAGCCATCACCTCTAGAAACTCTTTATTGTTACTAATGCTTTATAAATGTTAGTATGGCAAGCACTTACAAAATAAGTTTACATCTAGATTAGGAAGAAGATTTTCCAGACCATTGTTTTAGTCAATTGTTTTGTTAATATTCTTTTAGTTTGTTCTTATACACTCACATTACTCCAATGTATTTTATGGTAAAATCTATCCCAGTTGTTAAAAACTGTTCCTAGAATTTTCTAAATTAACACATCTGATTGAGCTGATCAAGAATTAAGGAGCATCTGATTCGAGGAATGAGGTGGATCTGATTAAAGTGACAATACAGGAGCTGAGCTAATGAAGAATCACACTACTTATGTGCACACATTCAATGAAACCATTTTGTTCATACAAGTCATACATTACATTTGTGTTGCTTTTACTTCTGCCCTAAAAGTATTATTAGAAACTGCTGTTCCTTAATATTTGTAATACAATTAATTTCCTCTTCACTTCTGTGGGTAATTTCAAACAAGTGAGAAAGGATTATCCATAATTAATTTCTTTATTTAGGTATGTATATGGTAGAATGGTTTGGGTACCTTGTGTACAGTGGTATATAGATCAGTTATGGACACCCTGATATCATCACACTGTAATATAATGGTTTGAACAAATAAGCCAGTTTATTTATCACAATCACATCAGACATAATCATGTACTCCATTGTGGCTATCAAAAGCTACTATAAAAATAATACAAAACATGAATTTAAAAAGCTGTAAACAAATCTTATATTCTTGGTGACTCCCTAAAACCGCTCTGGCACTATCAACACTACATGACCAAAAGTATCCAGACACCCATTGTAACTTGTGAATTCAGCTACTTTTAGCTGCACACATTGACATAAGTGTTCAATAGAAAAGCAACACAATGGAGCAGCTAAACATGAAGCTAAGGTCCCCATGCCCAATGGCAAACAATGGCTAGAGTGGTATAAAACCCCCCAGCACTTGCCAGTTTAACAGTGGAAATTCATTTTCTAGAATGAAGGAGCTCCATCCATTACCTCTGGGATGAGCTGGTGTGATCTAGAATGAATAATTCAATATCAGGACCAGACCTCACTTACGCTCTTGCAGATGAATGCAATCAAACAACCACAGCGATGTTCTAGTGGATTACTAGGAATCTCTAGTGTAAAGCCTTTTCAGGAGAGTAGAGACTGTTGCTGCAGCAAAGGGGGGAACAAACTCTGTACTTACTATTACTCTTGATTTAAAAAGAAACATGGAATGATAGGGTGTCTACAGACCTTTGGACATACAGTGTATATGCTTCACTAGATTGCCTTAGACAAATTACATGAAAAGCATAACATTTTGCAATCTGTAAATACCAGATCGCAAGAGTATTGAGATTTTAAATAAGCTCTAGGGTACAATAATTTTAAAAACATGATAATTCATAGTTTGTTACTTTCTCCACATTGGTCTTTCTGCGCTATCCCAAATCTACACTCTATTCTGTACATTCTGATACTGTATAGACATTGTGCGTGGCTATCACTAAGAAACAACATAATGGATATTTAAAGGGGTTAAAGGTGAAGTAAGGTACCTCAATTAAATCAAGCTTGCACTTTACTCTAGATGTGCTTGCTATGATGCAAAATTGCAAAGAAAGAAGTACACAGATGTTCAACATAATTCATCTCATACAAAGGACAACACTTAGACTGAAAGCACATCAGATCCTACATAACACATGGACGGACAGACAGAGACACACACAGCATGTAAACTATCAGCTCCATGCATGGGATTGTCACTGCTTAGTTTGGTGCACCACGAATGCTGACGAAATGTCTGTGGTCTCTAAAGACCAATCACAGTTTCTCCTGTCTGTCTGCGTGGTGTATGTGTATATGTATATGACAGACTGAAGGAGAGGAAAACATTATATGCATCACTGTCAAAAGTTTGGAATCACCTTATGTAATAATATAAAACCTCTTTGGTTGCAAATATGTGCATAAAACGATTCTAAAATGCACGTCTTGTGCATGCTTCACACAATAAGTAGCTGTAAAAAACGAAGTTAGGAAAGAAACAGAGCGGTAGATGACCGTGAATGCTGTAAATTATGTGAAGTTCAAAAATTGAGTTCCAAAACCTGAGACATAAATAAACAGGTAATTACAGCACACTTACAGCTATAATGCATTGTTACGCCCATATAATGAACAACGATATTAATATGATTCTAAAGTGATTCTAAACTTTTGAACGATTGAGCAGGAAACAGACAGACAGCCTGATCGGGAGAAAGAGAGCGAGACATAAAGATGGAAGTAGAGGCAGACATCACCATGATCGTGAAGTGTGGCCTCAGTGGACCTGGGCTAGCTGGCGGGTTGGAAGCAGGTTATTCTTGGAGATGGGGGGAGGTGGCTTTGTGGGGCGTGGTGCCTACAAGGGGGTGAGTGAGAGAGAGAGAGAGAGACACATACACACCATGGTAGACGTCACGCTGACCCTGCGTGGGTGGCTTGGTTAGCACTGTGGGATTGGGGCTGGACGCACTGCAGGCCGCACTGCCAGACTGCTGTGTCTAAAATAAAAATAAACCCCCATCCAAAAATAAAGGTTCCTACTTGCTCCAGTTTCCCTCATGGAGGGGAAGGTTCACAGTGTAACATGTGCTTCCGTTGCATGATTTCCCTGGCGATGGACAAATGCAGCCAGACATGGTACGCTACGTACGCTAGCGGTGTTCTCTGTCATAAACTGCAAGAAAACTACACTCTGAAAAAGAAAGTTTCCTAAATGGTTTTTGGCTTGAATAAACATGTCGTTCTAGAAATGTATATGGAGGGATCCGAAAGTGATTATTTTATGGCAGGGGTATTTAACTGCTGGGTTTGGTTATTGCCCTACTCAAGAAAAATGCTGGAAATTAGCAGGACAGTTAAATCTGGACCAGAGTTGAAGATGCCTGTTCTACAGAATCACTCCAAAGAACCTTTTCTGGGACCTGTTTTTGCTTTAAGAGTGTACAGCTAACATCTACATACATCCTGTACACTAGAGGACAAACACACACACATGCACAAACAAGCTGCCTAGATGAAATATCAGGGCAGGAAATGTAAAGCCACCAAAACACTATGGATGTATGTGTCTTTGTATTGCATCTGGTCAACCATCCCCTGCCTCTGACTCTTTCTTCTTCTCTTTGACCTTGACGGAAGGCTTTTTGGACACCTTTGTTTTCTCTTTCCCTGGCTCAGCTGCAGCCTCTTTCTCCTTGCTTGACTCCTTCTTCTCTTTCTTCAACTCTTTGGATGATTCCTTTGAAGACTCTTTAGAGTCCTTGGACGAGTCCTTCTTTGACTCCCTCTCCTTGGTCGGCTCTTTCGGGTCTTTCTTGCTCTCTTTACTCGAATCCTTCTCCTTCTTCTCTTTGGATGTTTCTGTGTAAGGTACAAATAGATAATTAAATGCAAACATCTTTCCACAAATTATATATTGTGTATATAAGTGTAATTTCTGTACATTTTTACTAATTAGCATTGCATCGCCCATCATCACACCCTTGCCTCAAACTGTGTTGCCTAAACTAATCCTCCAGGAAAACATAGATTGAGAGTTTATAAAGGATTCCCCTTCTTTATTTGCATGTGATGGTGAACAGTTTTCTCTGGGTCCTATTTGCCTATTTGCGAAACTATTGTAAAACAGTGTCTATGGAATCCGTCAGCAAATTTGTAACTATTTTGTTTTATAGCTTGGTGAGGAAGATTTTAGAATAGAGCTAGGCAAAAAGTACAATACTTTAGAAAAATTGCACGATAAACGTTGTCACGACATAAAAAAGAACCAGCAGTGATACTTAAAAAATGCGGACAAAATGATTTTTATTTAACATTTGACACTTTGTGTTACACAAAATCCAGTTAAGCAGGTCTAATTTGGTTTCTATCAATATCAATTGGCCCATGCGCCCTAAAACATTTTATAAACAATTTCAAGGCCTGTTGCTGTTTTCAAATGACCTCAGAAAAAAGTTTTGCGAGGTTTTCTTATGACAGCAATAACATGCATGTGACAAAGAAAGCAGGATAAAATGCCACTGAACCTTGCGTGTGCAAAGGTGTAAAGGACAATAGCAAGGTGAACAATCTCCACTTGGGACCTGTTATCAGGAAACGTCTGGCAACTACATTTAGAGGTCAGAGATAACATTGAGATGTGGAGTTGAAACTGTTGTAGACACATGCACAGGTATTATGCTAACATGCATATACTCATACATAGAAGCATATTCCTTCAGAAACACCTTCAGCCTTTAATGCATAGGTTTATCAATGTGCACATATACTCAGAGTTCTGAGCGTGTATAGTGCAGTTGTCTGTCTGGGACTGCAGTAGGGCTGTAGCCTAATTATGCCAGTGTCTGCTGTCAGCTCCTGTGGGACAGGCTGTTAGTCTGACCTATCGGCACTCTCTCTCTGTCTGTCTGTCTCTCTCTCATCCTAGCTCACTCCTTCTGGGGTGCAGAGAGAGGACAAGGGGGTGAGGGGCAAGGGGTTAACTCTGGGCCCAGAGGCGCCAAGTGCGCAGGTGGGAGGATTGAGGATTGTCTCTGGGGGGTTATGGGGCTCTTTGAGGGTATATGGGTCAGTGTGAGCTAGTGCTGTGTGAAATGAGGAGGCATAACATCACTGTGTATATGTACGCTACAGATCCAAAGTTTGGGATATAAAATGAAATCACAGATGCCGTATGCAGATACATACAGTTATATGCAACAGTTTAAACATTTACAGTCAAATTAGTTCTGTGGATTTTCCAGTTAACACATGCTCTACTAGTAACAAATTTAAACAAGACATTTCTGTTACTGTGTTTTTGGTTTTCCTTTATTTGCCAAACTTTTGCACAGGCTATATTTTTTTCCTATATGTGAAAATGTGTGCAGAAATGAGTTCTCTCTAGAGGAAGTGTTAACTTATTTTTATGTAATATGATAGGCCCAAACTTTCATTGATAATAAAGTTAAAATAAAATATACTGAATGCCTCGCATTTGAAAAGTGGTAATCAAAATTTGAGGCAGGTAACCTATCAAGAAACAAATGCAAAATAGTTAACAAGAGCATATTTTTCCTTTAATAACTTTAAATTTGAACAAAACAGCCAAAAGCATTGTATAATATGTATATTTATCTTAAAAACAAGTATCATTACATAAAATAGCAAAAACAATTACTAATGATCCAAACTTCTGAACAGAGATATGTGTATCTGACAGATTACTGCTGTCTGCTGTGACTGACAGAGAGTGACTACAGCACCTGACGCATAACAAAAGGAACAGGCACACACACTCTTAGATCCTTCTCAACAGCTGATGGGCTCAGTGATAAGGTGAGGACAGGGCCGTCCAGTCTGAACAATCACCGTTACTTATTAATGTGCAAATGAAGAAGCTTCATAAACCCTCTATGTATGTTTTCCCAGAGGATTAGCTTAAGTTTGAGGCAAGCTTGTGATGATGGGCTGTGCAATGCTAATTAGTAATGATGTACTGAAATGACACTTGTCTGAAAACCAAAAGCAAAACAGTTTGTGTAAACTCACGAAAATCAACACCGTATGTGGGCTACAATATGTGCTATGAAATCCAACATCATCTACAACAGAGGACAGTTGGTCAACTAAGTGAATTTGTACATTGTACTTTGGCACAGCTTTTTCACTCTTCTCAAAAACTGTGGCTACAGATGGCATCAGTGAGCTTCTGCTTCTGTTGTTTTCAAGGTCCTTGCAGAAACTGAAAAACAGATTGACATGACCAACTGCTGCTCAAACCACTTGAATGTATCTGTACTGACTAGCTCAAGAGATTGAAGGAAACAAACAGCGTCCTTAATTCAACACAGTTTGTGAACTTTTTAAATAATTATTGTCTATTTAACCATTTTTCTACAAGAATTTGTTCCATATATATATATATATATATATATATATATATATATATATATATATATATATATATATATATATATATATATAATTTGACTACAGAAAAAACAATCTTTTTGATATATAGTATATATAGTAGGCCACCATTGTCACACACTCTGATGATGTTAGATGGTTGCAATGGAGTCAGTCATACATAAAATAAGACAATCAGAGAAGCTTTCCCCATTTGCTAAAGCTGGAAAAAAGGTTTAATTATATATAGGAGTTTAATGAGATGTTTAGCTTACTGTTCCTCACTCGGTTGACAAGAGTATTTTGAATGGTAGGGGACCTGTACACCATACTGGGGCCTATATGTCCTTAGATACGTCTTTCCATTAAAGCAGTGCTGGATAATGTTTGATAGATGTCACATAAATACGAAGCTCACAATTGCACATGCATGCATATGAGCAAACTTCTAGATCATTGCATTTCATGGAAACCTTAAACTTGAATGAGTTCCCATGTAACTACCAAACCAAAACAAGAGACAGCGAGACATAAATAAATCAAAAACAATACAGAGACCCATGAAAAAGCCACATGGCCTAGCACAGCAAAAGGACTTGATCCGAGGGCAAAAGCAACAATAAAGCTGCAGTCTATATAAAAGCTTGGCTTATTGTGTGTAAAAGCGCAGCTTCAGGAACTGTGTTTCCATTCCTGACCCAGCATAAGAGCCAACACCAATCACCAACTGCACACACCCTCAGATCTTTTACAATTACACATTTACACGCAGGACATGCATGAGCTGGCTAAAAAGCTTTATATCTTTTACACATGCAAACACACTAGTACTTAAAGTCTACACTATGTTTATGTTTTGGTACGCTTGTGTAAAGTCCAAATTCCCTTTCAGTGAATTGTTCCATTTTTGTAAATAATACAAGAAAGAGCAAACTGTTTTAAATGTTAAAGAACATCCACATAAAGCAATGGTTTTCCAGAGAAACACACACCAACAGTACAGCCTTGTACATACACTACCGCTCAAAAGTTTGGGATCACAGTGAAATGTTCATGTTTTCAATGGAGTATCTTCTTCCTTAACACAACAATGGACTGACGGGTCTCTAAAGAAAGTTGTTTCTTTCTGGTCATTGTGAGTCGGTCAGCAAGCCATCAACTGCTGATGCTTCAGATACTAAACTAACCTAGAATGTTGTTCTCCCTTTTATACTCACTTATTAGTAGAATGTTTTTCAGCTGTGCATCACAATTGAGCAAGAGTGTCCTAACAACCAATTAGTCCAATAACATCCTTAACTTGGATTGGTGGCCGTACCAGGAGGACTGAGAATTGCTGATAATAGGACAATATTTAAAATAAGCCTCTATACAAAAATAGACCTTAATACAAAATTGTTATTCTTTTAAAATCATTTGATACACTTACATTAATTGTGAAATGGTCAAAAGTGATTGTGAATTGCATGAAAATGGCATGAAATTAAATTCTAAAGTGATCCTAAACTTTTGAGCGGTAGTGTACAAACAATAAAACCCCATCCAGACTAAACACACCTTCCATTGGCCAGTCCATGGATGGAACCTGGGTGACACGCATGATTAGCGTTGAGTCCTGTATCACATCACATTCACAAAATGCTGTGGCTTTAAAGTGCTGTTGGCCCAGTAAAGGCGATTATGTGTGTGTTCTTTGCCGTGCAGCGGTAGCTCTTTAGGCACCGCCATCAGTACATGTATAAAGAAGGCCAGCAGTAAACAGGTTGATAACAGCGTCCGACTACAATGCGCATATCGCTGTTTCAAAGAGCTGATTTTCCGCTTGGCCGGGTGTGTGTGAGTGTGGGCCAAAGGCCCCACTAGAACTCAGAAGGCCATAGTCAAAACACGCACGCTCACACACAGAGCGCCTGCATGGCCCTACGGACTGCCTCAATGCGGGAGACTTCAGCACTTTTCCCACTGTTTTATAAATACTGCAGCTCCGCTGGCTGGTGTGTGAGCATATGCGTGTGCTTCAGAGCCACTGCGATAGCTACAAACTAAAAGTGGAGACCATAGGAATGGGCACCATGCACAGTGAGGAGGTGTCACGTCTGTGCCAGCCTTTACAGAGACTGTTATGTGTATGAGGACTAATTCAAACATAACTCTGCACACGCAGTGGTAAAGAAGCAATATTTGAACCTACATGTAAACAGACTGAATTCTGTCTAAGCATTGTGAACGCATTTTTTTCAAATAAGATTTGTAGCACTTTTTAGAGTGACTTACAATATAATCATGTAACAGAGATGTGTGAATGTAGCATTATGAGTTGTATGTGGTAGAGAGGATCTGCATCTGTTAGTAATCATTGTTACCAATCATTTACCACTGGATGAGCATGCCATGTGAAGCTTTGTTCATTCACATGTGTGCATATAAATTGGGTTTGGGCCACTTTCATCTGCTGTGTGAATGTCCATGCAAATATCAGTATGGTCAATATCCAGTGTGGACACCATGGTTTTAACATGCAGGTACAAAGTACATTGATAATGTTACATATAGAGCTGATTTGGAGCTACATAAAGATGTTTTGGCAGTTGTACTTGTGGGGCAGAATGTCTGGCTGTGGTGTGAGAGTGAAACTTGGTATAAAACAAATCTTATCTCTGTATACCTCATGCTGCGTGATCTGTGTGCGTATATAACAAACGCAGGCAATGTGTGTGGAGTTTAAACAGGTAGAGCAGTCATTACCTATTAACACTATTCACTTTTTCTCTCAGAGAACAGCATCCGCACACCCTTAGGCTTCCGTCTTCACATTGACCTCTACTCTTGACATGTTCCAGATTATCCATCAGTGAACAGTCTTCCCAGTGGGACAGGGCTTCTGGGCAACATGAACGCATGAGAGCATTATGGTGCTTTTCCACCGCATGGTACGGCACAACTCGACACCACTTTACTTTCCTTCTTTACCAGCTACTTTATTTCCCATTGCAGGTATAGTACGTAGATGGACATTGTAGCTATGGCGCCTTAAACTGTTGTGACTTAAAGAAGACTTTGGACTGCAGAAAAAAACAGGAGTCTTTGGGAAACACTACATCCAGACAGCAAGGTGGTTCTGGTTGAGGGCTCACTAACCTGGTAGCTAGTGTTAGCATATATGGATGGGGTGACTGTAGTGTTTTACGTCACTTTGCTTGGAACCTTGTTTGATATGATACCAAAAATGGTACCCAGCATTAGGGTTTTTTTGAAAGACCAAGACCAAAAAATGTACCGGCTAGCTGATACCATGTAGTAGAAAAGCAACTTTAGAAGCCAGAGACTTTAATGTGGGCTAGAGGTTCAATTGGAGTTCAGTACCGCTAGAGTATGGCAAGATTTCACCCTTAGAATTCACATTTAATGCCAGCAGTTTCAAAAACAGGTTGCAAGTTTTTTATTATTTCTTATTCTCGGCTCAATTTTAGCCCAAAGTGCTGAAAGTTGTGCGTATTGTTATGTGAGGACAGAAAACTATTAATTGCATTTCCATGTTTTTAGAGATGGTGGCACAGTGCTACTTTTTCTTTACTGATACTGAAACCTCAAGTATCAAACACTCCACAGAAAGAAATACAAAGCTAAGAACATCACACCATACAGTGTGCTATTTTCACATAGATTAGGTGGAATTTATTGTTTGCCCCCTCCAATATCCAGTCCAGCATTTCTGCTGATTTAGGCCTGATACTGATACCTGATTTATGTTATTATATAAAAAGTGCTTTATGACAATAGTGTGGAAAAAAAACATATCCTGGCTGTGGACACCTAAGAAGGAATTGCTAATAAGTGTTTTCTATACCTGAAGAACAGCTTGACTTGAAAATGTCACAAACCAGGCTGAGAGTTTTGAAGGTCTATAGGATACAGTAAGTTATCCAAAGCAGTTTGAGATGTAGTATAGTACAGAGGTCTCTAATTGGCGGACCACCAGATGGCGGACGATCAGATGTTGTCCAATGGGACCCAAACCAATAAACTATTGAGAAGAATTGAATTTTAACAGTGTTTATTTTAAACGGCGGAACTTTTCTTGTCTTTACTGTATGCGGGCTTTGCAGTGCAGTAAACTCACAGACCAATAATGTGCGTTGTAAGACCACGAAAGGCGCTCCTCAGCCAATCAGATCTGTGCAGATTAGGGAGTGCGGCACGCACAGGCGAAGTGAGAGTCTCAGAATAAAGCGAGTCAGGGAAAAAAGCGACTCAGAGAATAAAGTGAGTCAGAGAAAGGCTAACTTTAATTTACAGTTTCTATAAATAAACACTTTATGATGCACTTTTTTCAAAAGTATTCTGTTTTTTTTTATGTAGCCCTTGTTTTTACTAGAAGTAAGTAAAAAACTATTTAAGTTTTATAAATAATTAATTCAGTTCAGCATTTAAACAGTAAATATACTGAAATATATTGAATGGTATGTATAATATACTTGACGGTATGTGTAATGTTTTGGCGTTTCAGTAGCTGATGGTATAAGATGCTGATACTAGACTACTTCAGTAAACAGGATACGCCACTGAATCAGAACACAAGTTAGAAATGATGATGGTCTAGACTGGCCTGAGAAAATCACCTCTACCTGGACCTTTCTGAACTCTAATTAAATAGCCCTGGTATAGTATATACAGTAAATACATTAATATGGATCTGGTGCATGTAACTGCAGTGGAATGGTAGAAAGAGAGTAATACAGTCTCAAATCAATCACTGGCGTCTGAGTCACTCATGTCTGGGACTTCTCAAGCAGCGCTACCTCCGCTTTTCATTCAGCAATGAGCTCCAACATGGCAGCTAAATAAAAGTGGACACACAAACACTCACACACTCACCTTACAAAGAGCACAGCATTCCCATGACCAGAAGCAAGAAACACACCATTTAGAAATAGTGGACGCTTGTTGATTTTCCAGGGTTTCCAAGAGTAATAGCACTAAAGAAATAATGTAGATCCTCACAAAGGAAGAGAGAATGATCATGACGTGACCACTAGAGACTGGAACAACCGAGAAGGAGGCACTCCATTAAAGCAGAAACTTTGATGCACAGACACTCTTCTGTGTTAGCCATAGACATTTTTCATGCATCTCAACTGTACAGCAGTTACAGTCATTACTCATGAACATGTTTCCAGGACCTTCAGCAGTATATCTAATGCAATATACAAAACTTAAAAAATACATTCTCTGCCTTTAGAGTTTATATTAGTCAGCTAACTTGCTTCTAAGGTAAAAGGAAGTGTTTGAACATGTGGCATGTTGCAAGAATTCATAGAGAGAGCCCTAGAGGGAACCACCAATATGAACTTGATGAAACACGTTTAGAAGTTATGCTCAAGTTGTTTATAAACAGAACAAAAAATATGAATATACTGGCTTGTAAATTCAGCATCTGCAGTGAATCGTCTTCAACAGGAAATGTTAATATGCAGTAACGTTGAGGTAAAAAAAAAGTGTGGCTTTCAGGATGTTTCACATGATGGACATTCTTAAGTCTTATAACACATTGCGCCTCATATCTCATCGTTTATTGCACCTAGTTGGGCCTGTCTGAAGTCATAAGCCTGACATTCAACAGCACAGCACATCAGATCTGCTGGCATGAGAATGAGCATGTTGTTAAGGACGACTGAATGAATGTCCTCCTGCTGACCATCAAATGTGTCCGCAGAGCCATTTGGGAAAAATTCCCGGTTTTATTGGTCAATCTGCCGGATGCGCTTGTTGATCGAGCGGGCGGGGCTGAGGCCAATTTCTCAGCATATAGTAGCTTACAACAGCATGCACCAAAGCAGACAGATCGTGGTTTGCGTGTTTGGGCGGACTGGGGGGTGAACAGGATAGAGGAAACTGGCGAGAGAGAGACAGACAGAGGGAAAAGATGAAGATAGCTGGGATGTTGTGCTGATTTGGTTTCTTAATACTATTTCTGACCATAGAATGCAGCCATGGGTGCAGAGGAAGCCACTCATCTACATAGTCCACTGACAGCTTCTTACCACAGGGTAATAAACTTGAGGAGTTCATAGATACGCACACACGCAAGATGTGTGTTTATGTAAACAAACACAAACAAAGAATGTGTATTAATAAGGAAAACTGCCAGTTGACAGTAAGTTAAATTGAAATGAAAGGATTTAATCTATCCGTGCTCCATTTAAAGAGACACAGAAAAACTCTTTGGGATCTAGCAGCACATCTCCCTTTTCACCCTGTCTAAACAGCCCTGATCAGATGAAGTTTATCCTACACACATTCAAATAACAAACTAATAGCGGTAACCTTATAGTGGATCCTGCTGCGAGTAACATTGAAAACAATCTAGAACAATACATCTCAGATTACTATATGGCCTCAGCTGTTAGCGTTAGCTAGTGTTAAATGGCCCTGGGGCCACAGACTGTAATTCTGAAATATTTCCCTCGTCTGCACCCGTTTTGCCACAGACAGTTGCTATTGATAATTTATTTGGGAAAAGCTTTCTTGCCAGTGTGGCAGTGTTCTGACCCAGGTGACCCAATGCTCCAGTTCCACCTTAAACACACCCAGAATGCCTGAGGCCCCAGAATATAACTGCTACACCATTTAAGGTGGAACGGTAATATTCAAACAAGAAGCTGGTAAATAAGATGACTTATTTGGTCGGCACATCATTTTCGCCTGCCTCTAACTGGATGTTCCCCTTAACAATAAACTGTATCCACTTAGACATAGCCAACAACAGAGCAATTCCCATGATTACCTCTTAAGATTCCACATAATGTTAGCGGCTCTCATGCTAGTGAGGTGAAAAAAAGATGTCTAATGTTTGTACAGATAGCTCTGAAGTCAGGCGTGGAGAAACTTAGGGTGATGTAGGAGCCAAATGAACTGATTGTTGAATCTTATGTTTTGTGATCTAGACAGACCACAAAAAACTGACTGGACAGCCTTAATTCACAGTTTGCGGTTTAGTAGGGACACCAGATACCCAAACTTCTGTACTCAAGAACTGAAAAAATGTAGTTTTTCATGTGTTCCCTTTAATCTAATTAGAGCATGAGGTTTTGTAAAATACCTAAATACAGAGAGCGGTATTATAGATATTTTGAAAGGTTTTTGCAGATCTTGTAAGGCCATAGTACATAAATTGAATAAATTGATTTTTGCAGTTGTCCATAACATATTCATACAATGAACAATGAACTAGAGTAAGAATTTAAGTAAAATTAACTAAAGTGAACAGCAGTTGGTAATGTAGTCTACAGTGTCAAATGTTTATCCCTAAAATCCAAATCTGAATGCATGTTTATACTTCAGTGGACAAAATAAGCTACATAGAATCTATTTATCATCTTTAATAATAGTACCTTCAAACTTTAACCTAAATTTAAAAAAAAATCACATGAACACCAGGTAAATGTGAAAATGCACTTTTTCATCACTGACATAGTGAGAGAAACTGGCTGCATGTATTAATTCTTCTGCAATTTAAGTCTTTCACTGTCATACAGCTATAGTGGCATACAGAAGTCTAGACTCCCCATACACATTTTCAGTTTCAAAATAACAGAAAAGCAAAAGGCCCAAAGCAAAATTCTGGGTACCCTGCATGGTCATTGCTTAGCACCCTCTTTGACTATTTTTCCCTCCAAATGCTTCTAGTTCTGTGAGATTTCTAAATAGCTTTTCACAAACTGCTCATCCACAGATGATGTTTGGGTCTGGGAAAGACTGTAAGGGGCATGGGATAACCATTTTTTACAGTGATGTTTAAAATATTAAAAACAATATTTCTGCCTTTGGAGATGTATCTATTCACAGTAACAGACATTTTGACTGGGGATGCCTAACATTTGAATGCCACTGTATGCTACACCTTGTTTTGAGGAACTAGACTCTAGTTACTAGAACTTTCCACTTTGCTGTAGGTTTTTAATTTGTGTATAAAAACTGTATTTGAATGAGAGAGCAGCAGTTGTAGCAACATCATGCAAGCAGCTGGGTATCAAGGTGGATCTATGGATGGTTTGAATGGAAGGCAAATGCGTTGTTGAACTACAGTTTCTCATTTTCGCTAAAGTTCCTCAAAGCTTGTCCAACAGAGTTTGCTACAGAAATGCATTCATGGGTGGAGCATAGATCAGTTCCTTACTACTGCACCACCTCAAATACAGGAAGACAGAAAGAGAGGGAAAGAACGAGAGAGGAAGAGAAAGAGCTGAAAGAAAGCCTAGCGCCAGGGAATTCTGGAGGGTGTGGTGCAAGTGTGATCATTCCCGTGGTCAGCGGAGATATTTTCTCTCTTCTTGTCTACGCCCTGGTACAAAACTTCTCTCCTTCACACACTTGCTCACACACACACACACACACACACACACACACAACGCTGGTTCTGCCGACTGTCTCGAACAAGTTGCAAAGTCTGCATTCTACCCACACAGAGCTGAACCACATCTAAGTGAAACAATTTAAGTGGTAGGCCTCATGCGCACACACAAACACTGTGAGACACACTTAAAAGCACAATTGCGCATGAACACACACACGAGCGAACGTATAAAGACACCACACAAACTCATACACAAACTTACAAGGCCCAAAAACACACATGCTGAATTTGTGCACTGCTAAGCTGAGGCGTTGAGTCTCTGGCGAGCCACAGGCTTCCTTTGTTGCGGCGGGGGAGGCAGCATGTTTGAAAAACGCTGAAGGAATCCAAATGGGTTTTACCACTGTGCTCCTCCACACTGGCACCCACGACCCCTCTCAACCGCCGAGCCGCTAATTTCACAGAAATCCAACCGCCGGCACACACAAGACCAAAATATGCATGCCTGTGTTTACAAAAACATCATTTTTTGCCCTCTTGTTCTCATATTCCTGCACATTTTTCAGTCCCCCCAGAAACCTCAAACAGGTGCTGAGAGCTGAAACAGAATGTCCACAGACTATTTTAATCATTTCTTAAAATTTCTCTGGCCATTTCTTCAGGCGCTGGTTTCCTCTGTGCTTTGGTTGGTCACTGCAGGCTGCATAGTGACCTCACAGGGTCAGGCTGGCTGTATTTTAATACCACCCCTTTCTCTTTTGGCCCAGTGGGTGTAGGAAAAAGGCGTTTCGCCCCCACCTTTACGAGGTTCGGACATTTCCACTTCCACTATTCCACAAAGCCAGCCTTGGGCAACGATACATTTTGCCTAGTGCTGGGAAGACTGGGCGATAGTATTTCAATAATGATTATATATATATATATATATATATATATATATATATATATATATATATATATATATATATATATATTCGTAATGCTTAATTTTACGTTTTAATATTTTCTGTATTGTCCAAGTTGCAGATTACAAAGCCTTTTTTGAAACAATATTTTTCTTCAATATTGTTTTAATAAAACAGCTGTTACATCAGTTTGTGCTGTTACAAGTGAATGGCTAGAGTTGATTTGTTTAGGGTTTTTCTGGCCTACTCTCATGCTTTCCTTTTCTCTATTTCCCCTTTTTTATTCTATCTTTACGTGTCCCCTAGGCTGTTTATATTTGCTAAGAACACCTGCCCATGCTTGGGGAAAGTCTTCAAGTTCATGAGAATTAGAAAAATAAGCTCTTTCTCAAACTGTCTGCTCCTAGCTAGGAGGATGCACGAGGCATAGTAAACCTGCATAGCAAGCCCTGATCCTCTGGAATACACAGTCCCCTATTACAGAATGGACTGTAAGACCTTGTTTGGAATTGTGACACTAATACTTATTATCTTGGTTTAAAAAATAAACCAGTGGATTCAATAAATATGTTAACTCGATTACACTAACTAAGTAATGTAAGTAATGTAATTACTTAAATATGTAATTTATTAGGTAACTTAGGTAAGTCCGAGATGCAAGCAGCAAAACCTGTCTGGGTGTTTTTTGTGTCTCATTTGACGCTTCAGATTAATGTCAGTGAGTCATCTTACACAGATATGCTTTTGCTTTGTTTCCGCTATTCCGATTCTGCATTTTCCCACAGTCTCCCAGTGTCCTTCACAATGGAACGTCCCAACATTAGCTTCAGTAATTACCCTGAGCACTTCATAAAACACAGATATCATCACTTGACCAACTGCCCGAGTGCTGGGAGAGCTAAGAAAATGTAACTTTTTTCTGGCCAGACAGACGATTTCTGTTTTTGGTCATGGCTGCTAAAGGCAGTCCGTCGGCCTGCCTGTGCCAAAGACACGTTATAAACCACATAGCCCTCTTAAACGAGAGAGAGAGAGAGAGAGAGAGAAGGGGAGAGAGAGAAAAAAAAAGGCAGGAAATATTTCAATCGAGGACAAAAGGGACTTTATGTAGGGAGAGGCTGAAGGAACTGATCTACTCCCCAACGATGGACTAAATCACACAAAGGCTCAAGTCCTGATGGAAGACTCCCAGCATTCACTGCCTCCTTTCTTTACCTTGCCTCTATGCTGTTCAGGTTCCTCATACCTTTTTGTCCTTGCTACAGGATTAGGCTAGCAAGTTGAAAGCTGGGGTTTCAACTTAAAGGACTGTGCTTATGGACACTACTATGCTAGTGTTCTGTATGATGAAGGATGGCTTGAATAGAGATCCATTTTCATTGCCAATGCTGACAAAATGTATGAACAATCTAGGCCATGTGGACACAGTGCAGCTTTTAAAATCCTTGGCCACCTGACTGCTAAACTCCTAGTGTTACAAGAAAATAAATTAAAAGTGTCTATCACATGTTTTTGCCAAAAAGGAGCCAGGAAAAGGAGCAATTTTTTGGATACGTTTCTCCAAATCTTACCTTTCCCAGCCCATCTGTGATCACCTCAAACGAGGCAGAGTTCTACTAGCCAATTATCTACATTAGATCTACATTTATCTCCATTGGACCTCTTGGCTTTATTAGTTCCCACTTTTCCCTTGCTCTCGATCATTTATTCTTGTTAATTGTACATGTTGTAAGATTTGCACAAAAAGAGTCAACAGCTATGTGGTTAAAGTTAAGCTGACATCAACTAATTGCTGACAACATCATATGTCCATGACAAAGCCAAAATCCACAGGTTACACAGTAGAGTAGAGCTTAAGGAGTCATCGCCAAGCATTAAAGATGACTAGTCTGTACAACCTCTATTGCTGACCATTTCAAAAACACTGAGAAATGTTGGGCCATCTGCAACAGCTCACATTTGGGGTAAATTATGTAATTATGCTCGTTAACAAGTGGCCGTGGCAGGTATGAGCAGCAATTTATTGCAGATCTGAACAGCAAGAAATTTGTCACAGAGGCCAATATCTGGTCTGTGACAAAACAATTAGACATAAAACTGTATACTGTGTACTAGACTAGTTCCTAAAAGCATTTAGGATTGCAAATAGATAAAGAGAAAGAGAACAAGGAGAGACGAACAGAGAAAACCACATACAGTGTCCAACGTCAACTGTAAAACCGAACTAGCCGAGGGAGCCGTTACTGAGCGTAAACCTAAAGACGTGGCTAAAGTTAGCTTCTTATGTGAATTCTGCCGTTCCACCTTAAATGATGCAGCAGTTAGAGGCGCCGGAATGTAACTTCTATACCATTTAAGGTGGAACGAGGTATTCAAATAAGAAGCTAACTTCAGAAAGCTGCCAACTGAGCTTTTCCAGCAAACTGATAGCGAGTCTGAGTTTTAAGGTAACCCCTAGCCGAGCACCACATCAGTGTTTCAGTGTTTCAGCACGTCCAGTCCACAGAGCGGAGCGACACACAGTAACCATAACATTCAGCCTAAATCAGCGAGAGTTGAGATGAAGGCTAGTAAAGAGTGTATGTTAGTTATGGTTATATAAAATACACACCAAACTAAATATCAGGTGATGTTTGTAGCATTTTGGAGCCTAAAACGCACCAAATCCAATACAGCAAGAATATTCAGTTTAGTTTGTTTACAGTAAGTGGGTCAGCAAGTGTAGGACAAGCTTTAGCATAGTAACTGAGTGTACAGTAGGCAGTCTTGTGAACTTATAGTATGATATATAGGTCTAGTAATAAATTTCAATAATAGTAAGTATATAAATCTTTTCTTTAAAACTGTATTTTATGCAATTTAACCGGTAAAATGTCTTATTTTTACCTTATATATTTACTATTGCTCTTTAAGTAAAAATATATATATATTTTATCCGATTACTCGATTAATCGATAGAATACTTGATTACTAAAATAATCGATAGCTGCAGCCCTAGTCTGAGACAATAACAAGTTCAACATCTACAGAAGGTTCATTCAGAGAGGAACTCTGTCTTCGATAAGTCAACACAGGGTTTAGATACTTCCTCAGTAGTGTTTTCGCACACACATAGACATGCTCATTATACCATCTATCATCCTGGTTTGATCAAATCCCCTTGTAGACATGAGCAAGGCTGTCACTGGCCTAGACAGACAGACGACAACAGCCCCCCCACCACATGAACACACAAGAATGTGTGTGTGTTAGAGGTAGTGGTGCTAAGAAGATGAGAGGGAGGATTCCGAAGCGGATCATGTGGCTGTGAAAAGGCAGGAATGTCCAGTTCAAAGGTGCGCTTAGTCCTCCCCACCCGGCAAAAGCAAAATGTTCATTCTGCTGACCTCTACTGCAGAGACAGCGTAGAGAGAGAGGCAAAAAGTGAGTGAGTAGGACAGAAGGTCAAGCAATATATAGTTTGACTGATAAAATCAGTTGACAAGTTTAATTGAACTGTATTGCTTGTAATTCCCCCATATAAACCACCAACGTTTGTAAGTGACTTCACATAAAATGCAGTGCGCACTTGTTATATGTCTTTTTGGCTCCCATGCATTTAAGCCAGACAAACCTTATAACAACAATACAGGCTTGTATGGTAAATTTTAAAGATGAAGTTATGAAATAACTTAAGTTTGGGAGAAGGACCACACCCGAACTCCTCCCTTCCATCATTACACGCTCTATATAAACCACTCCTCTGCCCTCACCTTCTCGTGATGAAATTCGCACCCCACCACCTCCCCAGCTCCTCCAACTCTTCCCAATCTTATTCACTTTTCGCTTGGCAAAAGTGGGGGTCTGGCTTCAAAACCTAGCAGCAGAAGCCACCCAGAACTCCAGCCCCAAGTTTCTCGGAGTTCCCCCGCCTTGCCCTGCCTTAGTGGTCCGCACTTCGCAAACAAACGATTAGTGATGCCCAGACTAAAGATCAGTTCAGAATGTCACAATATGCACACTTTGAAATTATTATACTTTAGTATAATTAACTAGCAGACCGTACCTAAATTATATAGCCATATTGTATATGGAAAAAAATATATATATATGTATAAAGTATACAGCAACTACATACACATAATAAAACAAACACACAAAAACACCTCTAATAACATGTTAAAACACACAACTAGAGACAGAATGATTGTTGATGTGATATTATTGGCTAATGTTTAGCCTAAATATGTGTTCAGCCAATATTTCTGTATTTTATATTCAGCTAATTCTGACAGATGATCAGTGACGTAAAAAAATATGAGCCTTGGTTACAGGACCCTACAGTTAATTATTTAAACACTAGATGCTACTTCTGACGCTACATGACGATGTGCATCATGTTAACATCACATAGCAGAAGCTTTTTTTTAAGCTTAACGCTGAAAAACGTTAGGCTAGTAACATTAGTCGAGTTAACAGACCATTAGCATTTGTCTGTATATCTACAAGACTGTCTGCCTGTCTCTGTGTAAATTTAAAGCCATATGGGATCTACTGTGGCTTTCCCTGGTCCTAATATGGCTTTAATTTAATGTAGTAATGGTTAAATACATGGCGCACAGTGACACACTGAGGAATTGAACTCTGCTCAATGTTGCTGAGCCTCGCCATGCATCACAGAGCTGTGTTGGCGCCGGTTTCCGTACCTTGGTACCAGCAGTTGCAAATATTTTTAACAGTCCAGTCCTATCCTTGACTAACACTGATTGGTCCATTTTGACACACAAAAAATGTATGAAAAGAACTAAACTAAAAAAAAATAAAATAAAATAAAATAAGCTAAAGTGCTAGGACGTACAACTCCTGCACTACAGAAGGGATATTATTTAAGACTTGTAAGTTTCTGCTATTGATTTGACTTCAAGAAATTTAACAGTTAAGACCTGACAGTTATGTTTGATCCGTTACAGTTCAGCAAAAACTATCATTATGTGTGATTTTTTTAACCTTGGTTACCGTGCTGGCTAAAGTTATCAATTACCTGAACTTCTAGCTCTTTAAACTCAGAAGCAGTCATCAAATTTCTTACATAATAGTGCATATTTTTTGCTTCTGTTTAGGACCGACTACTGCTACCCCACTTACTAATTCACGAATGAAGCAGACATACAGAGGAACTGTTGGCCCTCCAGTTCCCTGTCTGTTTCTCATAGAAATACAAAAGTGCACAGACCAGAAAATACTAAATGAAAGTTTCTGGCTTGACTTTAGCGTTGGGGATCTATAAGCAACAGCTGAGGAAAGACTAGCGAAATTTCCTCAAGCGTATGTGTATGTACACCAAAGCTTGCTCAATAACGTCTGTCTGTTACTCTATGCCAGAGGCTATTAATGTTACCAGAGCATGAATTCTTGCAAAAACAGATTCATTACTGTGTGCGTGTGTGTGCTCAGGTGGAATCGCTGACCGCACATAACCATCTTTTCAGAAATCCACCGCGGACACATTTTGCTTTTTTCCCCTCCGAACAGTGCTTTTCTTCATGCTGGTGGAATCTCACTTATTCAGAATGACCAAAATTATTTGTGACTAATTGTTAACAAATGGTCAGAACCCGGACATAGAGGGGGCGTTTTGGGCCGAAGCTACTTGATACATTAGCTTTATGGGAAAAAAAAAATCTGGAAGACATCCATCTTGTGCTCTGTTAATTAGCTTTGCAAATGGGCCAGAATGTGGCCTGGCTCTGTTCTGGTGTTATTCTGACTCCCTGAGCGGTGTTCCCAGTGTGTTCATGCACTCCCTTAAACTACTACACTTGTTTTGCATAGCGTTGTCCACATATTTATAAAATTAATTGTAGTTTATTGCATGCATCTACTATAAAAGTTCTGTATAGAATTGGTTGATTTATTTGTTTCTGAGGCAAATCCAACACACTGTCACCAGTTTATCTACAGTATAGTAGCTCTTAATGCTTGTATCTTGGCATTTTCTGCAGTTATACATAGTCAGTCGATTAAAAAGAAGAAATAACGTACAAGATGACTTATTATTTGTTTTATTCCAAACAATCATTATTAACACTACCAGCATATTGCAGCATGATATTGTATTGTGAGCTGGTGGCTAACAAATGAGGGTAATATAGGTATTAAAAAAACATATATGTTCTGTGTAGCACTATCTAATGCTAACAGCTGAGGTAATATATTAATGAAGATGTCATTTTAATATCATTATATTCAAAGGACGAATTACACCCCAATAAATACCAGACTTCTGTAAGTTTAGATACCTATGGATTCCAGTAAGTTCTGGTTCTGGACAGTTTTTGTATGTACTGGTCAATCGACTAGACAGGTCACGTGAGCAAGTGGATAAATGTGGTCAAACACCACACTCACAATAGTGGTGCCAGCTGACTGTTTCATTGGACTGTGAAGGGAATTATAAACTCAAGAGCTTTTGAGCCTAAATAATCTTACTGCCTAATTTGATTTGTATAGAACTTTGCACTTTATCTTGTCTTGACAGGTGCAAGCACACACACATGGAAGTGGGGTGAATGTGAGTTTAATAAAGAGTGAAGTACCAGCGCGTCTGTATGTTTAAACACACAGTACGACCGGGACGCGTGTGTGTGTGTGTGCAGCTGTGTCTGTGGTGTGCGATCTGTGGTTACAGAAGAACAGAGAATGCTTTGTGTGTCCCTGCACTGTTATAATACAACCAAAAAGGGACAGAATCCCTCTGTGTAGGGGTCATAAGGTCAGCTAAGGGTGACAGACTGGATCCAACCACAGTGGTGGCAGAAGCACCCTACTAATTTGGTGCTTCGTCCAGAAAATGTTTTGTCTAACCTGACCTACAACAAGTTTGGCTTCTGAACCGGACTGAAGCCTAACAATTTCATTGTGCAAATGTGTTTTACGTGATGGTGTTCCAAGTTTAACTGCCTAATTCTGGTTGTAGCCTAACACTTCTGCCTTAACCAGTCTAAACCTTACGGAATTATTTCAGAACTTGACTGTAGCCCAACAAAATAGTGCCTTAAAATTACATCCAAATCTGACTGTATCAATCAACAATCAACATTTATTTATATAGCACTTTTTACCACCAGTGTTGTCTCAAAGCAGCAAATTATGAAAAAGAGGAAACAGAGAAGGATGGTAAGAAAGGAGTTCATGCATAGCAAAACGTGAGAAAGGGTATCGAGGTCCAAGCCTCCCTAGAGCAAGCCGGAGGCGACAGTGGCAAGGAAAAACTCCCTTGATAAAAGGAAGAAACCTTAAGAGGAACCCAGGCTCAAGGGAGGAACCCATCCTCCTCTGGTTGACTATAATGAGATTATAATACAGAATACAATAAGAAGCTCAGCTTAAACATGTAGCCTTAAAAAATATGTCTAGATCTTACTGTAGCCTAACAAAATTGTATCTAAACTCAATTAGCCCAAGAGAATTGTTTCAGAACTTGACATCCATCAAACCATACATCCATCATCTTCCATTTTTCCCCCCACAGGGGGGCTGCAGGCGGGGTACACCATGGACAGGTTGCCAGTCCATCGCATGGCCAACATACTCACACCTACAGGCAATTTAGGGTAAGTGATTAACCTAACATGCATGTGTTTGGACTGTGGGAGGAAACCGGAGTACCCGGAGGAAACCCACTCAAGCACGGGGAGAACATACACACTCCACACAGAACCACCCGGACCGGGAATCCACCCGGATCTTCTCGCTGTTAGGCGACAGTGCTGACCATTACACCACCATAATTCTGCCCAAATCTGAGTGTAGAAACTTTTTTGTGACACAAACTAAACTGTAAAATAAAGTGTGGACCTGATTCCCCCCCAAAAAAAAAACCCCACATCTTTCAGGACGTGACTGTAGTTCAAAAAAATTCAGTCTGAACTTGATTGTAGTCAGAGACAGTACAGTCGAGCCTAATGATAATTCTTCATGGACCTTCATGCCAACAATGCATGAAGTGTCTGATTACAACCTGAGAAAGTTTTAGGGGAAACACTAAAGCAGGGGTAAATGCAGGGCAAAATCGGTTAAAGGTGAGAGATAGGTGAGGAGAAATCTGAACATAAAACCTGAACCCAACCACACCTGATCTGATGAGAACAGTCTCGTCCCCTTTGGTTTGGACAAATAGATTAAGCTCTACCACACACCCAGCTTCAAGATTTGACTCACATCACTGATTATGAATATGTTGTTGTCATTATTAGATAGAGGAAAGAATGCCTCAAGTGGGCATCAGCCATGGGTGACAGTATTTTCCCTGATGATTCAAAGAAAACAGAAAGCTATTTGTGTCCCCTCCATACACACATACAGACAAAAGAAAACACGTAGTAGCTCAGTGAATCATTGCAATAACGCTTTTGATGATACAATGACCTGTGATTCCACACAGCAGGAGAACGATGGCCAAATCGTCTCACACTATACACACACACAACTCCATCTCTCACACTCTCATGCCACACCCTCTTGAGATTCAGTTGTTTGCCTGCGTTGCTAGTGAGCAAAAACTGTTTATTTGACTGGCCTCTTAGTGTTGCTCATGCAACTTCAAACCAATGCTTTATTGTTTTTACAAGTTTCCTCAACTGAGAGCAAATAATTTCTGAGGATGAAAACCACAAACACAGATGCACGCACACACAGAGGTACACACACACATATATAAATATATATAATATCCCATATCTAAACTGGAACTGCTAATAACCACTTGCAAGACCTGGTAAACCACTAACACTATCCCCTTCAGACAAATAGCAGATAAAAGCTTTCACCTTCCCACTCTTGTCTCAGATCTAAAAACACCTGTCCATTCTTTCACTGTGAGAAGACAATTCAATGCTATGGGTCTGAAAGGATGTGTAACTGTTTAAGAAGCTTCTCACTAAGAAAAGAAGCAGAAAGTGCAACCAACTGCTAAGACTGAACAACTGAAGTGTGGCTGCAAATTTATTTGAGAAAATAAAAACAATAAAAACAAATACACAAACATTGTGGGGACAAACTTGTAGGGACATTACATAGACGTGGGGGACAATACATAGACTTCCATTCATTTCCTGGAGACTTAATCAAACTTTAATTAGAAGTACTACTAGCCTAATCCTAACCTTACTCTAACCCTACCATGACCCTAACCTTACCCTAACCCTACCATGACCTCAACATGAACTTTACGCTTATCACAACCATACCTTAACCTTTTCTAACCTACCCTAATCAAAACCCTAACCTTACTTTAACCTTAACCTTGCCCCTAACCTTATCCTCAACCTTACATTTACACTAATCCGTAGCTTAACTTTACCCTCACCTTAAAATATAATGATTCACAGTGTGACGAACATCTTCATAACGCAAGTGTATGTCCCCACACTGCGGCATAAATCTTACACACACACACACACACACACACACACACACACACACACACACAGGTCTGGTATACAGCAGTGGAAGGAAAGTGTAAGAGAGACAGATTAATCACTGCAGGGAGTATTAACTAATGCCAACAGAGAAAAGTTCCTCTGTTTTAGATTGATGGTACTGCGTTATTCTGACAGACCACACACACATGGCTGAGGAGGAGTTTCCACAGCAACGATAAAACTAAACGATGAAAATTCAGACACACACACACACCTCTCTGTCCCACACCACTGTGCATCTGTTGTGTTTAATAGTGCTTCAGCTAACAATCAGCAGACACTGTTTGAGCCGCACACTCTGGGCACACATTGGATCGTCATCTCTGAAGGTTCTGAAGACTCAGATTACATCAGCATGTGTAGTCTGTCATAGAGTCTGATAAGAAACCTTTAAGAGTCTGGCAGTGTTTACTTAGACCAGCTCAGCGTACATGTGTGTGTTCTGCATTGTTCTTGGTGCATTACGGCCGCAATGGTGGCAGTGATCTGTGGGAAATGTTGTTAATCTCTGCAGAAATCTTACTGAGCACAGAAAGAACAACTGGAGATGAACAAGGTCCATCATAGATGTACATAAGAGTGCAGACATCTGTAGGATTAGCACATAAGTACAAGTCACAGGCATAAAATCTGTCTTAGATTGTTATAGAAAAAAAAGAGTCAGAGGTAGAACAAGATTTTTAAGACTGATGTGAAAACAGTAAAACAAGCATGTGATAGTACTGTCTCAATCTTAATTAAAAGTGGAACTGGGGGGCCAAAATATGCTTGTGTGAAAGAGAAACAAAGTATAAACATACTCTGGTATTCACTTGCAGGAGATTCAATACAAAATAATAGAGCTGCATAATCAAAGGAAAAAAATACTAATGTATTCTGTTCTACAAAAGGAGCTACACTGGTTTTATAAACAGATAAATATATTACCTGATCTTACCTGGGGTAAAAATGTAGCTGTTTGGTGAACTAGGTCTAAAACTGGGATCATCAAATAACAACCCAAACTGCTTTTCAGATATGTGGTAGAATGAAGCACCGAACGCTGTTGTAGCATCAACCAAGGATGTGAATCCTAATTTAAGATTTTAGAGTTTTATGTTCTTCCTAAGAGTTAAAAAAACATATTTTGTTCATAATTTTATATTTGCAGGGCACTGCAGTTCATTTACATGCTTCAGTTTTCCCACAAGACATTATCTGTCTCATACCATACATCAGTCATTCTAGACATCAGCCGGCAGGCTGGCAGCACTAGCTGTTTCCCTCCAGCCTGCGTGTCCGAGGGTTGGGGCTTCACTGGACATGTGAACAGTGAAGGGAGCCTCGCTGGTGATGCCCGCTGAGTGACGCTACTGTAGGAAAGAGGTCTCTCTCTTCTGTGGACCCAAGGGGAGAACGACACAGCCCCCAGGAAGGACCTGCAGCTTGCACCTGCTTGGCATTCTGAAAGCCCTAATGTGCAAAAACTCCAAGGGGTGGGTTCCTGTTCCCCTTGCCCAGCGCAGAGACTCTATTGGTTTACGTTACTGTGGATGGTGCATGGATGGAGCCACTTGTTTAGAGGCAGCGGGCAGTTTGACTATATATATACAGGGATCTGGCTCAAAGAGTTTTCACTCTGTGAGAATTTGGCTTGAGGAACACACACACGCACGCACGCATGCACGCACGCACGCACGCACGCACGCACACATACACATACACTCACACACACACAGAAATGAAGCCACAATGGAGTGTGTTTCATTGGGTGTCAAAGCAAGCGAGAAAAATTAAAGACACACAGCACAGACTGGAGCTGATTTCATTGGGTGTCACTTAAAGATGTCTATGTAAACAAGAAAAATTAAAGACACACATGCACACACACACACACACATGCACACACACCCTGCTCAACCAAAAGAAGCCAAAGAGGACTCGTAAGTAAAGGCGTAATTAAAAACTCCTCGGCGCAGCGCTGGTTTCCGGCTGTAAATCTCCGAGCTCTTTCTTGTGGAAGTCTACATTCCGCGCGGAGTCTGGTGACAGACAGTCGTAGCCAAACAATTCATCCTAATCTGCGGCGGGCTGCAGCGAGCCGGCCCGGGCGTCTGAGAGAGAGAGGGAGCGTCCTGCTCGCCCCGAGCGGCCTAATTGCACAGTAATTTGTTTGGCATTTTGCAGCTTTGCGGTCAGCCTCTTCACCAGTGAGTGTGGGCCGCATCCACCCCAGAGCAGTCATTTTCAGCTGCGCTTCTTCTACGCGCAGAACCAGGTCGCTCTCTCAAAAAAAAAAAACACCACACGAAAAGAAGTAGCGTAGACAAGCACGGACATTTCCCCTCAGAGGCGGCGCTTGTACGATTGCAGTACCGTTTGTGATCCTTCATTTGGATGACTCCAAAATGTCACCCCACCAACCCCCTAACACAAACCCCCCTCAACACATCCCAGTAACCGTCACTAATTCTTCATTTCTTTTTAAGCGGTGTAAGATAAAAAAACGTCTAGATTTATGATCAGTGGCGATTACACATAAGCATTCCATTCCATTCATTCCGTTAACTGAATCAAATAAGCTGTCCGTGCTCCGCCCACAAATACATTCCTCTGTAGCCGCGTTTCAAGGTTTGGTGAGCTTTACAGAACGTTGACACAAATCCAATCCAACCTGATGAGAAACTGTAGGATACAATTCCGTTTTTGTCCAAATCCTAAATGCATTACTGATTTTGTATTGCTGTGAAAGGTCGCACTGTTTAATAAAGTAAAAAGCTAAAGAATAATAAATATAATAGCAGCTTTAATATGTACAGCATAATACAGCAAAAAAAAAGAAAATGGGAACATTTGTGGCCAATTCAATAATGACAACTAGTGGTGGGCAAGCTTTCACAATACACAGTATGTATCATGATACTTCTACACAAGCACACAATAGACTAGTAGTGTCACATTTATAAACAGCTATCAAATACCTGACCACAACAACTGTTTCACTATATGTACTGCAATAAATCCAATTAAACAGAACTAATTAGGCGTTGTAATGGAGACAATGCTGTTGGTCAGAGTTCTTCAGATAATGACAATGTCCATCATGTTAACAACACTAACGATAACGTTAACGATAACGATAATTCCTGGTTTAACCATTTTTCTTGTGGGTATTTCCCAAAAACTACACATGGTCAATGCAATATAGTGAAATGGTGCAACATCTAAGTTTAATGGGAGTCCCTTCAGCCATGCTACTTCAGTTACTGGTGCACTCTATGAGGTTAGCTTCAGTGTAGAAGCCTTAAATCATTTAAGCTGGTCAACTTTCTGCCAAATGTTTATCCCTAAAATCTTTAATTACACAACGAAACCTACACCCAGTATTTCATTACAGTGATCTTCCACACATATAAAGAAAGTTCTACCAGTCTTGCTCAACCTTGCAACAGGAGCTATAAAATAATTCATCAGTGTTTGAAGCATGGATAGTTTAATTACAAGCAAATCCTCATTAACTACAGCAATTACATTAGCTGTCAGAAAGAATGGCTCACCTGCATGTATTTTAAAGGAGCGGTGGGACTAATGCTGCATCATTTAAAGTGCAACAGTAAAATTCAAACAAGCTGGAGAAGAAGCAGCTGACTTTAGTCATTTTTATTGATCAAAACAAAAAAAACCCTGAGTTTTATCATAAGAGCCACAGATAAATATATGTGCTACAGTAGAACAACAAGGATTCTTCTTTCTTCTATACTTTTCAATCAGTGCTACACCAAATTCAAGCTGCTGTTTCATGTAAAAATACTAAATGTGTAAGACATTCACTACCCACTGCTTACATGGCGGCCTCTGTGGGAGAGGACCCACTCCTGTAATTCTAAGATAATCCAATTTGTAGTTACAGATAATTAGTTAAACATAAATGAAAACATAGTTTTATAAATTATATTCTATTTATATATTCTAACTTAGCCCCCTAAAACTTACATACTGCTCCTTTAAGCAAGCGTCTTGATGCGTTTAACCTCTCTGACCACAGGTTTCATTTAAAACAATGCAAAATGAGTTCACTAAGTGAAATTCAGACACAAGCTCTTGTGGATCTACATGTGGAAACCTCTGTGTATGACATCAGCAGCTGTTTTTGCTTGCCCGTGAACATACAGCCCCATTTTTGGTAATAGACACTCGCAAGCCAGGTTGCTTTTTTATGGCCTGCGTTTCCCACAATAGCACTCTAATCTAATCTAATCTAATCTGAGAGACAGCGCAGAAGATGTATTCCCCATATCCTCCACACTGATAATGGAATCAGTGGGAATCAACGTGACGTGGTGTTGGAGGAGTGATTCTCGTGTGTTCTGATCCGAGACCAGTTTCACTGCAGTTGATGTCAGGGAGTGAAGAATGGTAGCTAGTTGTAGGTCAGCCTTAATGGGAAGCATCTACTTGGAGTGCTGCTACATTCACAACATGCAAGAATAAATCAAACTAGGAAGGAAACAGGAAACAGGTAGTCAAAGTTCAGAATGGTGGGAAACAGGGGCTGCGGTGCGAAGGCTGAATCCACCAAAGCAGTTATCACAAAAGATGACAGTTCAGTAATAAATGGGAACATAGCTGGAGTTAGATCGCTACTTACACGCTAACAACAATAAATTCTAGACCACTCGTTGTGGTTCACATGGGGTTTTTATATATTATGGGTACAACCCTAATGTCTTGCATATCCAAGAGGAAAAGAGGATCTTTATCGGTGATAGGTAATGTTTTAACACTATAGTTTCGTTTTATTGAACATATTTGAATGTTGGAAGTGTTCTGCCCAAACATTATTTTATATACTGAATATAATGTCTGATAACTTCAGTCTGATAATATCTAAATGCTGAAGTCTGCATGGCAAAACTTTCCCAATCAGGAACCAATGGAATTTACAGTATTAGTTCATTACCCACTGCAACTGTGACCATAATAATAATTGCAGTACATCATGTCTTTGTCTTTTTGGTCATCTGATGCCACTCGCAAGTGTCTAATTAGCTACCTTCCATTAAGCAAGCATTTAAGATGGAACTGTAGTTCAAAAGTTAAATGCTGGAGGAACACCAAGTCAAACACCAAGCTGATCAGCTAATGTATATTTAATGTATTTTTTAATGTATACTAAGAATTATGCAAAAAACAAAACAAAAAAGATTTTTTAAGGAATATTCTGTGGATGATAGCACACATGCTAATAGTAATAGCTTGGTAACTGGTTTATATTACCTTCATACAAAGTAATAATAATAAAACTTATCAACATACAAGTCTGGTTGGCATTCTGGTGCACTTGCTGGTGACGTAATAGTGCTTAGTGCTTTTTATCCTCACCTGGCCAAGTAAAGACGTTGTCAGCTGTTGGCTTTGGCGGGAAGTGTTTGAAGAAGAGCACCAGTTCCAGTTTTCTGGTGCCAAAGATTCTGATATTTTTGATCTGAGATCAGATCTTTCAGCTATCTGAGAGAGTCAGCCCTCTCACATGCGAGGTGTCTGGTGAAGCGAAGGCACAAGGCGACCCGTTCGCAAGCCAGGCGGCCGGCGGGAGGTGAAAGGCGTTTAAGTCCATGGTGACATGAAGGATAACAAACACTGCAGAGAGAGCTAATCACCGGCAGGCCCGGCGGCCTCCAGCGCTCTGAAGAAGGCCAAAGAATTACAGCCCCTGCGCCCCGTCTAGAGCAAACAGCCCTCTGTTTAAACTTTCATCCTGCTCTCACCATTCATTCTGCCCACTGAGAGAGCGAGAGAGGGAAACGATGAAAGAAGCTCTTTTCAGTCTGCGAGTGATCGACCCCCTCCAATCTCCACATAGCATTTATCATCCTGGTGGGTGACACCCCTCCCTGTACACCCCTGTAAAAAGCCCCCTTTGCGTTTCACAAAAGCAGCGCCATCAATTGACATTGGGCTTCATTGACGGGCCCTCGCAGGCGCCCGCCGCAGATTCTGGAACAGTGGGTCGGATTGTGCTGGAGCGAGCCCGGTCTGTGCTGCAGGAGGACAGGACTGGGGGGCAAAAGCTACAGGAAACCTCAACTCCAGCATCACCAGAACCCTCGCTCGCTTCAATGCATTTCTCTCCCAGCATCCCTCACCCTGCCTCTCTGCTACACTCCTTCATCTTATGAACCTGCTTCCCTCCACTGTAGCCTATCATTTCTTAAACCTCACACTGTAGAGCTGCTGCGAGTAAATTCACTATAAAAAACATAAACCATAAAACTCCTTATGCTTTGTATCTGCAAGTCTATGTTTTTAGTATAGTTTAGAAATAGCCTTGGAGCTACGTTATACGTTATTAGAAGTCTATAATATTTCATTCAAGAGATCTCTTTATACACTGGAGTTTATGAGGGAAGGCCATTTGAAAAAGAAGGGAATTCATCTAAAACGTTTGACTGGTAGTGTATCTAAAACGTTTGACTGGTGGTGTACTAAAACGTTTTTTTGCTTTTGCCTTGCTTGGTAGCATTGCAGTATATTGAAAGGTAACCTCTTTATCCAAAAACCCAAAGAAAACGTGAAGTAAGCCAAGTGACAAGAGTAGCATTGCTCAGAAAGACAAGGAGATTGTCTGTACCAACTACTGCTGCTGATATACATGTACATGCCGCTGGGAGCGGAGGTGATGACTGGTGTTCGACCGATGATGGGAGGTAGTGTATCTAAAACGTTTGACTGGTAGTGATCTAAAACGTTTGACTGGTGGTGTACTAAAACGTTTAACTGGTAGTGATCTAAAACGTTTGACTGGTAGTGTATCTAACACGTTTGACTGGTAGTGTATCTAAAACGTTTGGTTGGTAGTGTATCTAAAGAGTTTGACTGGTAGTGTATCTAAAACATTTGGTTGGTAGTGTATCTAAAACGTTTGGTTGGTAGTGTACTAAAACGTTTGACTGGTAGTGATCTAAAACGTTTGACTGGTGGTGATCTAAAACGTTTGACTGGTAGTGATCTAAAACGTTTGACTGGTAGTGTACTAAAACGTTTGACTGGTAGTGTATCTAAAACGTTTGACTGGTAGTGTATCTAACACGTTTGACTGGTAGTGTATCTAAAACGTTTGGCTGGTAGTGTACTAAAACGTTTGACTGGTAGTGTATCTAAAACGTTTGGTTGGTGATGTACTAAAACGTTTGACTGGTAGTGTATCTAAAACGTTTGACTGGTAGTGTATCTAAAACGTTTGGTTGGTGATGTACTAAAACGTTTGACTGGTAGTGTATCTAAAACGTTTGACTGGTAGTGTATCTAAAACGTTTGGTTGGTGATGTACTAAAACGTTTGACTGGTAGTGTATCTAAAACGTTTGGTTGGTGATGTACTAAAACGTTTGACTGGTAGTGTATCTAAAACGTTTGACTGGTAGTGTATCTAAAACGTTTGGTTGGTGATGTACTAAAACGTTTGGTTGGTAGTGTACTAAAACGTTTGACTGGTAGTGTATCTAAAACGTTTGACTGGTAGTGTATCTAAAACGTTTGGTTGGTGATGTACTAAAACGTTTGACTGGTAGTGTACTAAAACGTTTGACTGGTAGTGTATCTAAAACGTTTGACTGGTAGTGTATCTAAAGCGTTTGACTGGTAGTGTATCTAAAACGTTTGTCTGGTAGTGTACTAAAACGTTTGACTGGTAGTGTATCTAAAACGTTTGACTGGTAGTGTACTAAAACGTTTGACTGGTAGTGTACTAAAACGTTTGACTGGTAGTGTATCTAAAACGTTTGACTGGTAGTGTATCTAAAACGTTTGACTGGTAGTGTATCTAACATGTTTGACTGGTAGTGTATCTAAAACCTTTGACTGGTGGTGTACTAAAACGTTTGACTGGTAGTGTATCTAAAACGTTTGACTGGTAGTGTATCTAAAACGTTTGACTGGTAGTGTATCTAAAACGTTTGACTGGTAGCGTACTAAAACGTCTGACTGGTAGCGTACTAAAACATTTGACTGGTAGTGTAAACTAAAATTGTTTTATATATATATATATACACACTATGACAGCTTTCCTAAAATCTGTTAAAAGCCTTGCTTGGTAGCATTGCAGTATATTGAAAGGTAACCTCTTTATCCAAAAACCCAAAGAAAACGTGAAGTAAGCCAAGTGACAAGAGTAGCATTGCTCAGAAAGACAAGGAGATTGTCTGTACCAACTACTGCTGCTGATATACATGTACATGCCGCTGGGAGCGGAGGTGATGACTGGTGTTCGACCGATGATGGGAGGTGATGGCAGGAGGAAGAGGGAAAACCTGCTATGATATTGCCGGTTAGCAAACGTTTTCTATGTCCTCAGAACAAGCTGATATAACCGACCGTCAGGCAGCAGTTAGTGGTATAGGTGTAATAAAGCATGATGGAGAACAGACATATTATTAAATACATCCTCCTACACCTACATCTGTAAACAAACAACACCGGTCAACCCCGCTCCAGCACTCCTCTAGTGCCACAACATGATTATAGAGTCATCATTGTCTCGTGGGCCCAGTATTGTGACTCGACTCGTAGGTGTATCTTTACAGCTCTATTTAGAGGTGAGCAAAAATCACTACACCTCCATCAACGACCAAGCAAAACATTCAGTCTTTTTAAATGCTCCAACACAAAGAAATTATGTTAAACATGACTGAGGATGTGAACGAACAAGACAAAAAAGGTTACTTTGACTTTAGTTGCCCTCACAGACAGTAGGAGTTGCCACTGGCTAAAGCTGGTTAATGTTTTTAAGGCTAAGTAAATGCTGGCCCTTGTTCTGGGCTGGAGTGGTAGGAGAATGTGCTGAGAGTAACTCCAGCCACTGTTTCTCCATGTGAGACAGCAGAAACACACTGTGCGCCCACATACCCCAAAACAACTTCAGCACCACACCACAGGGCCTGGAGCCCACCGCAGCTGCGGGAGGGGCTGAAATAGAACCCGAAATGCTCAAAGCCACCACTTCAGGGCCCACAGCGAGCACACACGCACTGCCTTTATCTCTGCCACTACCCCAGGAATGCTAAAGATGGCACAAACAGTGTGGCAACTGGCTGAGGTTACACTCAGATTCAAACCTCTGGTCCCCAGTGACTCTCTTCCACACCACACATACAGATGTTCCCACTCTTACGAAGTTCCATTGTTGCAACGACACTTCACACAGCTATGAAAAGCGTTCTGTTACCCACATCCATCCAACGAGAAAATTGTGCAATTCATTCACAGAGCGTGTTCAGAGAGTGTACATGACCTGTTTAGCTTATTTACATTTAAATTAACAAAGCATGCAGTTTAAAATGGGGGGCCTAAACTTCTGCATACAAGCTTGATCTCTTCACAGTAATGTTTAGTTTTCATTAATACTCTAATTGCCTTATTTCACTGTTAACTGTTTGTATTTGAGATCAGAGGTGTCAAATAATGAAGTACAAATATGCTTAGTTACTTTACTTAAGTAGAAATGTTGTTTATTTATACTTTACTGGAGTAATTATTTTTCAGATGACGAACACAGAAAAAAGTCCTGTGTGCGTGTTTATCATCATATCAGCTCTAACCGCCTTTTTTCATTCTCAATTCGATAGCTGTCCTCACGCGCCATGTGAATCCCCTTCGACTGCTTTTTGTGCTTATAGACAACTAGTCATCATATCATCTGCTCTATGAAACACATGTTAATGCTCAGTAGTAACAGATATGCTTCTTTAATATATTTACATTGTACTAAACTACATTCATGTTTAATGGACATATATGTGGCTGAAACAGGAAGCCTAGCGCATCCCAAATTTATCAACATTAACATTTTAATATAACATTATAGTCATTATGGCTTTTAGAAGAATGGGGTTTTTGGGGAGGTGGGCTAGTGCACTATAGACCCCTGTGGTGCGGCCTAAGTTTTTGTTCTTAATGGCTTTTTTTTACATTATTTTTACTTTTATACTTTAAGTAGCTCTGAAAGCAGTACTTTTACTGGAGTAAAAAGCTTGAGTTGATACTTTAAATACTACAGAAGTATTTTTAAACCCTAGTATCTATACTTCTACCTGAGTAATGAATGGGAATACTTTTGACATCTTTGTGTGAGATGCAAATGAAAAATGTCATAATCAAAAATTATCAATATACATTAAAGCAGAAATATAATATTTATATAAGAAAGGTATATCTATCATTCAGTGCCTTGCCTCGTCTTATCATGGTTTTCTCATTGTTGTTAATTTAGTTAAAAATTAGGAGGATTAAAACAGTTGTTCTTTGTTCCAGCAACTACACAGATTCCTGTGTGACAGACTGAACTCAGAGCAGAGATTTATTTAGAACGCAACCGACAAAGTCCTGATGGCTGTGGCCAGATTATAATATAGATTATAATATATAATATATAATATATAATATAAAGTCAGACACGGTGTAGATGTGTGGGTAGAGCACCTGTAGCTGACACTAGTTTAACGTTAGGTCTGCACCTAACAATTAATTTCTTAATCAATTAATCGAATGACTTTTTTTTCCGATTAGTCAATTAATCTAGCGACTAATTTTTAAATTACACTAATGTTAATGCGTTAGAAATTAAAATATTCATTATTTTGTTATGGATTTGTAACCAGTAGATGGTTTTGTGCGTATGTGTGTGTATATATATATATATATATATATATATATATATATATATATATATATATATATATATATATATATATATATACACACTACCGCTCGAAAGTTTAGGATCACTTTATTTCATGCAATTTTTATGCAATTCACAAACAATGTTGTCCATTTCTCAATTAATGTAAGTGTATCAGATGATTTTTAAAGAATAAAAATGTTTGTATTAAAGTCTATTTTTGTATAGAGGCTTATTTTGCATATAGTCCTATTATCAACAATTCTCAGTCCTCTGTCTAAATCTCCTGGTACGGCCGCCAATCCAAGTTAAGGATGTTATTGGAATAATTGGTTGTTAGGACACTCTTGCTCAATTGTGATGCACAGCTGAAAAACATTCTACTAATAAGTGAGTATAAAAGGGAACAACATTCTAGTTTAGTTTAGTATCTGAAGCATCAGCAGTTGATGGCTTGCTGACCGACTCACAATGACCAGAAAGAAACAACTTTCTTTAGAGACCCGTCAGTCCATTGTTGTGTTAAGGAAGAAGATACTCCATTAAAAACAAGAACATTTCACTGTGATCCCAAACTTTTGAGCAGTAGTGTGTGTGTATATACATATGCACATAGAATAGCATGAGGAAAGCACATGGCCATTCTATACTTAACATATTAAAGGGGACCTTAAACGCATGTGATCTATAAATGGTTTAAGACTCTTTTATAAATGGTTTTAAGAGTCTACAGTCTGACTTGATTTTTAGAGGCACAAATGACACGTACTCTACACACCTCACACACAAGAAGTCGGACAGTTTGTGGACTATATATTTTGACAGAGAGTCGTTTGAGAAGCAGCTCCGTGTGTTTTAAAGCTCCCGTGGTATCAAGAACAGTCTTAGGTTCTACAATGGACGATTAAGAAACGGTTAACAATGCGACTTTTTAAGTGTCTCTACTGAAAGAAACATGTTACACGTGTTAATAATCTTAAAATAATCTGCTAAGATAAGATAAACAGGTGCTGTCCTGCTGCTGTGTTGATGAAGCTCTACGGGATGTTTGATCTTCAAGGTCTCGTGTATAGCAGCTGTACTGTTGTGATCATCTCCACTGTGCAGAGCTGACAGAGCACCACACTGTTGTGTTTCTGTGTGAAACACTCCCACAACGGATAAATCCATGCTTTCAGTAGAAGAGCAGGCTTTACCTAAATAAGGATCCTTAAACTTTTCCAAACAGAATGAAGTTCTAAGCACCTGCAATATTTCAGTGCTGATATTACAACAAGAGGGTGATATATGTTTGGTGTTTTTTCTAAGGTCGTTCCAGAGTTGTTTTAAGAGTTTTGCAGTTTCTGAGAAGATATGGTAACTATGTATTTAATATGTTCTTTGTAATTAAAAAATCATTAAACTTCAAAACAGTCCAGCATATTACCATGTCCTGTCTATTAATAGTCCTGTCTATTAAAAATTTCTGTGCTCTGCGGCCGACACCGCTGAACAGGCCAAGGCATATTCCAGCGTGTGGCAAAGAGCGGTGAGTAGAGTCGTTCTGACTGTGCAAAGAAAACGTTCAGAGGGGCTTCTGGCTGCCAAGTAGCTGGAGCTTAGCCGCAGTCTGGTAGGGGGGAGCCTCAGGAACAGATGTGATCGATAGACTCTCTCTCTGATGCAGAGGAAACAGTGATATTTATTTAGATTGGGGGGGAATATGCAGTGGTGTGTGTGTGTTTGATGCGAATCCCCCGCCCTCTCTCTCTCTCACGCAGGGCTGTGGTTAGGGTCCCGGAGCCCGCCGTCCTGTACACACAGTGCTTCAAACACACACACATACACACACACATACATACACACACACACACTGCCAACAGACTCCTTTACACCGCTAATGTGACTGACACGTTTCAAAACAACAGACAAACCCCCCCGAGCCCGCTGACTGCAGCTGTGTGTAGGGCAGGTAGAAGCTCTGTGTGGCAATTACTAGGCTCGCCAGAAAGAGGAGAGTGAGGGCCAAGAAGGAGAGGAAGAAAGAGAGACAGATTGAGATGTTGATTTGTTTGAATTGATGGATTAATAAACAGTTGTAGCTGGATGAACAGGTGTTTAGGTGTACAGTGAAGACTGATAAACAGGCTTTCTGCTAGCAAATTTAGATGGCCATCATAGTGGGCGGAGATTTTGCTGGACAAATGGGTAAAATTCCCATCATATATTGCTTTTTCAGATTGCACAACACAGGACATGGTCCTAGTGCTGGGGGACATGGACCACAAATCACATCTCAGTGTTTTAGTTTTAGTTTTTTCTACAGCGTTGGACTAAATGTCCAGTAACATGAGCAATATCACAAATCTTTCTATTAAAAACCAAAAACGTGACCATAAATGTAAGTTTAAGGAAATATATATATATATAGCAGTTTGGAAATAGAAACTGAAACTGGAGAGCAGTGACACTCTGATGAACAGCAGAGGCACAATCTCCAGTTTATTACAATTTATTTTTGTTTAATTTTTTTTATATCAGTAACAACAGCTGCAACTTACAGTTTAATGATTAGATTGATTGTGTTTGATTACGCAGGGGGGGGGGAATAGAGTGGGGCGGGGCAGCTTCACGCTTAGAGTGTGGGGAACAAAACACTGGCAGGGCTTTACTGAAGAAACAGGTTATGCATTTTAACTCCCCAACAAACTATACTGGTATAAATGGTATCGTCTCATCTATAGCTTGTATATAAATATATCAATATATTATATATAAGTCTATATACCGCCCAGCCCTACACTATCCTATCAAAAAGTGGGGCTATCCCAGTAATTCACATGTAGATAGATAGATAGGGAAACAGTGAGAGACAGAATATGACGAATCAAACATCAGTCAGGTACAAAGTGTAGAGATATAAATGCTCACGTCTCATTGGCCATTTCATTTTACCGTCTATCACCACAGTAACAAATGCAGCAAACAGTAAGAGAGCAGGAGTGAAAGAAGAGTAACATGTTAGCAGCAGGAAGGTAAATAGAACACAAAAGGTCCAAAGGTTACAACATCTACAGCCCAAGGCCAGACACTGGCCTGCACACTCTCACAGGATTAGGTGCATCACTGCGTCTGGGTCTCTCGCTCTCACTCTCTCCATATTGATTTCACTCTCCAATCGCTTTGATCAGCAGCAGAGGGCTCTGGCTGAGGGGAGCCGGGCGCAGCCTCATCTGGAACACATCTGGGTAAATCTGTTTCTGCACTCGTACCCACAACCACAACAGTGGAGATGTAGGGATGGATCCCCTGAGCCTAAACCCTACACGCACACACGGCATCCCCAGCTATGTTCGCTGGTCGTGGGAGAGATGCAATGCATATATATGGAGGGTAACTCATCCTTCCCTTCACTCCATGGGGCCTGAGTGGATGAGGGGCCCGCGTGTGTGCGTGAAAAACTAAAAGCAGGGGGTGGATGGGAAACGTTTTCGAAGTCATGCGGACAGGAAAGCGGCTTTTTGTCAAACAAGGACGAGGGGGGATGATTTGTGTGTCTGGCTGATATAAACGTTTCAGCGCTGATACCGATACTGATTGTAATGCAAATGGCCAAATCCTTTCTCAGATGTTTCTGAGGAGATACAAACTAATTCACTTGGATATAGATTAAAATTCAGTAATTAGTAAATGAATAAAAGCTACAGAGAAATTTGGACTCCTAACAACCACCTGGAAACCCTGGTAGACCAACAATACTTTCTTTATCAGATAAACAGCACATCAATCTTTGAGAGAGAGGAAAACATCGAGCTCCACTCCGGCTTCAGATATGAAATCATACACAAGTGTTTCTGTCCATCCCTTCACTGTAAGAAGACACCTCAACTCTATAGTTCTGAAAGGACGTGTAGCTGTTCAAGAAGCTCCTCACTGACAAAAAAAGGTTCAGACTGCTGGAGTTCTAAAAACAATGGACTGACCACCCCAGAGTCCAGACCTCAACATCACTGAATGTGTTTGGGGTTATTTGTATGGTGAGAAGCAGAAGGTGTGGGGAAAAAAAAACATTACTGCACTTAATTGTAGGTAACTGTATGTGATCTTAATTTAAAAAATTAAAAAATAATAAAAAATTAAATAAGAAAAACTGCTACATTTTTACTTTACTGACGAATATGATTGAAAAATGATCAACTGGGAATTTCAGAATGCTCAAATGTCATATATTTATAAACAAGCCCATACACACCATGTGGGTAGAGAATTGAGGTATTGTATAAAAAACCACTAACCGCTGCAAAATAGCTGTGTCCTGTTCACACCGTCAATAGGAAAACATACCCCGCACTGAGCCTCGCCTGACCTTCACACTGGCCGTACTCACATACACACATACGCTTCCTGCTGTCACGCTGCTAACCGGCTGGGAAGGGGGCACTTTGACTGGGTCCGCCGCTGAACTGTGACTTTATTTGGAGTACAGAGCGGCAGTGTGCGCGCGTGTGACCCTCTACATGGGGTCATGGCCTGGGCGAAAGTTCTGTGTGGTCTGTGGAGGGGAAGGAAGAGCGGGGGAGTGGGAGGAAGATGGAAGAGTGTACAGATTTTCTAACTCCGCCGGTGTGAATGAACTTCACCCTCCTTTCTATTTACGGTCTTCAGAGTGAGGAAAACATCATGCACACTATGGATGATGTGGAAATACATCATCAGGGGGTATTCAGACGACGCCTTTTTAAACACAAGCTCTCAGAGTCTCTCTGGGGCGGCCTAGTGACTCGACTGACACCTACGAGAACGCAGGACAGTTATTTTAGGAAACAAAAAATCTAAACTGTCAAATATGAATATAAATGTATAATATAGTTTTATCACAACAAATGAAAGACAAATCATTAACACAGTTTATTCATTCATGAATAATTAGTTGAAAGAAAAGACAACGCCACACTTAAAAGAATTAGAAGATACACTTGTGAAGATACAGTCTATACCAGGGAGGCTTTTGCCAGTGACTGCCCCAATCTTTGTTCTCCTTTATTCATTTAAGATTTGGTACTTACCTTATCAACTAGACTTTTATTTCTTATCATATGACAAGTGGCAGAATAATAACCGAGTAGGTTTTTGGACCGATTCAGACAACAAGGAACACAGCATGCTAAAAAATTCAAGAGCCTTGACCGGCTTAGTCAAGCTTGGACCTGGACGTGTTAGCAAGCAGACTGCAGTAGAAAGAGTCATCAAGCTATAGTTCACTTTATAGTAGCTTTGAACAGAACTTTATCAGCTACTGTCGGCTTTGAACAGAACTTTGTTGCGTTACTATCAGGTTCAGATGGTATTCTGTCAGATTAGAGTTGGGTAAGGAGAAAACTGTGTCGGACTCAAGCTGGATTTAAGTTGGGCTACCGTCAGGATTGTGCAGTATCTGCCTGGTATTAAGAAAAAGCAGCACACAAAGAGAAATGAATCCAATATGGAAAGTGTTTCTCCACCCCATTGTTATTAGTTGTCGGGAGCCACACCCTGTGATAGACATTGAGGCAACTGTATGGGTCAGAGGAAAAAGAGATAGAGAGGCAATTCATCAGCTGCTTGTTTACACAGGCCTTTCAGAAACCTTCAGAAAAATTTACAAGCAGAAAATGGAGTTAATCCAGCCAAACACCGCAAGCAACACACACTCATTCTCCCGCTCCTCAGCATCTGAGGGCGAGTGGCTGTGTTGACATGTTCACAACAGGCTAGAGAGGACGGTGGTGACAAGGCTTTAAACACTGTTGTGTCAGCAGGTAAGAAACACTCTCTCCCACACAAGCGCATACAGGAGGAGAGAGAGGCAGCAGCTCAACTGTAAAAACCAGCGACTCAGAGACTGACGCAATGAGAGAGAGAGAGAGAGATAAAAGGGGGAGAGAGTGAGTGAAAGCAGTGAAGTGAGTGTGTAGTTGTGGTTTAGAGAGAGAGAGTTGGGGGCTTTCCCTTCTTTTCATCAACAAACACAAGTGCTGACATTTTTCGGGTAAAACATCTAATTTAACAGTTTTTCATCTCAAACGTAAACGATCAGACGAAACATCTTCAAACTGTGCTCGTACTGGAGCTATAACGCTAATGTAGCTAACTAGTGAACTGTACAGTCAAATGTTAGCATTTCACAACAGCCTGATGTCTAAATCATCACACATTTGCCTCAAACCATGTACAGTGTTTAATTAATCTGTGGCTTTAGGCTTTAAACAGGCTGCCAGCGTTTGAACTATGCAGCTTACCTTAGTCCATTTCTATAGATCAGGGGTGTTTAATCAGAGTCCAGTACTGTCCAGTTGGAGGAGATCTCCTCAGGCCAGTCTGGACAGTCATTATTTCTAATGTATGTTATGATTCAGTGGTGTATCCTGTTTACTGAAGTAGCCAAATGTGTCAGAAGTATTTACATTCATTACTCAGGTAGAAGTATAGATACTAGGGTTTAAAAATACTTCTGTACAAGTTGAAGTATCAACTCAAGCTTTTTAGTCCAGTAAAAGTGTAAAAGTACTGTGTTCAGAACTACTTAAAGTATAAAAGTAAAAGTAATGTAAGGAAATAAAATACCATTAAGGACAAAAGCTTAGATCGCACCACAGGGGTCTATAGTGCACTAGCACACCTCCCAAAACCCCCATTCTTCTAAATGTCATAATGACTATAATGTTATATTAAAATGTTAATGTTGATAAATTTGGGATGCGCTAGGCTTCCTGTTTCAGCCGCATATACGCCCATTGAACATGAATGTAGTTTAGTACAATGTAAATATATTAAAGTAGCATATCTGTGTACTAATGAACATTAACATGTGTTTCATGGAGCAGAAGATATGATGACTAGTTGTCTATAAGTATTGTAATGAAGTCAAACTTCAAAGACATGTTATCAATAATCTTTACTGGAATGTAAATGTACATGAATGAAAACAAGCTGAAATGAAATAGGAGTAACAAGACTATGTTTAAAATGTAAGGAGTAGAAAGTACTGATAATGGTGTGAAAATGTAAGGAAAAGTAAAGTATAAATAACCAAAATTTCTACTTAAGTAAGGTAACAAAGTATTTGTACTTGACACCTCTGGATGTAGCCTAGTATCAGCATCTTATACCATCAGCAACTGAAAGACCAACATATCACACGTACCGTTCAGTATATTTCAGTATATTTCAGTATATTTACTGTTTAAACGCTGAAGTGAATTCATTATTTATAAACTTCTAATAAATGTTTTTACCCACTTCAATAAAAACAAGGGCTACATTAAAAAAACAGAACACTTTTGAAAATCTTAGAGTGTTTATTTATAGAAACAATAAATAAAAATCTTTAGAGCACGCCATCTGAATCAGGCTTATTCTGACTCGCTTTATTCTCCGAGTGCTGCTTCTTGCTTCCTACCTCGGCTGTGTGCGCACCGCAGGGCAGAATCTGCAGAGATCTGATTGGCTGAGGAGCCTTTGGTGATGTTTACGGCACCACAAAGCCCGTATACCGCAAAGACAAGAAAAGTTCTGCCACTTAAAATGAACACTGTCAGAATGAAATCGTTCTCAATGGTTGATCGGTATGGGTCTGCACTAAACAATGCCTGGGACCGGACTGGGACCGTGGTCTACCTGTTAGTGACCTCTCCTATAGAGAATAGTAGCTACATTTGCATCGCCTTACACATTTTAAATGATGAAGGAATGCTTTATCTGAACTTTTGTAGTTTGTTGCTTGGCTGTTGGTTAACACAGACTGAAATGTAACAATAAAAACAATTTACTTTCACAATGTGATGTCATGCAAAAAAACTGTAGCACAAGTTTTGGTTCATCAATTAAAAAAAGTTGGTTTGACAAGTTTTCACCATTAATTTCATGCACGTCGCAACTTTTGTAGAGTTAATTTTTCCAACTTCCCAGATACCTACCAATAAGGCCATTTTGGTTGATTAGACTGTATTTTAAATAAAAAATATAATTGAACTTGTGCACAAACGTGTTACTTTTCCTGAAAAAATCAAAACATTTCCAACACATTTTAGGCATCAACAAAAATGTCTGCCAAAGTTTAATAGAGAAAGTTTTGTCAACATTTCTCTGATGAAATTTATACTTTAACAAAGGTTTTAAAGCATTGAGCCACTTTTCATTTAGATGGAAATGTAGCTAAGTAGCTTAAAACAACATGAGTAACTCTATTTGACACCTTAACATGGTTGTAGGCAAGCGTGTGGTGATTTAGCCATGCAGTTTGTTGTGTTGTGTTAGCATCAGCACAAGCTTCCATCACTTGTTACATTCACTTCAGTGCAAACCAAGAGAGGCAAACATCTAACACCAAACTGACTTCGCGACTACATTTGAGGTAACTGTCGCTTGAAAGCTACTCTAAACAGAACAACATACATAAACTGCAAGCAACCCCAAAGACACAAGTAAGCTGTGGAAAAAAAAGTGAAGGAATGGTGGGATTATGCAGGAATTCTCCACTTCCTCCACGAGGGAAAAACGCTGGAGAAAAATGGGGAATAAACGAGTGCCCTGAATGCCTGTCTCATTTGCTTTGGGCTGATGAGAGCACTCGCGGCTCGAGGTTAGCGGTGGGGCATAAACCTCCGCTGGATTGCATCGCTCTCTGGCGTAAAGTAAATATTTAACGTGTATTTATTCATCAACAAAGGGAACAAAGGGTGGCCTATGTTTGAGACGCAATGCTTCAGTGCCTCTGATTTGTACAACACGGGCCAGGAGTGCGAGAACGAGCGAAGACATTGACGTGGGAAGTCAATCAAATTCCATGTTGGCATTTTAATACAGGTCAGGATGACAAGGAATTTATCAGAGTGTGAGAGAGAGAACACCCTTACCCTACAAACCCTGCTCAAACAGTCCTCTCACTGTACAGTACATATCTTCAGCAGATCCTGTTCGTCTGCTTAGCAGTAAAATCTGTATTATTCTTTAATATATACTCTTACATTTGTTATTACTGTATTTTGTCCTGACTTATTTTGTCCCCCACTTTATTGTTATTAGTTCCACAGAGCTTATTCAGCTTTGAACTTAATACAATTTGACCAAAAGACGTGCTTTTGTTGATTGAAAATACGTTATCACAATATCTACAGGGAACACACCACTACTAGTTACTTTTCAGTAGACAGTCAATGTTATAAAACCTGGCCTTTGCAAAAGTTGTATACAGAATTATTCTTCTGCAAGAGTTCAAACTTATATATTTAGAAGATGTATAGAATTAGAATTATTTAGGATCTATTTAAATAAAAAAACATTAATTAGGATAGTAAAAAGCTAAATATATTTAATCTAAAGGGTAATTAGAAAATACAATTATTTTATGTATGTATAAGCTGTGTTTGGTAGTCATGGACTTTCATTTGCTTTCCGCTCAGAATAAGCTATTAAATTACCACCACTGAAACAGTCACTACTGAAACATGTAATAACATTTTAGTGTGTTATGTCTGTTTCATTAGTGACAAAAATACAATGCTCAATAATGTGTTTGAATAAAATTAAGATACTTAATGTACAGGGTCACTAATAGCAAACAGAGTAGGAAAAGGGAAAATAGAACTATCCAGTTCTCTATCCATATATATATATATATATATATATATATATATATATATATACTACTTAGAACTTTGGGGTAACTATTGTCATTCATATAAACCAAATATAAATTATATAACCATATAAAACAATTTTTTTGAAGATACTTTTGACATTTCTTTCTGAAAGTGATTTAATGATTATTGAGAAATATGTACAATTTTTAAAAATGAACTTAAAAATGGCCTCATATTTAAAAAACCAATATATATAATACTAAATAATTCAGCACAAATTTCTAATAATTATCTAAAAAAATGTTGTCATCTACATATTAAAATATTGTTGCCATTTATTTGACTTTAATTTTATATTTATTTTATTCTGTCCATTCTTTCATGTTTTATGTTTTATGTATTTTATTCTTCAACTGTAAAGCACTTTGTGTTTCGTGCTCTATAAATGTATTATTATTATTATTATTATTACTCCAACAGCAGTAGTGAATAACTAGTACATGTTACCTTATTATCACTTCTTAATCAAACTGAATTAATCTAAATTTAAGTATTATTTAAGTATTTATATTTAACAATATTATATCTAATATGTAGCATATAAAGACAAGTACATACATACATCCTAATGTTCTCTCCTTATTTATCATGTACATCTTTGTATATACATATAATAAGAATTTCCTAATCATTACAAATAACAAATAAAGGTTTTGCTTTTTAATAAGAAATAAATTAATAAATTAAATATGCAGCTTTAACAAAGGCCACTTCACACAGTCGGGAGTATTTGTAGGTCCAGCTGGTGAGCCCTGTTTCTGTAAAATGAGGACATTTTTGTCTTAACAATGTACAAAAGCAAACACACACAACATGCTAAGCTTTGCTTATACCAATGCAAAACAAGAGGAAGACAAACAGCCAGGCTAATTTATAGAGAGTACTGAAAGTGAAGAAAGGAAAGAGCGAGAGAATTGTGGAGAGAGGGATGTAGGGACCTCAGGTCCGATTGCTAACATCAACCACCCGCGTTCCAAACGGTTCGGGATGGAAAGCAAACAGCGCTGCGGTGTCGGATTGCCCGAGGATTAGAGAGGAAACGTTAGCTGTAAGCTCACAGAGAGCGCTCGGCCCAGGACGGCTTGTTTATTTGGACAGACGGATGGAGGGATGGAGGGATGGAGGGAGAGATGGATGCGGTAATTGGGAGAAGCACTGGACCGGGGTTACAGCCTGATTTACAGTCGGGCGGGGGGCGGGGCTGAGGCAATCAGACGAGACACAAGTTCTTCTCTATTTTTTAAGAGATGCCAGAGTGAAAGAGAGAGTGACACTGAGAGAGAGTGATGGAGCGAGAGTTTAACATTTCAGAGTTACACACTCACACACTCCAGCGCTCGCACAAACAGTAATCCGAGCCCGCCGCTCTCACACACACGGCCGATTTAACCCACAGTTATTTATCACCGTGTACCTCGCTCGGGTTCTCACAGCGCTCAGTCTGAATTACAGGCCAGAAGACTGGAAGCATCGCTTACTCAAAAGGGAATTCCGCTGATTTTTGGAAATTTTTGGAATAATTAAATGGTTGAGACGTAAACAAAGTCACTCGGAGTGGTTTGGTGTGAAATGCTGCGCTGTAGAGAAACTTACAGAGTCACAGTGTTCACAGTGGCAGTGATAGGAACCAGATGTCCACCTCCAAAAGTTCCCACACAGAAAGTTATTATATGAATTTGTTATAAAAATGCTGCCGGGTGACTAAGACACGTTTTATGAAGAAACTGAATTCTAAAATCACTCGTTCATTTTAAAAGTTAATAGATAATAACATCCTTCTTGAACGGGATCTATTGCATTTCCAGGGTTTCTCTCTGCTTTAGTGTGTTGTAGCTTTTTGTGCAAACAAGTTTTTACGCCTAAAGTACAAGGGAGAAACTCTCTTTTACAGAAACTAGAAATGGAAGGATCGATCGGCTATGTATCGGTATTGGCCGATTTTTAATCAAAATATGTGATCGGCGATCAGCCGATATTTCTCCAATTTAGCCGATCCCAAGAGCCGATCGATAGCGTTAAACTACTGAGCCTAATTTCTGTATTTCCAGCTAGTGTTTCATCCAGGAAGAGGAGAACCCCCTCCCTGCAATTCCTATCTGAACCACTAGGTGGAAATACATACCCTTTCATTTTCCACAGACTGACTAAAGCAGCGGCGTCGCGAGAAAAGCATGCGTTGATAGAAAACATCGTCCGTCTGGCAGTGTTTACCGTATGTGACGCAGACTCATCCAGGATGTTTTTAAAATTAATAAAATCAGTGTGTCTCGTTGAGGAACCAAGACAAAGACATTTAACTCTATTAATCTGATACAGCACTTCACACAGCTGAATACAGTATCAGCAAACAGCAGAGCTAGCACGCACAGCTAGCACAAAACAAACAACCCAGAACACCTACAGACCAGATCTGACCGGTATGAACAGAACAGCAGCAACAATTCAATATTCTACATTTAATGATTACAGATTTAGTTTAAAATAACAGAGTCTGTGTTTAATGACTGCAGTTTTTACTGCATTTTTTAAAAAAGCTTTTTTAGTTTTAAATTAAGGGTCTAAATGTAATGATTGCAGTATTGGAGATATTTATTTGAGTCATTGAATGCAGACTCTGTTATTTTAAACTAAATCTGTAATCATTAAATGTAGATCTTGAATTGTTGCTCCTGTTCTGTTCGTACCGGTCAGTTCTGGTCTGTAGGTGTTCTGGGTTATTAGTTTAGTGCTAGCTGTGCGTGCTAGCTCTGCTGTTTGCTGGTACTCACTGCATTCAGCTGTGTGGTGTCTCTGAAGTGCTGTATCAGATTAGTAGTGTTAAATGTCTTTGTCTTGGTTCCCCAACGAGCGGTTCAGATAGGAATTGCAGGGACCTGGCCGGAGGGCGTTTCACAGAGGGGGTTTCAACGAAATGCTAGCTGGAAATACAGAAATTAGGCTCATTTGATCGGCTCTCGGGATCAGCTAAATTGGAGAAATATCGGCCGATCACATATTTTGATTAAAAATTGTCCGATAACAATACATAGCCGATCAATCCTTACATCTGTACTAACTATCATCAGTTTATAATAATTAAAATCAAGTGAACCTGGAAGTAAATATGAGTATTGTATATACAGGTTTATTTATCTATGCAACAGTGCAGCAGAAGCTCAGGAATGTGATGTACCATGTCTCTAAGCTAAAATACAGGCATCATGTTTTAGATGATTGTAGTTCCTGGTGATTTTCCTGCAAACTTTTATAGCAGCTCTAATCAGATCAAGCTGCACCTCCCTCAAACCTCTACACCCCCCACCCCATTCACATACTCCCATTTGTTACAGCTCAGTTTAGCAAAACTCTAAACTCAAAAACCAAAAACCCTCCAAATACAACCTTGGAATAAATATTTAGGATTTGAAGCAGCGCAAGAACCATATTTCTTTCTGCAATGCTACTTCTTCTACAAAAGAAATCTCACACGGAAATACTTTAAAACCAAAATGCTGCTTGTTTTGGAACTTGGGGCTTGTAGTTTAGTTTTGACCGAAAAACAGGCTTCCTCCATTAACAAGTTTTTTACAGAATCACACAAATCTGTCTGAACTGAGTCCCTTCATCGCCAGGAGAAGGATTCATTATCATCACTTCTGTTGCTGAAAGCCAAACTGGGCTAAATTATCATGTGACAGATCTGGACCGAAACGTTCAGATACACTATAATCAGCAGCGTGAATGAACAGTGCTAGTGTGAATGTGGTTCACGCAGAGAAACATAGTGTGATATAGTCTACAGCGAGCAATACAGCCAAACCGCTTAGACCGAAACGCTCCTCCAGCCCGAGGCAGCGTGTACAGCCTGAGAACACGGCGCTGGCGGGAACCTGGAAGCTCTTCAGTCACTCAGGCAGAGAGATTCCCGCCGCTTCAACGGATGGAGATGAGCTACATTAACATCAGGAGGCAAACAGCAGACGGAGCGAGAGCGAGAGCACCACAGCTTGAGTGACTTTAGGTTCCTGTTTGGGGAACACTCAGCTCCAGTGGTGTTGCTAATGGTGCTGCTCCGGTCTCCATTCACAACTCCAACTCCCAGCATCCCACTACAGCGACTACAGAGCCTCCAGTGCGAAGCCAAGTGCTTATGCGCTGCACGGAAGAGTGAGTCTCACTGCTACTGAATAGAAAAGTAACAAAAGACTCCAGCTGACCCTTAATATTTCCATTTTTGGGCCTCATTTATAAACAGATATACTGACGAAATTCAGTATATCTGTTTTCCAAACGTGTATCAGATGTGTTAATGAAGTTAATGAACACATGCTAGCACCACATTATACTAAAAGAAAGTCCTCTAGTAAACCTCATATAGCTTTTTTTAAATTTCTTTGTTTTAGTTGTTTATATCAGAACTGTGTAATAATAACTGTGATCAATAACTTGTGACCAGTATTGTTATAGTTAGATTGACTGCTCCTCTCAAAACTGTTTCTAAAGCTCACTCTCTCACTTACACTGCTGTCAGTGGCCAAGTCTCTCCACCAGCATGCATAAGTTGAAGGCGTGTCCGGGCAAGACGTATGCAATTTGCAAAATATAAAGTGCTGCTATAAAGTACACAGGCAGCTCGGCTAACCTAAAGTAGCAACACGGCGAAGTGTGGAGATGTCCACTTCCCCTACCTCTCAGATCCAGCTCTGGCTAGTCACAGAGGGACCCTTAGCTAGAAGACTGGTGAGCACAGCATTGCAACCTTTTTCATGCCCCATTGGCTACCAGCTCTGTTCATTCTAAGACAGTAACTAACACCATCTCCTTATTTCACCTGTAAGGATATACAGCCATACAAAATTTTAGCATTACACTGTGACGTCGTGTCGCATTGCAGTAGGGGGTATTGCACTAGTAGTTACTTTATATGTATTGAAACACATCACCCAGCTTACGTAATTAATTTTTAGATTCTTATACTTGAAAAGTTTGACTGGTAGTGTATCTAAAACGTTTGGCTGGTAGTGTATCTAAAACGTTTGACTGGTAGTGTACTAAAACGTTTGGCTGGTAGTGTATCTAAAACGTTTGACTGGTAGTGATCTAAAACGTTTGACTGGTAGTGTATCTAAAACGTTTGACTGGTAGTGTATCTAAAATGTTTGACTGGTAGTGTATCTAAAACGTTTGACTGGTAGTGTATCTAAAACGTTTGACTGGTAGTGATCTAAAACGTTTGACTGGTAGTGTATCTAAAACGTTTGACTGGTAGTGTATCTAAAACGTTTGACTGGTAGTGATCTAAAACGTTTGACTGGTAGTGTATCTAAAACGTTTGGCTGGTAGTGTATCGTGAATTCAATTCCTGTTTGTGTGTTGGACTAGAATTGTATTTACAACAGATAAAGATGTTACCACTTACACTAATTTAGCATGAAATATTCAAAAGTTCTGGTTAATTTAGTGAACGTTTTACACGTTTCTCAGATTTTAGCGTTGTTGCTTTGTGACTTTGGTTTCTGGTCATCATATCCTTTTCTCCAGCATCAGATCCCTTCATATTTAATGCTTGGATTTTCTGATGATATGTATTATAATAAATGTACTTTATAAACTAATATACCATTATTAATAAATATTTATTAAGAAATGATAAATGACTATTAGTGTGTTTTAATGGAGGTCAAAAGAAAAACACTGTAAAGAACATGACCAAGAGAAAACAGTTCTTGCCAGACTGATCTCAGATCATCAGCAACACTACATACTTACACTGTCTGGCAGTGAACTGCTTTGAGAGCAGGACCTTCACATTTTGAACACAATTATTTGTAAATGTTGAGTAAAAAGCTTTTGCCATTATGGGAAATACTAAAAAGTTTTAATGATGCTGTGAAAAAATGTGCTCATCTAATTCCACCTCTTTCTGCTGACCACAACAGACCATGACCATGCTCGACAACAGGCATTTAGAGCCTCCATCCATGAAGTATCTGCAAAAATGTTAAGACACCAGCACAGACCTCCCAACTGTTGCTCAACCTCACTGCCTGTTGTGAGGATCCTGTTGTTGCAACACATTCACATGGGGGGGGGGAATAAATAAAAAAATATGTAGTTATTTTATAATATACAAGTCTATTAAATATTCTAGCATCAACAAAACCAGAAGAACTTCTTCAGCAGCCTTTTCTTACGTGCTACCAGCACACTACACATGCCCTGGTGGTTCAGCCTCCACTGACAGAAAAGAAAGCACTACAGATGTAATTAAAGCGACTGGCAATAAAGAACACATTAAACTCTCACACTTTCCTCGCGTCTCCTTATTTTTACTACCACAGATAAGTGATTTCAGGAGGAAGGGAAAAGCCTGGATGCCATTAAATGATTAATTAGGGTCTGAGGATGAAAAAAAAGAGCAGGCCCGTAACAAACGCAAAGTTTCCTCCGCTGAAGAGCTCTCTCGGGACCAGATAGGATTTCCAGCCCGCAGGATCAGCAGCAGTTGCCAATAAAGCAAAGGGGTTGACGGGCCAATTTGAACGTTTGGCAGGACTGGATATAGTTCAGATCTTATAAATCATATGTTTCTTGCCATGTGATTTACTACCAATAGTTACTGATGAGTTTCTGAGCATATTTAATCACTTTTGATCAGAACAGAAGTATAAACGAAAAGATGAAGAAATTTTTTTTTACATTTACATTGTACACTTTTCACGATGTACAGCATGATTCCAATTCTGGAAGCTTTAACAGATCACAGCTTCTGAGTAGCACAAACATCTAGGTCAGGGGTATTTAATTAGAGTTCAGTATGGTCCAGTTAGAGAAGATATCCTCAGGCCAGTGTCTGGACCGTCATCATTTCATAATCTTTCTGTTATGATTCAGGGCCATATCCTGTATTTTAAGTTACCTAGTATCAGCATCTTATACCATCAGCAACTAAAGGACAAAATTATTACACATACCGTTCAGTATATTTCAGTATATTTACTGTTTAAATGCTGAACTGAAATGAGGGCTACATTAAAAAAACTGAATGCTTTTGAAAAAAGTGTATCTTAAAGTATTTATTTACAGAGAAAGTAAATAAAACGTGTGTCTTCTTGTTAACTCAGCTTCACAGGTTAACATGTTGGTTGTACAGAGCGGTGTTCTCCAAAACTAGACGAGCAGGTCCATTCCAGAACCGTTCCTGTTAAACAGTCAGTTCTCTCTGTTCACTTTTCTGTTTTAGAGCTCCTTATTCTTTCTGACTCGCTTTAGTCTCCGGCTGCTTCTCCTCGCTTCGTACCTCGCCTGTGTGCGCGCGCCACATGCCCCAATTTGCACAGATCTGATTGGCTGAGGAGCCTTCGGTGATCTTACAGCGCACGTGATTGGTCTCTGAGTTCACTGTGCCGTAAAGCCCATATACCGTAAAGACAAGAAAAGCTCCACCGCTTAAAAAAACACAGTCAAAATTTAATTATTCTCAATAGATTATCAGTTTGGGTTCGCATTGGACAACGTCTGGGTCCGAATCTGGATCGTGGTCCACCTATTAGTGACCCCTGCTCTAGGCGTTGGCCCTATACTCACGAGATGGCGATGGATTGATGACTGGCAGTCCAAGGCCTTGTGTATAGTTGGTATATGACCATTGACAGCTGCCATTTCCATACGTCTCAAATGCATCTCCAGTCATAGCTACTCATGATCGGACTTTGTGGGCAGATACTGAGTATATAGTCGCTGTCCAATGAAAAATAAGTATCTCCAAAATTCGAACTTTATAGGAGAGACCAAAACTTTACTTTCAATGATTTTTTTTCCAAGTTATTTTGGAGCACTTCTATTGTAAATGACCATTGGTGTGTTTAAGTGATGTAGAAAACTCAAAATCGAGATATACTCTCTTTATTAGACAGTGGCGATGTCCTCTTAATGCTTTTGCTGTCAGATAAAGTTCCACCTGTACATGTCTGTGTACATGTATGTGCTGTTACAACCACTAGGATGGCATGGACTGCTAACGCAACCTCTAAACAAAGAGAAAACAGAAGTTACCCAGCTGCTCATCTACATTACTGACGATGCAGGGGATTACGCAGGCATTGGTTACTGTGGCTGGATGCATTAGCTACCCATGTTAAGGAGGTCGTATGCATCCCTGACCCCCTCCAAAGTTAGTTTCACTGATCAGATCACAATCCCTCCACTATTATGTCAACTACTACTGAAAAACTAAAGGCATCAGTCAGATGTTTTGGTTATTTGTAGGGTAATTCTAATTGACGTTTGATGAGTGTCTACTGAACTCCTGAAAGGCGACACTACAATCTGTATTTGATTCTCTGTAGAACAGAGATGACATCTGCAGATACATGCACCAAAAATACTGGACAGTGGCTTTGGCCCAATTGTTTGACAAATGTATCATTCAATTGCCCAAAAGACGCAGTCAGTGGGGTATGCAGGCCGATGGGGCAGTAGACAAGAGACTGTTGTTTCAGTCTAGGTGAGATGAACGGGTCAGTTGATTGCTACCACACGCAAACATGAGGTGTTTCATTCTCACACACATTCATTACCCAGCTAGAGGAATCCCACCACACCAATGCAGACACAACACACACACACACTCTCTCTCTTTATGCGAGACTAAAGGATTTGCTCTTTTAATATGTGTCTCTAAGGGGGAGCGGAGGCAGGGGAGAGCCGCTCTGAGCTCCTGTCTGCGGGGAGCTGGCTCGGAGAGTGGGAAAAGCCTTCATGCTAAAGCACCGGTCCAGGGTTACTGCTGGCAACCCAGAGAGGGTCCAAATAAATCAGAACCTTCCTCAGGCAACACCAGGGGAACCGTTTAACCCTTAGAAGTAGAGAATTTGTACCGTTTGCTGTAAATATGCTTTAAGTTACAAACATAACTGTTTTTATTTACACGTAATTATTGTCCATCGTTTTTGATGATAGACAAACATGGCAAATATGTTCTCTTAAAATATATTTCATATATATATATATTCAAAACCTGACATACAGTCTCTTCTTCAACCCTGTGGTATTCACTGAAAGTGTAGAATCTGTACAGATTTCAATAACTGCAACTTCTAAGGGCTAATCTCAGTATGCACACCACACTAATTAAAAAATTCCCTCTCACAACCCCCACCCATAACTAAGCCCCAGGAAATAATCTTAATTAATCCCCCATTTTTCCCCTTAGAGATAAAGTTTGTGTACTTGAGCTTAAATTAAGTATTTTTCCCCGCAATTCCTGCATAATAATAAAATGTGAACAACGTCATTCAGGGTGGTTTGTGTGAAACTCTCTGTACTAGAGAAAGTGGCAAAGTGGTGGTGATAGGAACCGAACGTCTGAAGAGTTTAAACGGGCAATTTGTAAGATGATGCAACCTCCTGAATGTATACTTCAAACAAATAGGGGGCAGCACATACACCAGAACATTCTATCAAATAAACAGAAATGCACAGTACCTCCTTCTCCCTCTTCACTTCTTACCAGTTCAGCATGAAACTTCATGTCTTTACTCCTCAAGAGTGTCTCCAAGCAACTCTCCAACTTTCTACTTCTAGTTATATCTCTTCTTTTGTTGCTGGTTAATGCAACTTTGTGACCAGAGTGGGCGTCTAAGAGCCACCACTATGTTTACTGTTCTTTCATTGGCTGCCTGTTCTTAAATGATCTGACTGAGAGCAGCACCTTCAACATGACTATTAAGAGGTTAGAATATAACATCGGGGCAGCAGCACTACTTCTTCATCCTCACATGTTGGACTGATTGAACTCAACACTACAGTGACTCATTATCACCTTTTCAGCTTCAAAGTGGTATTACAAGACAGGACTGGCTGAGGATAGCTAGTTAGGATGCAAACATCAGTAGATATCTCTGCAACATCGTTCATGTGAGATCTTTGGCACACTGGAAAAACAGCAGCGTCTCATCATTCTGGTGATAATTCTAGGTTTTAAATTATTATATTATATTAAATATTGTGAAATATCGTTTATAATAAAATATATAATCATTTTTTATGATGGCAAGGTACATTGTCAATGTAGTCCCCAAAGAAAACTCTACTGATGGTGTTGGATAATAAATATAATGACTGTATTTGTAGTATACACATTGTGACCCCTGGTTCTATTCACCACCACAGCTAAAGATATCAGTTAGCTTGTAGCATTTGATATCAAATCACTCTGACTTTACATCACCAAAATAGTATGTTTACAGAAGAGGTCAAAACTGTTCTTAACTTTTAATGTAAGTTAATGCAAAGAGGTTTTATTCCAAGTGATTTTTGAGCCTTTCTATCTATTCTATATATTTGCTCAAGAAACTTTCACAGGATATTAAATGATATAGAAAAATGTTAATCTGAAAACATGGTGATACATGGTTCTATTTGGACAGCCATGATATATTTTCCCTCACTGATTATATTATTATGTATTAGCAAGAACCTGGTGATACAATACGTATCGTGATACAGCGGTCACGATTCAGTATATCATGATATATTGCGATACTGCAAACAATGTGATATATTGCACATTTTATAATATACCTTTTAAATTAAAACACACCACTGTATGAACAGGGTTGTCAATGCTTACAATAGCATTGTGCCCTTGTGCTGCTTGATAATGTTGGAGTGGAGCTGAAAATGGATTATAACACATCTAGTGGTCAGAGGTTTAAACACAATACACAATGATTCACTGTCTGCCAGAAATCTGTGTATCGATACTGTGTTTTTCAGAATCGATACAGTATCACCAAACATAATATCCCGATATTCAATATTTCGGTATTTTCTTACACCACAAGTCTGTACTTCATATCTAAGAAAGCAGAAATATTTCCACTGTCATTAAAGCACTGCTAGACTGAGAGACACTTGCTTTTAAATAATGTAAGTAATATTTGAACAGAGCTTTCACAGTATGTTCTACATGTTTTACTCCTTTGATGGGCTCCATAAGTTCCTTTCAGCAAGGAAAGCTGCCTCCTTCGCCAGCAGCACAGCTAAGCTCTGGTGACTCATCTGAGCTTTTAATATAATACTAATACAAACAAATGAAGGACCATAAAAAGCAGAGGTCGTGTCAGCGGTCACCGTACACAGAAACATTACGGGACATAAATTTTCCACTGGTCCACACTCTGTGTTTTTACTGGACTTCAGGATGGTTTGGTGAAGCAGCTCTGTGGTTTGACGTATTAAGCCCAGGCTAGCCTAAGCGAACAACTGCTCTGCTTCTGGCTGGAGCTGAAGGAGCTGAGCTCTTACTCAAGCGCTTAGCCAAACAGAAAAGAGTGATCTAAGGTATCACCATCACTAGCGCAAGTGCCCTCCGTCTCGAGACTTCTGGGAGAGGAAGAAGGAGATGTGGATGGAAAAAATAAGACTTCATGTCAGCACTTCAAGCTGCATCGCTCTACTTGACATACACTACAAACCAAATGTTGCAAAGTAAATCTTTTAAACCTAAACATTAAAAAAAGCTCATTAAGTATAACATATATTCATATTTCTTGTTAAATCCTTCATCTTTTATTTCTGTTCATAAACATTTCAGAGATATTTTAAAATAGCAACAGTGGCTGCACAAGTTTAAATCCTTAATTAGATTATTAAAGTAAGAGCTAATATAGTTGTAGGGTAGTATTTTATTTATTAGCCAGCTGGTCTAATCACTGATTAATTATTTTTGTCATCAGTACATATATGAAAACCTTTTGATAGGATCAGAATTATATTTGGGGGATTACCGACGAGATCCATGATTTAATCCAGTATAAATCTGCCACATTAATAGTTTGTATAATAATTCCAGAATAAAACACCTCCTATAATTCACCAAACTCATACCTCCCTCAGTAACAGTAATTCTGCCTAAATGTTCCAGTTCCACCTTAAAATGTGGAGGTTATTCTATTCTAGCACCTCAAATGGTACCCCAGTTACAGCCTGGCATCAATTTGCCCATTTCACCTTAAAATTTGACATATATATATATATATATATATATATATATATATATATATATATATATATATATATATATATATATATATATATATATATATGTCATCCCTGTCCAATAAAAAACAAGTATCTTCAAAACTGCAACTTTATAGGAGAGAACAAGAACATACTTTACTTTCAATGCAAGTCAATGAAACCAGAATTTTTTCCAAGTTGTTTTGGATCACTTCTATTGGTCAATTCCTCATGAAACTTAGCATTTTGCATTTCCTATTGGCGTGTTCCAATGATGTAGAAAACTCAAAATCGACAAAAATGGGATCAGAGTGAAATGTTCTTGTGTTCAATGGAGTATCTTCTTCCTTAACACAACAATGGACTGACGGGTCTCTAAAGAAAGTTGTTTCTTTCTGGTCATTGTGAGTCGGTCAGCAAGCCATCAACTGCTGATCTTCAGATACTAAACTAACCTAGAATGTTGTTCTCCCTTTTATACTCACTTATTAGTAGAATGTTTTTCAGCTGTGCATCACAATTGAGCAAGAGTGTCCTAACAACCAATTAGTCCAATAACATCCTTAACTTGGATTGGCGGCCGTACCAGGAGATTTAGACAGAGGACTGAGAATTGCTGATAATAGGACTATATACAAAATAAGCCTCTATACAAAAACAGACTTTAATACAAACATTTTTATTCTTTAAAAATCATCTGATACACTTACATTAATTGTGAAATGGACAATATTGTTTTTGAATTGCATGAAAATTGCATGAAATGAAATTCTAAAGTGATCCTAAACTTGAGCAGTAGTGTGTATATATATATATATATATATATATATATATATATATATATATATATATATATATATATATATATATATATAATCATGATCATAATCATGCATTATATACAGGTGTGAAAAACCTATTTCATGTTTAAAGAACCTCTACATAACTCCTACAACCTCTACATAACTCTACATATATTTTGAGCCAAAGACCATAATTAGCTCTGAATTTGTTTTGCTCTAGATGACTATACTGTAAATAACTGAAAGGGAAGTCAACGTAAAGTACTGCTATCAACAGAGCCTTTCCCAAATAGAATGCTTGGTTAAGCCAGACGTCATGTAGTGCTGGGATTTAATTACATCTGAAACTTTCAATAAATCATTGCTTGCTTCCACACTTTTGGCCAGTACTTGTGTAGTTCCCCTTTCTAAACAAACTTCCTTCCTCTACTCACTCTTGACAACACTTGCTGGCATTCCAAACACCATTCCATATGCGTCTGACATAAATTTTACTCCGTCTGGAACCGAGAACAGTGCCGCAGCCACGGTTTCATGACCCGTTCTGCGCCGACAGTCTGGAGGAAGTTGCTGAACGACTAATCATATTTGTTTGTTTTATTATTTTCTTAAGCCGACTGGGAGCTGTTGCAGCCAAAATTTTGTAATAGCTTTGTGATGGGGATTTTACAGAACACACAAGCCCAGGCTTACTCCAGCTCACAGATGGACAAGGACAAGGAAAGTGGGGTCTAAGAGAACTGGCGGCAAGAGAGTCTGAGCAAAAAGCAAGCGGGGGGAAGAAAAGAAAAACACCAACGAGTGCAAACGAAAAACTGCTGAGACCTCACTTGGGTTATAAATTATACACGGTCCATTGCAGGCCGAGATTTTATGTTCTCCTCCACTATAAAAAGTCATCAGTTCGGCTTAAATCACTGCTATCCAAACTGTCAAAGAACACAAATACAGAGCAACGCTCCTTGACAGATGAACCCCGGCAATCAGAAACCGAGAGAAACATGGAAACAGCAAGAACTAATAATAATCCTAAGGGCCTTTCAGGGTTGTGTATAAATGTTCTACAGTAAAAAGACTTCTCAGATATCTCGCAACCAAAAGTATTTTAATTTGTTCTAAACTTGCTTTTCTTGGAAACCAGGTTCGCGGATATTCACCAACTGAAGAATCTAAAATCATTAAAGGTACTTTCAGCCTATTAGGGTTCAGAAGGCGAGGCTCTACTTTTAGATTTATATTACATGTACATGAGTGACATCACACAGCATGAGCAGCACACTGGTTGGCTATTGTTACCATTATTAAGTTAGATCTTCTTTAATAAAGGCATCTTATGAAGTGGCTGTGAACAGTTGGCTACTTTAGGCAGAGCTTTTGAAGATAGAAGTCTTTGGGCTTCTCCAACACTGCGAAAGACCATCTAGTAGATCTGTTGAAGCATTACAGCCCGTCTAGACCACTTCACTCAGCTGAGGCCTGCTGCAAACTCCCAGGACCACCAACAGCGTAGGTGGTAGAAGATCATTTTCCTTTTTAGAACTGCAGGAGCACTACAAAGAATATGTGTGGTTGGTATAGTGCAGTTGGTTACACTGCTGCATTCCATGCTGTAGAATAAGAGTCCTTGGGTGAGGTAAACTGTAACACTACCTTCACCTACCTGTGTTACAGGTAAACTGTAACACTACCTTCACCTACCTGTGTACAGATAAACTGTAACACTACCTTCACCTACCTGTGTACAGATAAACTGTAACACTACCTTCACCTACCTGTGTACAGGTAAACTGTAACACTACCTTCACCTACCTGTGTACAGGTAAACTGTAACACTACCTTCACCTACCTGTGTACAGATAAACAGTAACACTACCTTCACCTACCTGTGTACAGATAAACTGTAACACTACCTTCACCTACCTGTGTACAGGTAAACTGTAACACTGCCTTCACCTACCTGTGTTACAGGTAAACTGTAACACTACCTTCATCTACCTGTGTACAGGTAAACTGTAACACTACCTTCACCTACCTGTGTACAGGTAAACTGTAACACTACCTTCACCTACCTGTGTACAGATAAACTGTAACACTACCTTCACCTACCTGTGTACAGATAAACTGTAACACTACCTTCACCTACCTGTGTACAGGTAAACTGTAACACTGCCTTCACCTACCTGTGTTACAGGTAAACTGTAACACTACCTTCACCCACCTGTGTACAGGTAAACTGTAACATTACCTTCACCTACCTGTGTACAGGTAAACTGTAACACTGCCTTCACCTACCTGTGTTACAGGTAAACTGTAACACTACCTTCACCTACCTGTGGCAAATAGTTGCTAGTTATAAAATCAATCCATTATCTGCTGCTTTATCCCGCTAGTCGGGGACACAGGGGGCTGGAGCCAATCCCAGTGTCATCGGGCGAAGGCGGGGTACACCATGGACAGGTCACCAGTCCATCACATGGCCAACAAACACTCACACACTCACACCTACGGGCAGTTTAGAGTGAGGATCATCCTAACATGCATGTGTTTGGACTGTGGGAGGAAACCGGAGTACCCAGAGGAAACCCACTCCAGCACGGATAGAACATACAGAACCACCCGGACTGGGGGTAAGTATATAATAATAATTGTTATTATAATGATATTATTATATTAGAATTTTGATGTGGAAAAGTCATCGTTTAAATATTTTGCATGTTCATTTTGATAATTAACGACGTACAATCCTCATGTGACCCTTAAAAGCTACAGAAAACCTAATGCAATTAATGTAATTAATGTAATTAATGTAAACTAATGTAAGAGTATATTAAGTGTCAGAAAATCTATTGATAGAATGCAACTGAATTTATTTCGATATGCTATAACAAGATCACATTTACACAGTAATGTAATGTAAAGTAATAATAACAGCTCATCACTGCTACAGTCTCTGCAAGTCACTAATTCCATAAACAGTACCTCTGTCCAGCGTGTAAGAAAAACAGTCACAGTGGGGGCGGTGCCTGAAGAAGGACAGTGGGCTTTGTCGGTGAGGTCAAGGGCACGTGACTGTTTTTGTTCGCGACGGCAGGCTGGACTGGGGATCCTTGTTGATCTTAGATGAACCAATTTGCTTAGTTAAACTGGTCTCCAAGCCCTGCCACAGCTAAACAGGATATGGCCTACTGGGTAGCCACAGGCGTGTCCAGCATCATCGCCATAGCATAGAAATGAGCTCATCTCTGCAGCCTGTTGCGTTTGACAGTATTGTCCTCTCCAGCTAATCTTAATCCAATTTTGAGTAGCTTTATTGGACTGGTATGAAGGCGCCATAGAATGTATTCACTTATACAGTATATATTTAGGAAAATATAATATAATAATAATAATAATAATAATATTTGAATATAAGGGACAACAGCTGTTGCTAGAACAACAGTGAGCCCACCTGCATTTAAACAGTGGAAGCATCTGTCAGTATTAAAAGCGTCAGCTTTAAAACATCTTTGCCTGTTAATAACTGTTTACTAATACTAGTAACACTTTGTAAGTGTATATGATCCAACTAGGGCTGCAGCTATCGATTATTTTAGTAATCGAGTATTCTATCGATTAATCAAGTAATTGAATAAAATATATATTTTTAAATCAAAGAGCAATAGTAAATATAAAAGATAAAATAAGACAGGTTTCCTAACATTTATTGTTTAAATTGCATATAATACAGTTTAAAAGAAAATACTTTAATAATTACTATTATTAAAACTTATTAGTAGACCTATATATCATACTGTAAGTTCAAAAGACTACTGTACACTCATTTACTATGCTGAAGCTTGTCCTACACTTGCTGACCCACTTATTGCAAACAAACTGAACAGAATAATCTTGCTCTACTGGATTTGGTGCATTTTTGGCTCTAAATTGCTTCAAACACCATCTGATATTTAGTTTACTGTGTATTTTATGCATCACTGGGAAGGGAAAGTGTGTGTTTACTAGCCTTCATCTCAACTCACCATCACACTGACTTACTTTCTTAACTAGTCATTACATATAACCATAACTAACATACACGCTTTACTAGCCTTCATCTCAACTCACCATCACACTGACTTACTTTCTTAACTAGCCATTACATATAACTATAACTAACATACACGCTTTACTAGCCTTCATCTCAACTCACCATCACACTGACTTACTTTCTTAACTAGTCATTACATATAACCATAACTAACATACACGCTTTACTAGCCTTCATCTCAACTCACCATCACACTGACTTACTTTCTTAACTAGTCATTACATATAACCATAACTAACATACACGCTTTACTAGCCTTCATCTCAATTCACCATCACACTGACTTACTTTCTTAACTAGTCATTTCATATAACCATAACTAACATACACGCTTTACTAGCCTTCATCTCAATTCACCATCACACTGACTTACTTTCTTAACTAGTCATTACATATAACCATAACTAACATACACGCTTTACTAGCCTTCATCTCAATTCACCATCACACTGATTTAAACTCAATTTTATCGTTATTGTGTGTCGCTACGCTCTGTGGACTGGATGTACTGAAACACTAATATCGTGGCTGTATGGATTAAACAAATCTTCAAGGCAAAGAATTTGCTTCGATGATTTTTTGTAATCGAGTTACTCGAATTCCTTGAGGAATCGTTTCAGCCCTAGACCCAACTAATAACCATTAATTAACTAATTTGAAACTGTTCATAAGCCCTCTATAACAGTAGTCTTGTTCTAAACTGGTACCCAGTATTTGAAGTTCTCTGATGGCTTCATAGAAGAAAGTGGAAAAACCACAGATAGCAGTCAACATATCCATTTACAACCCTAGAAGATATGACAGGTCTATCAGGCTTTGGCCAACAGGTAGGGTTAATGAATGGAAGCTCTATTTGTCTAAGCTAGAGATGTAAAACTAACTAAAAGCATTCGTCACATCATAGAACAGCACTAAGGCTACAGCAGAGAAAACGTTTGAGAGGACAGACTTGAGTTTGATTACGTGAACTGGTGGGTGGTGGTTGGGGTGGGGGCGGTTGAAGAGGAAGGTGGAAGCTTCCATGAGAAAAGCGACAAGAGCATCATGGCGGAAAGGCTGGAAGACGTAAGAGGAGAGGAAAAAACAAGTGTACGACTGTACCGACAGGAAGGTTTCGTGAGGCCAGGGGCTTCAACCGGCCAAAGAGGGTCAGTGCAGGCGCACATGTCCTCGATTCCACTAGACACACATGCGGCTCACAAATCTCGCCTGGTTGTTCAGCCAGCGCTTATCAGATGAGAAATATGTGTGGGGGAAGCCTTCCTAACCTCCAGCTGACCCTGCGCAGCCTCTGGGAACTGCAGACCTCCGCAACCGCCTGCCCCAGACACACGAGCCCGCAGGAGAATTACTCAGATGAGCCGGGCCGAGACGAAGGGATACAGTGAAGGAAATGCATGATCTGGCGGAAGGACGAAGGGAAAAAACACGATTCTACAGTTTGTGAACAAACATCTGATGAACGAGACCGTGCCAAACAACACAGTCCCGTATGCACTAGTGAGGAGAAAGACAGCAGACGTGTCTCAAGGTCTAGGCTGAGGAAGGTGAGAGCTTGTGGCACTGTCACACCAAGGTGGACATCCAGTGCCTAAAGCAGGCCACGCCATCGTGTTCTGACTTGCTGACACCATTAGTGTTACCTACAATATAGTGGGGCAAAAAAGTAGTCAGCGACTGCTTGTGCAAGTTCTCGTACTTAGAAAGATGAGGGAGGTCTGTAGGTTTCATCATAGCAACACGTCAACTATGAGAGACAAAACAAGAAAAAAACAATGCAGTAAAATCACACTGTAGGATTTTCAAAGAGTTTATTTGTAAATTATGGTGGAAAAAACCTTTTCTTTAAGAAGCTCTTCTGTCCTCCACTCGTTACCTGTCCTCTGACTGTTTGAGGCTGTGGACAGGTGTCTTTTATACATATAACGAGGTCAAACAGTTGTCAATAATACTAGAGATGGAAGGATCAATCGGCTATGTATCGATATGTAGCGCTTCATCCAGGAAGAGGAGCCGTCCTTGAAACCCTGTTCCGGCCAGGTCTCTGCAATTCCTATCTGAACCACTAGGTGGAAATACATACTATTCATTTTTCACAGAGTGCCTAAAGCAGCGGCCTCGCGAGAGGTTAGGGCTTTCTCTAGGTTAGGGTTAGGCAGTCTCGCGGGAGAACCAAGACAAAGACATTTAACACTACTAATCAGATACGGCACTTAAGAGACACCACACAGCTGAATACAGTGAGTATCAGTAAACAGCAGAGCTAGCACGCGCAGCTAGCACAAAACTAATAACCCAGAACACCATACAGACCAGATCTGACCGGTACGAACAGAACAGCAGCAACAATTAAAGATCTACATTTAATGATTACAGTTTTAGTTTAAAATAATCAGAGTCTGAGTTTAATGACTGCAGTTTTGACTGCATTTATTTAATTAGTTTTTTTAGTTTTAAATTAAGGGTCTAAATGTAATGATTGCAGTATTGGGGATATTTGTTTGATTTACTTTGTTTATTTACTGTTAATTTTGTTAAAAATATGATGCTGCTTCATATGAGCTCGTTAAAAATGGTAATAAACCAGTTTAGACCATGTTTCATGACTTGCTTGTGCTAATAACTACATGTAGCCCTGCCGTGGCATATAGCCCCGCCCTCTATCGGTATCAGCTATCGGCCAATCACACTGAAAGGTGATCAGCAATCGGAATATGCCTCAAAAATGCTGATCGTCCATCTCTAATAGTTAGTGTCCATATCAATATACATACTTCAAATAATATCGGAAGTACTTATCTTAGCCCCAAGTGAACAGAACAGCAATAGCCAGAGAGCTAAAGGAACCACAGCCAGAGTGATTGAGTTTATAGTTCTAGATAACCACGTTTCAACCATGTTTTATGACTTGCTTGCACTAATAACTACATGTAGCCCTGCCGTGGCATATAGCCCCGCCCTCGATCGCTATTGGCTATCGGCCAATTGTGCTGAAAGGTGATCGGAGATCGGAATCGGCCTCAAAAACGCTGATCAGTCCATCTCTACTTAATACAGGTAAACAAGTTGAGGACAGAAGAGCTTCTTAAAGGAGAAGTTACTTGTTTGTTTGTTGGTGACCACATACTCATTTTCCACCATCATTACAAATAAATTCTTTAAAAATACTACAGTGTGATTTACTGGATTGTTTTTTCTCATGTTGCCTCTCATAGTGGAAGTGTATCTATGCTGAAATTTACAGGCCTCTCTCATCTTTCTAAGTAGGAGAACTTGCACAATCAATGGCTGACTAAATACTTTTTTGGCCCACTGTAGCTAACTGCGTTCAATCTCGACATCAAACATAGAGTAGATTAAAGGTGTCTCTGTGAAACTTTCAGTTTAAATGATCTGCTTCAACCAGCACACAGTGATCCACTCACACAGCATGGCTGCTACTTGTTGGGGTTGTGGTGCTTATAAAGGTGGTCTCCTCAGTGTTAAACGCTGAGCTGAAGCTGCTCCGAGTGTTTGAAAGACTGTCTGGAGTGAAACGTGCAGAGCAAACTAACTACTTCCACCTGAAATGGTGTTGCACTTACACTACCGCTCAAAAGTTTAGGATCACTTTAGAATTTAATTTCATGCAATTTTCTTGCAATTCACAAACAATATTGTCCATTTCACAATTAAAGTAAGTGTATCAGATGTTTTTTAAAGAATAAAAATGTTTGTATTAAAGCCTATTTTTGTATAGAGGCTTATTTTGTATATAGTCCTATTATCAGCAATTCTCAGTCCTCTGTCTAAATCTCCTGGTACGGCCGCCAATCCAAGTTAAGGATGTTATTGGACTAATTGGTTGTTAGGACACTCTTGCTCAATTGTGATGCACAGTTGAAAAACATTCTACTAATAAGTGAGTATAAAAGGGAGAACAACATTCTAGGTTAGTTTAGTATCTGAAGCATCAGCAGTTGATGGCTTGCTGACCGACTCACAATGACCAGAAAGAAACAACTTTCTTTAGAGACCCGTCAGTCCATTGTTGTGTTAAGGAAGGAAGATACTCCATTGAAAACAAGAACATTTCACTGTGATCCCAAACTTTTGAGCGGTAGTGTATATTCTAGTGTCTCTACAAGCTGTAGCATTTAAGGTGGAACGGAGCATTTGATTAAGAAGCTGGTGAATTTGAAAAGCCTTGTTTAAAGACGAACATCAATGGAAAGTCAATGAGAAGTGCCACCCCCCCTTCACAGTCTAGAACAGTTGATCTCTCTGTTAATATTCCACCATATTTGTTGGTGTTGCTTCGTTGTCGTATAAAAATGTGGTTTTAAATATTAATGAGTTATTAACGATTTAAGAATCAGCCAATTTTACTTGCGTTTGTATTTTAAGGAGGAACAACAGTGTTCCAGTTCTACAGTGGTGCTTGAGTTTCTAAAGTTTCTGAATCCCTATACAATGTTCTATATTTCTGTATAAACACAATCAGATTTTTTTACGCTACAAGATAGATAATGAAAACCCAATTAAACAAATTAAACAAAAATATTTCATTCATTTCATTTCATGATGAATGGATGAACAGAAATGCTCTAAAATAGTTTGGAAAAACTTCTGGTTTCATTGACTTACATTATACAGTAAATCAAGATTTGTCCTCTACCGTAAAGTTTCCATTTTGGGGACAACTATACACATTTATTGAGGAACTATATCTAATATTAAACCTCCACAATGTAGGACACCACTATTAGAAGTTTAATGTAGTTTACATTTTGAATTCAGCATCATGAAATCCAGTACAAATACAGCTACAGTCTGTGACAGGCCGTAATGGTCATGGTGTTTGCAGTGCGATGGGAATGCAAAACAGGAACTCAGGAAGCGTGCAGCTCTTGTTTAGATAGTTCCGGAATGTTGCTGGAAACGTGCCTATGGTCATTTACCTAATGAAACATAACTGAATCAGAGAGTGCTTTCCATCCTCTACTGAAAGATGTTCTGGATGCTCCATAAACAGTCTTTAGTGAAGCTTTCGCAGACAGAGTGACGTCTCATCTCTAATTAGACATGTGTGGATGACTGAAGTAGCTGGGGTGAATTAGCCTAGCGCTCCGAGGCATTCTAATCAGGGATTCCACGTCTCGTGCGGAAAGCCCACATGGTGCCAGAGCTCCTGTGGAAGACCCATAATACCCATGAGGCACATCACTCGTCTAGCTGGGGGAGGCTTCCACCACATGGATGGAGAGGGAGAGAGATAAACATGGACAAGAGGTAAGCTGGGCTATTTATAAAGGCAACCACCAGAAAGCATGGCTTCCACTTAGACCGACACACCCTGTCAGAGAAAAAACACACACACACACACACACACTTGTTTTTATACGTAATATGTAACATCAATTTATCTCCAATATGATAAACATATCCAGAACTTCCATGCGTCCAAAGTTCAGACTTTAACCTTGGCTTTTCTGATTCACGCGATCCAAATAATCAAAAAGGAAAACTGCTTTCAGTTTTGGAACATGGATGACATTTCCTGTCCTGTAAAAGTATGAAAACAAAGTCACATACGCACACACACAGACACACGTAGCCAGTGCTGCAGGAGGGGGTCAGAGCTTCCAAGAATTTTTCCTATTATTCCAAGAAGCAACCTCACTGCCTTGCACAAATAACCCCATCAGCATCAGGCAGGCATAAATCTGTACTGGGTTCCAGCCACCACAGCCACAGGCCGACGTGCCAGAGCTCTGCCTGGAAGCAGCGAAGGCAGGTGGGGGTTTCCCCAGCTGGAAGGCTGGAAGAACGTCAGCCTCCTCCATGGGAATGAACCTGCTTATAAGGGTTGAGAGAGAGAGAGAGAGAGAGAGAGAGAGAGAGAGAGACAGAGAGAGAGAGAGAGAGAGAGAGAGAGAGAGAGAGAGAGAGAGAGCGCAATGGCACTGCGGGAGAACTCAGGGTAGCCTTGCAACTAACACTTGCTACTACAAGGGTCTCCTGAGAGGCGCTACAATGGTCTACAAGGATCTCCTTATCGCTGAGAGATCACTAGTTAACACTCTGAAGATACCACTGCTTTAAGTCTTCTGCATCAGATCACTTTTACAATCCCAATCACAAATGAATAAGAGGCTAGAGGTCAGGGAAGCGAAAGTTTTGTGAGAAAAGATATAAAGAGAGAAAAAACTGTCGTTCTGCTATTAAAGGGATGGCATTCTGTAACCGGGGAGCCAGAGTACTGCTGTCCATTAAAGAGTCCATAGCTGTATTTACATCGCCAAAGCTGGATATGAAGAGTTCAGTACTTAGAACTGACATTCCGTGAACCTCAAACACTGTTTTGGTTCCTTCGAATGCAAATCAATACACATATTATAAATATTTACAAATACAACAGTATCTCGGACCTGCCTGGTGTGTTCCTTGGTCTTCATGGTGTTCTCTGTGCTTTAAACAGAACTCTGAGACGATCACAGAGCAGGTGCATAGAGACTTACAGAGACTTAATTACACACAGGTGGATTCTATTTATCATCAGTCATTTAAGTCAACATTGGATCATTCAGAGATCCTGAGTTTGCTGCACTGAAAGTAAAGGGGCCGAATAATTTAGCACGCCCCACTTTTCAGTTTTTATTTTTAAAAAAAGTTTAAAATATCCAATACATTTTGTTCCACTTCATGATTGCGTCCCACTTGTTGTTGATTCTTCACAAACATTACAATTTCATATCTTTATGTTTGAAGCCTGAAATGTGGCAAAAGGTTGAAAAGTTCAAGGGGGGCGAATACTCTTGCAAGGCACTGTACCAGGCTGTGAAGGCTGTCAGCACTTTTTTAGACTCTTCTCCCAAGAAACCGAACTGTTGGCAGGCATGAGTGATCTTCCTATCCGGCAGATTCCTTATCAATTTGGGATGCACTGTTTGAGATGCAAAAATCACGAAACAAACTTTAACAGCTTTAACAGACTCCTGAACAACTTTAACTCTGCAGTCTATATGCTTCACTCTGGACAGTTTCTCCAACACTCGGAGCAGCTTCAGCTCAGCGTTCAACACTGAAGAGACGAGCAGCTCCACCTTTATTAGCACCACAACCTCCAACAGTGACCTGTAAGTAGCAGCCATGCTGTGTGAGTGGATCACTGTGTGCTGGTTGAAGCAGATCATCTTAAAATGAAAGCCTCACAGAGTTTAATGTTGAGATTTAATTGATTTTTTCTGTGTCTGTTTGGACATGTAGGTTCTGTGTGATCATTGCAGCCAATAGGAGCTCACATGGAGTTTTCTGTCTGTACAGTTTTGGCACGTTTCTGGAAAGCTTACAGATATGGACGGGACGGAGCAATACCGCTGCAGACCAGGGGGGGCAGTGCAAGGCGCCGAACACTTCCATACGGACTTGATGAAGAAGAAACGGCAGAGCTTTTCGAAGGTTGGTCATTTTTTAAGTAAGTAAATAAATAACAAGTAAGTAAATAAAGAACTACAAGGTTTTCCACCGTCGCCATGTTTAATTTACTCCAAAATGCCCTCTACTGGAAGTGTTGCTCAACAACCATGTAAACGGAGCTAACGCAGAGAAGTGAGTGGGCGGTGACGGTCATTTTCACATGTAGAGAGAGTTGGAGGTGGATAAAAGAGATATCTTTCTATATCCCTTTAAAAAGAACATTTAATTTAATAAAAAAACATGCAGTTTGAGAACTGTTGGGGGGAATTTCTTGTAGTCCTTAAATCCAGGACAATACGGACATCCTCAAGTAACTGGTATGTACTTACCGCTGTGCTAGACTTGCTTTCTTTTTGTTTGTTAGTTTGTTTTTGTGGGTCACTACATAAGTCACTACATTGTAATGGAACAAAAACCTAATAAATATATTGATAACATAAAAATGATTCATGAGCTCACCAAAGAAAGGAAAACAGTTAATTAGTGGGTATAAAATCACATCTGGGACTTTTTTATTCCCAAACCAAAGTTATACACCAGAGAACAATTTAAAATGCTGATTAATTATATTATATTGCTTCTGTCATATCAGCCTAGTCTTATCAAAGTGAAGTTGGCAGTTAGTCTCACTAATCCCACTTTCCAACGAACGTATTGTCTGTATTTTGTCACTGAATGTGGCCGAGGATCTACTACTTCAACAGGAAAGGACCATTTGACATTCTACTACTGACCACCGGTGACTTTCAACACTGCTCCATGACAAATACTCATCAAAAGTGATACGTGCTGGAAAAAAATCTAGTTTACAAGCCACTAAATCATTTTAAAGGAAAGTTTATGTGGTCAGGCGGATTAAATCTGGTGTAGAAAAGTGCAAACACACAACCAGACAGGAGGCAGATGACAGTGTGAATTTATTTTACAATGGTGCAGTAATTAGAAATTTCTTCTTCTTACTTACCTATGTTTATTTCTTCTTCTTTTGTATACGTGTGGAATGTACATAGAGTATGTTTTTTTTGTGTGTGTGTGTATAATGTTTATGTGTGTTTATGTGTTTTATGTCTGATGGACCCCAGGAAAATAGCTGCCATCATTATAGGAGTTAATGGGGCTCCAAATAAAATAAACAGATAAACAATCCAAACCATATTCTCCTCAGTGAGTCTCACCACAGAGCAGGCAACACCAACATTAAGCTTGACGACAGTAGCTTGACACAACTTTTATCAGATGGTCTGTGGGCAGAGTCTGTAAAACGCACTGTGTCTTCTCTCATTCTCTCTTCTCTGCTGACCCGCACAGCGGAGACAGCCGTTGTGCCGTGGTCAACAGGAATAATCAGGAAGTGGGATTAGTGGACAAAGGCAGCATAGATCAGATAATCAGCGTTGGGTGAGTTTTGGTCTCTGAGGCCTCCAGCCCGGCTCATGCTTATCAAAACTGCCCCCTTCACTGTCCGAGCGGAGTTTGTGAGTAAAACAAGCAGAGAATTCTGCGTCAGGCTTTCCGTGCACAGTGAAACTTTCCAGCAACGAGTTGCTGCAACCTAATTTCCACGCAATCTGAACGATACATGAAAAAATCTGTGATCTTTCAACATTTGAATATGCAAAAAGATTTATCTCGAATCCCAGCAGCGACTGTATTTTCTGAGAAGGCTGAGAAAATTTGGTATGCCAGCCAAAATTCTCAGCACCTTCTACAGGAGTATGATTGAGAGTGTTCTTACCAGCTCCATCATCATCTGGTATGGAAACTCTACTGCTCAGGACAGAAAGGCTCTCCAGCGTGTGATCAAAACTGCACAGTCCATCTCAGGAGCAGCCTTCCCCTCACTGCAGAACATCTACCATACCAGGGTCACCAGGAGGGCCCACAACATAATCAGGGACAGTACACACCACCAGCACACACTCTTCACACGTTTACCTTCAGGCAGACGTTACAGGAGTGTGAAGTCCAGGACCACAAGACTGACAATCAGTTTCTACTCACAGGCCATCAGGCTTGTGAACACCTCACGCACTACCTCTCCAACCTCTCCTATCTGAACTGGTTTTAACTGGTCTGATTTAAACTGCACCTTACACTCACTGTACTGCTGTTTACATACAATACTGTTTACACTCACTGTACTGCTGTTCACATATAATACTGTTTACACTCACTGTACTGCTGTTTACATACAATACTGTTTACACTCACTGTACTGCTGTTCACATACAATACTGTTTACATTCACTGTACTGCTGTTCACATACAATACTGTTTACACTCACTGTACTGCTGTTTACATACAATACTGTTTACATTCACTGTACTGCTGTTTACATACAATACTGTTTACATTCACTGTACTGCTGTTCACATACAATACTGTTTACACTCACTGTACTGCTGTTTACATACAATACTGTTTACACTCACTGTACTGCTGTTCACATACAATACTGTTTACATTCACTGTACTGCTGTTCACATACAATACTGTTTACACTCACTGTACTGCTGTTCACATACAATACTGTTTACATTCACTGTACTGCTGTTCACATACAATACTGTTTACATTCACTGTACTGCTGTTCACATACAATACTGTTTACACTCACTGTACTGCTGTTTACATACAATACTGTTTACACTCACTGTACTGCTGTTCACATATAATACTGTTTACACTCACTGTACTGCTGTTTACATACAATACTGTTTACACTCACTGTACTGCTGTTCACATACAATACTGTTTACATTCACTGTACTGCTGTTCACATACAATACTGTTTACACTCACTGTACTGCTGTTTATATACAATACTGTTTACATTCACTGTACTGCTGTTCACATACAATACTGTTTACACTCACTGTACTGCTGTTTACATACAATACTGTTTACACTCACTGTACTGCTGTTTACATACAATACTGTTTACATTCACTGTACTGCTGTTTACATACAATACTGTTTACATTCACTGTACTGCTGTTTACATACAATACTGTTTACACTCACTGTACTGCTGTTCACATACAATACTGTTTACATTCACTGTACTGCTGTTTATATACAATACTGTTTACACTCACTGTACTGCTGTTTACATACAATACTGTTTACATTCACTGTACTGCTGTTTACATACAATACTGTTTACATTCACTGTACTGCTGTTTACATACAATACTGTTTACACTCACTGTACTGCTGTTTACATACAATACTGTTTACACTCACTGTACTGCTGTTTACATACAATACTGTTTACATTCACTGTACTGCTGTTTACATACAATACTGTTTACATTCACTGTACTGCTGTTTACATACAATACTGTTTACACTCACTGTACTGCTGTTCACATACAATACTGTTTACATTCACTGTACTGCTGTTTATATACAATACTGTTTACATTCACTGTACTGCTGTTTACATACAATACTGTTTACACTCACTGTACTGCTGTTTACATACAATACTGTTTACATTCACTGTACTGCTGTTTACATACAATACTGTTTACACTCACTGTACTGCTGTTCACATACAATACTCTTTACATTCACTGTACTACTGTTTACATACAATACTGTTTACATTCACTGTACTGCTGTTTACATACAATACTGTTTACATTCACTGTACTGCTGTTTACATACAATACTGTTTACATTCACTGTACTGCTGTTCACATACAATACTGTTTACATTCACTGTACTACTGTTTACATACAATACTGTTTACACTCACTGTACTGCTGTTTACATACAATACTGTTTACACTCACTGTACTGCTGTTTACATACAATACTGTTTACACTCACTGTACTGCTGTTCACATACAATACTGTTTACATTCACTGTACTACTGTTTACATACAATACTGTTTACATTCACTGTACTGCTGTTTACATACAATACTGTTTACATTCACTGTACTGCTGTTTACATACAATACTGTTTACACTCACTGTACTGCTGTTTACATACAATACTGTTTACATTCACTGTACTGCTGTTTACATACAATACTGTTTACATTCACTGTACTGCTGTTTACATACAATACTGTTTACACTCACTGTACTGCTGTTTACATACAATACTGTTTACATTCACTGTACTGCTGTTTACATACAATACTGTTTACATTCACTGTACTGCTGTTTACATACAATACTGTTTACACTCACTGTACTGCTGTTTACATACAATACTGTTTACACTCACTGTACTGCTGTTCACATACAATACTGTTTACATTCACTGTACTGCTTTTTATATACAATACTGTTTACATTCACTGTACTACTGTTTACATACAATACTGTTTACACTCACTGTACTGCTGTTTACATACAATACTGTTTACATTCACTGTACTGCTGTTTACATACAATACTGTTTACACTCACTGTACTGCTGTTTACATACAATACTGTTTACATTCACTGTACTGCTGTTTACATACAATACTGTTTACACTCACTGTACTGCTGTTCACATACAATACTGTTTACATTCACTGTACTACTGTTTACATACAATACTGTTTACATTCACTGTACTACTGTTTACATACAATACTGTTTACACTCACTGTACTGCTGTTTACATACAATACTGTTTACATTCACTGTACTGCTGTTTACATACAATACTGTTTACATTCACTGTACTGCTGTTTATATACAATACTGTTTACACTCACTGTACTGCTGTTTACATACAATACTGTTTACATTCACTGTACTGCTGTTTACATACAATACTGTTTACACTCACTGTACTGCTGTTCACATACAATACTGTTTACATTCACTGTACTACTGTTTACATACAATACTGTTTACATTCACTGTACTGCTGTTTACATACAATACTGTTTACATTCACTGTACTGCTGTTTACATACAATACTGTTTACATTCACTGTACTACTGTTTACATACAATACTGTTTACACTCACTGTACTGCTGTTTATATATATAATTTATATATACATCTGGTATGTTCTCCAAAAGTGAACGAGTCTTGTGGAAATCAAAGTGCTAAATATTGTTCATATGAGACCCAAAGCGTTCCCAGTCATTTGGAATTCGGGTACGGCCTCAGAAGACATGAGTCCGCCCCACATCAGTGGAACAACAGTGTCTACCGCAAGGTTGGGGTAGACCAAGCTGCCTCAATTTAAAACCCAGTTAGGTTTTTCCAGCTATTTCACACCAAGTACTTGAACGAATGGCTGTAATTTGTGTTTTCCACAGTTTTAGAGGATATATCTGAGTTACGTTCTTGTTCCCAGACAGTCCTGGTTCATAATTCATTGATTCAAGTTTTAAATATCTTGATATAGTAAAGAGAAGTCTTATTAGTGCTATTAGAATATGCCTGAACAGCAGCTAAGATTCAATTGAGCCACCAAAACTGTAGAATCAGCCTTAGAACGAGTGGAACTGCACTTAACGATTAATTTCTTAATCGATTAATCTAACGATTATTTTTCCAATAACGACTAATGTTTAGATTACTCTAATGTGAATGCGTTAGGAATTAAAATATTTATTATTTTGTTATGGATTTGTAACCAATGGACGATTTGGTGCATGTACATATATAGATAATCAGAAGCAGGAGGAAAACGCATGGCTATTCTAGACTTAAGATATTAAAGGGTATCTATAAATCTATATATGGTTAAAGACTAAGAGTCTACGCTCTGACTCAACTTTCAGAGGCACAAATGACTTGGACTATATATTTTGTCAGAGAGTGGTTTGAGAAGCAGCTACGTGTGTTTAAAGCTGGTGCGGTATCTAGAACAGCCTTAGGTTCTACACTGGACAATTAAGAAACGGTTAGCAATGAGACTTTTCAAGTGACACTACTGAAAGAAACATGATACACGTGTTAATAATCTATAAATAATCTATAAGATAAGATAAACAGGTAAACAGGTGCTGTCCTGCTGCTGTGTTGATGAAGCTCTACGGGATGTTTGATCTTCAAGGTCTCGTGTATAGCAGTTGTACTGTTGTGATCATCTCCACTGTGCAGAGCTGACAGAGCACCACACTGTTGTGTTTCTGTGTGAAACACTCCCACAACTTTGGATACACGTGAGTGACTGTTTGTATCTGCAGCTCGCGCTCCGGATAAATCCATGCTTTCAGTAGACGCGGCCACCTTTACGATGCATGTCTGACCCCACAATCATCTCGAGTAGATTACAGTTCTTTAGGTAAACTGATATCTGTGTTCAATTAACTTCAAAATCAACTGATCTGATTGCTTTGCTGTGATTCATGATCTTAGAAAATGAAAACACTATGAAAAGAAAACCACTACATACAAGATTTGTAAGACTAGTGGAGGTCCTATCATTTGCAAGGGCTCTGATTGGCTGTACAGGATAAAGTATCAGCATCATTTCCCCAAATAATTAAATGGGTCTGAACAAACAAACAGAAAACTTGGCGTGAGCTTGGGTCCTCGAGTGCTCGGTCGGCCGATGGCGATGCCAGTATTTGAATAAGGAAATCATTACGGACTCTCGTATACATTCGGCTCTTGTGAAAATGTGTGCATATTTTAAAGTGTGTGTATGTGCGTGTACGCTCGGGCGGCTGCTCACAGAGCGCTCTGTCACACTCGCTGACGGCAGCGTGCCACCGGAGCCTCGCACGCTTTCCTGGCAACGTTTCTCCGGCGCTGGGCGTGTCGCTCCCCGACGCAGCACTGAGGCTTTAGCGTTCTGACAGAGACAAATCTAATTAATTACTGCAATTAAAAACATCTGTCGACAGCCCTGCCATCAACACCCTTTTTGCTCTGCGGTTTTACCGAGGGGCGGGGAGGGGTTAGGGGGGGAGTAAGGGGGCTACCTGGAAATGTATCTAATTTCCATCTCTCAATATTTTGAATGGAACGAGTCCCAGTTTTTACAAGGTAACGAAGGGGACTAATCACGTCTGTACACAAGAACAGATACGTTTCTGTCTGAGAGAGAGAGAGAGAGAGAGAGAGAGAGACAGAGAGAGAGAGAGAAGGAGAGGAGGAGAGAAGGAGAGGGGATGTGACAGAGAGAGAGAGGGAGAGAGTAAGAGACAGAAAAAGAGAGAGAGAGAGATAGAAAGAGAAAGAGAAAGAGAAAGAGGGGCGGTGAGAGGGAGGGAGGGAGAGGGGATATGGGACAGAAAGAGAGAGAGAGGGAGAGGGGTGAGAGCAAGAGAGAGCGAGAGGAGGTGTGAGAGAGAAAGAGAGAGAGAGGGGTGTGAGAGGGAGAGGGAGAGGGGATATGGGACAGAGAGAGAGAGAGGGAGAGGGGTGAGAGGGAGAAAGAGAGAGAGAGGGGTGAGAGGAGAGAGAGAGAGAGGGTGAGGGGTGTGAGAGGGAGAGGGGGTGTGAGAAAGAAAGAGAAAGAGGGAGAGAGGGAGAAGGGTGAGAACAAGAAGGAGATAGAGATTAAGGGGGACAGACAAAAGCAAAGGGATGAGAGAGAGAATGAGGAAAAGAAGGAGAGTGAAAGAGAGAAAAGGAGGAGAGAGGGAATGAGGGAAGGTAACGAAGGAGAGTGAAAGAGAGAAAAGGAGGTGAGAGGGAATGAGGGAAGGTAAAGAAGGAGAGTGAAAGAGAGAAAAGGAGGAGAGAGGGAATGAGGGGAGGTAAAGAAGGAGAGTGAAAGAGAGAAAAGGAGAAGAGAGGGAATGAGGGAAGGTAACGAAGGAGAGTGAAAGAGAGAAAAGGAGGTGAGAGGGAATGAGGGGAGGTAAAGAAGGAGAGTGAAAGAGAAAAGGAGGAGAGGGAATGAGGGGAGGTAAAGAAGGAGAGAGGGAATGAGGGAAGGTAAAGAAGGAGAGTGAAAGAGAGATAAGGAGGAGAGAGGGAATGAGGGAAGGTAAAGGAGGAGAGTGAAAGAGAGAAAAGGAGGAGAGAGGGAATGAGGGAAGGTAAAGAAGGAGAGTGAAAGAGAGAAAAGGAGGAGAGAGGGAATGAGGGAAGGTAAAGAAGGAGAGTGAAAGAGAGAAAAGGAGGAGAGAGGGAATGAGGGAAGGTAACGAAGCAGAGTGAAAGAGAGAAAAGGAGGAGAGAGGGAATGAGGGAAGGTAAAGAAGGAGAGTGAAAGAGAGAAAAGGAGGAGAGAGGGAATGAGGGAAGGTAACGAAGCAGAGTGAAAGAGAGAAAAGGAGGAGAGAGGGAATGAGGGGAGGTAAAGAAGGAGAGTGAAAGAGAGAAAAGGAGGAGAGAGGGAATGAGGGAAGGTAAAGAAGGAGAGTGAAAGAGAGAAAAGGAGGAGAGAGGGAATGAGGGAAGGTAAAGAAGGAGAGTGAAAGAGAGAAAAGGAGGAGAGAGGGAATGAGGGAAGGTAAAGAAGGAGAGTGAAAGAGAGAAAAGGAGGAGAGAGAAAAGGAGGAGAGAGGGAATGAGGGAAGGTAAAGAAGGAGAGTGAAAGAGAGAAAAGGAGGAGAGAGAAAAGGAGGAGAGAGGGAATGAGGGAAGGTAAAGAAGGAGAGTGAAAGAGAGAAAAGGAGGAGAGAGAAAAGGAGGAGAGAGGGAATGAGGGAAGGTAAAGAAGGAGAGTGAAAGAGAGAAAAGGAGGAGAGAGAAAAGGAGGAGAGAGGGAATGAGGGAAGGTAAAGAAGGAGAGTGAAAGAGAGAAAAGGAGGAGAGAGAAAAGGAGGAGAGAGGGAATGAGGGAAGGTAAAGAAGGAGAGTGAAAGAGAGAAAAGGAGGAGAGAGGGAATATTTAGTATTTTTAGTTTCAGTGAAAGCAGAGGTCCTCCCAATTTAGTGGTTCAGTATGACAGTTGAAGTCATACACCTTACATCTGGAACCCCCATGTTCGTTCACACACACACACACACACACACACACACACACACACACACACACGAACACACCAACATGCACACAAACACACACACACACACACACAAACAAGTACACACACACAACAACATGCAAACAAACACACACAAACACACACACACACACACACAAACAAACAAGCACACACACACACACACACACACACACACAAGTACACACACACACCAACATGCACACAAACACACATACTCACACACACACAAACACACACACACAAATACAAGCACAAACAAACAAGCACACACACACAAACAAACAAGTACACACACACCAACATGCACAGAAACACACACAAACAAACAAACACACATACTCACACGCACACAAACACACACAAACAAGCACACAAACACACCAACATGCACACAAACACACACAAACAAACAAGCACACACAAGTACACACACACACCAACATGCACACAAACACACATACTCACACACACACAAACAAGCACACACACACACAAACAAACATGCACACAAACACACATACTCACACATACTCACACACACACAAACAAGCACACACACACACACAAACAAACAAGCACACACACACACACAAGTACACACACACACCAACATGCACACAAACACACATACTCACACACACACAAACACACACACACAAACACAAGCACAAACAAACAAGCACACACACACACACAAACAAACAAGTACACACACACACCAACATGCACAGAAACACACACAAACAAACAAACACACATACTCACACGCACACAAACACACACACACACACAAACAAACAAGCACACACACAAAAACAAGCACACATACACAGACAAGTACACACACACACCAACATTCACACAAACACACATAATCACACAAACACACACACACAAACAAGCACACACACACACACAAACAAACAAACAAGTACACACACAAACCAACATGCACGTACAAACACACACACACACACACAAACAAACGTGCACGCACGCACACACACACACACTCAAACACACACACACACACACACACACACACACACAAACAAGCACACACACACCAGCATGCACATACAAACACACACACACACACACACACACACACAAACACACACAAACAAACAAGCACACACAAACCAACATGCGCGTACAAACACACACACAAACAAACATGTGCACGCACGCACACACACACACACACTCAAACACACACAAACACACACACACACACAAACAAACATGTGCACGCACACACACACTCACACACTCAAACACACACACACACAGACAAACACACACAAACAAACAAGCACACACACACCAGCATGCACGTACAAACACACATGCACACACACACAAAAACACACATACACAAACAAACACACACGCACCGGAGCTAAGACTGTGTGCTGAAACTTCACATCTCCTTACACACCCACAGCCTCCACAACCCAGAACAGCTGTGAAGACCCTCAGACACACACATGCACACAGACCCCACTGACCCCCCACACCCTGCAGCCCATGTTCAAACTTATAACAACTGACAGCGCACAACTCGCCCCCCTCAGCTGCTGACCTCAACACTGACCCCTATTCACACAACAGGGGGACAGAGCAGAGGGACATCCAACCTGTCAACACTGACCATCAGCACAGGAGAGAGAGAGAGAGAGAGAGAGAGAGAGAGAGAGAGAGATAGAGAGAGAGAGAGAGAGAGAGAGAGAGAGATAGAGAGAGAGAGAGAGAGAGAGAGAGAGACAGAAAGGTAGAAAGGTAGTTGGTGAAGGAGATTAAGAGAAAATGAGAGAGTAAGAGTGAGTAAGAAAGAAAAAAGAGAATGGGAGAAAGAGAGAAAGAGAGAGTAAGGAAAAATCAGAGAGCAGGAGAGAGGAGAGAAAAGAGAGAAAAAAGAAGATGAGAAACAGCAAGCAGGACTTAGGAGAGCGAGATTGAGACAAGGACAGAGAGAGTGAAAAACAAAAGAGAAGAATAACAGATTGAGAGAGAACAAATGAGAGGAAGACAGAGAAAGAAAAGGCAGCAAGCAAAAGAGAGAACAAAACAAAGCTATGGAGCGAGAAAGAGAGTGAAATAGAAAGACAGGAGAATGAGAGCGAGAAAGAGAGATGCAGATAACGAAAGAAAAACAGAAAAAGAGAGAGAGAGAGAGAGAAAGACAGACAAGAGAATAAGAGAGAGAAAGAGAGATACAGATAAGGAAAGAAAAACAGAAAGAGAGAGAGAGAGAAAGGCAGGAACATGAGAGAGAGAAAGAGAATTACAAATAAGGAAAGTAAAACAGAGAGAGAGAGACAGACAGGAGAATAAGAGAGAGAGATACAGATAAGGAAAGTAAAACACAGAGAGAGAGAGAGAGAGAGAGGGGAGAGGAGAGAGAGACAGACAGGAGAATGAGAGAGAGAAAAAGAGATACAGATAAGGAAAGTAAAACACAGAGAGAGAGAGAGAGAGAGAGAGAGGGGGGAGAGGAGAATGAGAGAGAGAAAGAGATACAGATAAGGAAAGTAAAACAGAGAGAGAGAGAGACAGACAGGAGAATGAGAGAGAGATACAGATAAGGAAAGTAAAACAGAGAGAGAGAGAGAGAGAGAGAGAGAGAGAGAGAGAGAGAGAGAGAGAGAGAGAGAGACAGACAGACAGGAGAATGAGAGAGAGAGAGAGAGATACAGATAAGGACATTAAAACAAAGAGAGAGAGAGAGAGAAAGAGAGAGACAGGAGAATGAGAGAGAGATACAGATAAGGAAAGTAAAACAGAGAGAGAGAGAGAGAGAGACAGGCAGACAGGAGAATGAGAGAGAGAGAGAGATACAGATAAGGACATTAAAACAAAGAGAGAGAGAGAGAGAAAGAGAGAGACAGGAGAATGAGAGAGAGAGAGATACAGATAAGGAAAGTAAAACAGAGAGAGAGAGAGAAAGAGGAGAATGAGAGAGAGAAAAAGAGATACAGATAAGAAAGTAAAACAGAGAGAGAGAGAGAGAGAGAGAGAGAGGAGAGAGGCAGGATGGAGAGCACATGTGTTAGTCATTGAAGGGGTCGCTGCTGCGTGCAGGGGGCTGCGCAGCACTCTTAACGGCCGAGCTCTGGAAAAGTATATTTTACAATTCATTACTTCCTTCTCACAAAATTAAAGGTCTCTTGTTAAAAGCAGAACTTGTGAAACGAAAGCAGCTTTTATTACTGAGCAAACCGGCGGCCTCTGTCCAGGGCCCACTTCCCAATCAGCCTGTTTTGTTTTAGTAAGGGATACGGCTCGCTCCGGGCCCTGGACTCCCTTCAGCAGCCCGGTTTCTTACTGCATTAATCAGATCCCGCTCCACTGAAAATAATACAAGTGGAAGTGGAGGACGTCCCGCTCCAGCGTTCCCGATGACTGAACGCTAAACTGCTCCGCATTCCGACACCTCTCAGGATGAAGGACGGAGGAGAGGAAGGACAGAGCACATCTACAACACAGGGTCTGTTACAGCAAGCCCCGCAGTCACACTGAGAACTACAGCAAGAACAAGGGGCAGACAGGAAAGGTGAGAGATAGAGAGAGAGAGAGAGAGAGAGAGAGAGAGAGAGAGAGAGACAGAGAAATTAATGTGACAGAGTAGTGTGTGGGGGATGGTTAACTCTCCTTCCATATCTCTCTCTCTCATTCATATATATATATATATATATATATATATATATATATATATATATATATATATATATGAGAGATAAAGAGAGAGAGTGGCAGTGAGAGATATAGAGAGAGAAAGAGAAAGACGGGGAAAAATATATGAGAGAGATAGAGAGAGAGAAATGAATGTGACAGAGAGTAAAAGAGAAAGAAGGGAAAAAGAAAGGTGTGTGGGGGTGGCTAACTCATTTCATATCTCTCATAAATATATATATATATATATATATATATATAAGAGAGAGTGAGAGAGATTAAATAAGTGAAAGAAAGAGACAATATAAGAGATATAGAGAGAGAAAGAGAGAGAGAGAGAGAAATTAATGTGACAGAGTAGTGTGTGGGGGATGGTTAACTCTCCTTTCATATCTCTCTCTCTCATTCATATATATATATATGAGAGATAAAGAGAGAGAGTGACAGTGAGAGATATAGAGAGAGAAAGAGAAAGACGGGGAAAAATATATGAGATAGAGAGAGAGAGAGAAATGAATGTGACAGAGAGTAAAAGAGAAAGAAGGGGAAAATATATGAGAGAGAGAGATAGAGAGAGAGATAGAGAGAGAGAGAGAAATTAAATAAGTGAAAGAGAGAGAGAGAGAGAGAGACACAGGGAGAGAAAGAGAGAGAGAAACAAATATGACAGAGAGAGTAGGGGAAAAAAGAGAAAGAAGGGGAAAAAGAAAGAGAGGTGTGGGAGGGGTGGTTAACCATCCTCTCTTATATGTCTCTTATATATATGTATATACACACACACATATGAGAGAGAGATAGAGAGAGAGAGAGTGAGAGAGATATATGAGAGACATAGAGAGAGAAAGAGAAAGAAGGGGAAAAATATATAAGAGAGGGAGAGAAAGAAATGAATGTGACAGAGAGAGTAAAAGAGAAAGAAGGGGAAAAAGAAAGAGAGGTGTGTGTGTGGGGGGGGGGGGGTTAACTCTGATAGTCATCATAAGCTCCCGCTGCCTCATCTGGAACTCGCGCTCACACTTAATGAGATTTTAATGGGACCTGCGGACAGAGCGGGGCGGCCCACCGATCTGCTCTGATATCAGAGGGCAAAAACATTAGGCTCCGTTCCAGGCAAACATACGGACCCCGTCCCGGGACACCAGCAGACTGTCCACGTCTCCGACACCAGCTCAATCACTGCTAGCATCGGCTCGCCGTTTCAGCGCCTCCATCTGATAGAACATTCCAGAAACATGACAGAAACATTACGGCAGTATGATAAACATACAGCAAATCAGACCCTAATCAACAGAGGACGTAATCCACAATAATCCACAGCCCGGACAGTCAAAGCCCGGTCACACACGCCCTACAAGGAAACTCTCACATACAGTTAATAGAGTTAGTGCTGGGGCTAGACTGAGCCAAGCATGGTCTGAACAGTCTCCCTTATAGAAACACCTACACTGTAGACCTACCTGGCTGACTTTATAGCCACCCTGAAAGATTCTGAATCGACTCACAAAGCATGACAATCTGATTTAATATAAATACATATTGTTATAAATCTTCCTAGATTAATAAATTAGTCACAATGTTCATGTATTTGAAATAAAAGAGACATGAGACATGACTGCAGCTTTAATAACTGGTACTAAAACGCTTGGCTGGTAGTGTATCTAAAACGTTTGGCTGGTAGTGTATCTAAAACGTTTGTCTGGTAGTGTATCTAAAACGTTTGACTGGTAGTGTATCTAAAACGTTTGGCTGGTAGTGTATCTAAAACGTTTGTCTGGTAGTGTACTAAAACGTTTGACTGGTAGTGTATCTAAAACGTTTAACTGGTAGTGTACTAAAACGTTTGGCTGGTAGTGTATCTAAAACGTTTGACTGGTAGTGATCTAAAACGTTTAACTGGTAGTGTATCTAAAACGTTTGACTGGTAGTGTATCTAAAACGTTTGACTGGTAGTGTATCTAAAACGTTTGTCTGGTAGTGTATCTAAAACGTTTAACTGGTAGTGTATCTAAAACGTTTGACTGGTAGTGTATCTAAAACGTTTGACTGGTAGTGTATCTAAAACGTTTGGCTGGTAGTGTATCTAAAACGTTTGACTGGTAGTGTATCTAAAACGTTTGTCTGGTAGTGTATCTAAAACGTTTGACTGGTAGTGTATCTAAAACGTTTGGCTGGTAGTGTATCTAAAACGTTTGACTGGTAGTGTATCTAAAACGTTTGACTGGTAGTGTATCTAAAACGTTTGGCTGGTAGTGTATCTAAAACGTTTGACTGGTAGTGTATCTAAAACGTTTGACTGGTAGTGTATCTAAAACGTTTGACTGGTAGTGTACTAAAACGTTTGACTGGTAGTGTATCTAAAACGTTTGACTGGTAGTGTATCTAAAACGTTTGGCTGGTAGTGTACTAAAACGTTTGTCTGGTAGTGTATCTAAAACGTTTGACTGGTAGTGTATCTAAAACGTTTGGCTGGTAGTGTATCTAAAACGTTTGACTGGTAGTGTATCTAAAACGTTTGGCTGGTAGTGTATTAAAACGTTTGGCTGGTAGTGTATCTAAAACGTTTGGCTGGTAGTGTATCTAAAACGTTTGGCTGGTAGTGTATCTAAAACGTTTGACTGGTAGTGTATCTAAAACGTTTGGCTGGTAGTGTATCTAAAACGTTTGGCTGGTAGTGTACTAAAACGTTTGGCTGGTAGTGTATCTAAAACGTTTGACTGGTAGTGTATCTAAAACGTTTGGCTGGTAGTGTATCTAAAACGTTTGACTGGTAGTGTATCTAAAACGTTTGGCTGGTAGTGTATTAAAACGTTTGGCTGGTAGTGTATCTAAAACGTTTGTCTGGTAGTGTATCTAAAACGTTTGGCTGGTAGTGTATCTAAAACGTTTGGCTGGTAGTGTATCTAAAACGTTTGGCTGGTAGTGTACACCCAATTTAAAACATATCATAATTATCCAATGGAAAACATGTATCTCACTGTATAACTCTATATCATTTGAACACAACAGCTGTTCTTTACATTGTATGAAAATGTTTTTTAAGAATGGACCAATAGAAACGCTCCAAAATACAACCTAGAAAAAATTCTGGTTCCATTCACTTTCATTGAAAGTCCTCCGTTTTGTAGATATTTATTTTTCCTCAGACAGCGGCGATATAAACCTTTCTTTACCTTCGCATCTCTAGAGCTTTAAAACCAGCAAGTCAAGGTACAGCTCCCCCCCCCCCCAGACCCTCAACGTCACGAAATGTGCTAGTTGGATTCTGAGACGAGCTTCTGAGACTGAGGAGAATAAAAGCTATAGTAATGGTAAAGAGTGGAAACCCTGAATACTGGAAGATCTGACGCATTGGCTTGTTGAGGTTTTTCTGTTAAATATATGATTCCTGCCTTTTTACCCCTGATGCTAAAATATGAATAATTATATGCGAAACTAGAAATTATATAAATGAAGGGTGGGACAATCTTAGGTGCTCCTAGCGAAAGAGAATTGCACCACAGAGTCTTGGCTTAACCAGAATAACTCCGCAGCCGTAATAGCACGTGGCAACTTTGCTGCTGGAAGCCTTCAGCGGTAGAAGTTTGATCTGTGAGTCTCTTCATGTCTAAGCGGCTTGTGTGTCTGATTCCTAAAAATAAGACACTCCCCCTCATCCCCTAGCCAACCATTAAGTGTCTTAGCAGACATGTGCGTAAAATATGAGCCTCCGAGCACAAAGCGATTGGCCCAGGTTGAAAGTGTTTGGCTGCAGCTTCTCCCTGCGAGGAGCTCCATGTACCTGCTAACTCTGACTCCCCCACCAGCTACGACAGCATGGCCATAAAACACTAGCCTTGGGTAGACGCTTCCCCTCCTGGCGTTAGCCTTACCGTCTAGCATCTGTTTTGATGTAAGCTCTCTTTCACTGGCCTATCTCTCCCTGGAGAACCCTGCAGACGATTAACAACCGGAGCAGATGACACCGATTTTGGTGATAGCCACACAAGCTCGAGCTGAAGTGTTCTAGTGCTGAAAATATCCGGCCTTCCATTCGAGATCCAGAGCCTGCGAGCCAAAAACGCTTCAAAGGATCTAGCTTGTGTAGACTTCTTGTTTGGTACCGCTGAAAATGGAACACACAAACTGGATCCAAACAAAGCTGGTTAACTGTTAGTCACCCCAATGCTGGGAATGTATTAAAAAAATTTAGTTTTTAACTTTAGCTCACTTAATATGGCTTCAGACGGATATTCATGCTATTTTCCATGACAACACTGTGGCGGCCATCTTTGTTTACTTTGTGTTAGAACTTCCGGTGCGACCGCGGATACGTTGATACTAATTACAACAAAACGACAATAAACATATAAAATGACCAGCATAATATGTTTAGTTAGAGGGAGTCAGTAATTGGAAGAAGAGGAAAACTTGTCTTGAACAACAGAGTTACGAACACAGCACATAAAGATCAGAGTGTTGGGGGGCCGCCTTCCAAAGAAGACCACCTGCGTCTCTGACTGAAGCTCTAAATTTAAAACATCCACCCAAACCTCCGTATGTCTGCTCTTACTATTCTGTGGAGGAGAACCAGCACCAGAGCCTCCTTATCCAGAGAACTGTCTCTCTTATGAAGCTCAGAGGAAGCAGACGTGTCGGTGCTGGTGAGTCTATCAGTTCAGTAACTGTTTTCTGATCAGTGTCCACCGCGCTAGGCTATCTGGGTTGTAACTAACACCCACGCAGAGCGGCTCGGGCAGCTGGTTGGACTTGGGTTTAACCGGCTTTCAGAAATATAAACTCACCGTCTGTGTGTAGGAGGACACGCCCACCTTCCCACTGTGCAGGTACTGATACGCTTCAGTACTTTTATAGTTTTTCATTGCTGAACCGTCTACACCTTCCGAGAGTACAGAGTAATTAAACATGTCTCTATAAGTAACCTCAGACCACCTTTTCATATCATCCACCCACTGTGTTATTAACCTCAGACCACCTTTTCATATCACCCACCCACTGTGTTACTAACCTCAGACCACCTTTTCATATCACCCACCCACTGTGTTACTAACCTCAGACCACCTTCCCATATCACCCACCCACTGTGTTACTAACCTCAGACCACCTTTTCATATCACCCACCCACTGTGTTATTAACCTCAGACCACCTTCTCATATCACCCACCCACTGTGTTATTAACCTCGGAGGAGACAGTGTTGTCCCATTTGAACTTCTTACTGTCTCTCTGGTCTCCTCCCATGTAACTGTATTCATTTTGGTTAGCTGAGCTGAAGTTCTAACACAAAGGCGGAAGAAACACACGCTTAAAAAGTGGGTGTGGCCAAATACGGTGAATAGCAAAGCACTATATATGTTAAACGGTTGGCCTGCATGAATATTAGCTAGCGCTACAGCTAATTAAGCTAAAGCTTTCTTAAATTATGGACCACTTCCTTTAAAAAGTCTTGAACATAGCTTTTAAGCTAGCTAGTTAGCATATTTGCTATACAAACTACAGTCCGTCCAACCACTTTAACCACAATTACTTCCATACTGTCTGTTTACTCTACTAATAACTTGACTCAAAAAGTTAGACTTTCAAGAGATTGCAGACCACTGAAATAATCTGGATGCTGAAAGTAGCATCCCGTACGGCTACCTCGGCTAAAAATGGTGAATGTAACTTTCTTGAACTGCAGGATCATCATGTGGACAGCACGCTGCACTGGACTGCAATAAGAAAATCAACTGCAGGTCTGGATGTAGCTCTGATGGAGATTGTAGGCTTGAATGGCTGCCAATAGGACCTGCTGGTGAGTCTTTCTGAAACCGGAACGCTCTTGAACAGTGAAATACCACAGACCAGCTTTACTAATGTGTCGATGGTAAAACAGGGCTGCACAGAATCGTCCACAGCTATCTTGCTATGATCCTGCTTCAGTGACAACCAGCTGTCCAGAGTCTGCCCTGACCTGACTGTACTACAGTTTGGGCCCTTAAACACGTATACAGTTATTTTTGACAAAACAAAAAACATGGCTGAACGTAACCAGTTTGTTTCTGTGTGGTCATTAAGGTTGGGTTTGATAAAGCATCCATCCATCATCTTCCGCTTTATCCCGCTATTCGGGGTTACGGGGGGGCTGAAGCCAATTCCAGCGTCATTGGGGGTACACCATGGGCACCAGGTCGCCAGTCCATCGCATGGCCAACACACACTCATGCACACCTACAGGCAATTTAGAATGACCGATCAACCTAACATGCATGCTTTGGCCCGAGGAGAGCATGCAGAACGGGCCGGACCACTCCACTCCACACAGAACGGGCCGGACCAGGAATCCAACCCGGATCGTCTTGCTGTGAGGCGACAGTGCTAACCACTACAGCACCGTGCCGCCTGGGTTTGATTATACATTTGCTTAATTTACTTAATACGTTTCACTTACTATATCATTTCACTGTCAGTCCACTCATATGAGCAGATGACCCCTAGTTTGGGTCTATATATAAATAAATAAACAAACAAATAAATAAATAAATAAATAAATAAATAAATAAATAAATAAAAAGATGTATGCATGAACCAATCAATGCAAACAGTCATTCAGGATGGCTTGATATAAAATAGCTCTCAGGTTTCTTTACAGTGGTGGAGTTAGGAACGGGGTCACCATGTCTACCACAGGGCTGAACAATATGTGGAAGATAACTAATTGCGACTGCGATTTAAAAAGTGATTTGTTTAAACTGTAGCTCTTGCAATTAAAAAATGCACTCTCTTAAATTGCAACTATAATATTACAGTGATTGGTCTTTCAACTCTAGTCTACAGCACAAATGTAGCCATTTTTATTACTAAGCAAAACCACCAGTAAACCTATACATGTCTTCTTGTCGATGCTGGTACAATAGTGGTGAACTGGAAAAATCTGTTTTCTAGACAATTTCCCCTCAACCATGTATGTCAGGCCATATGTTCGAGGCCAAAACCTACTGGAAACGATTGTGAAACAATGTCTGAGGCAACAGGCAGCGTTTTTATAATCAATATGCGTAATAAGTTTCTGTGATGCGTCTTCAAACAGGAATTAAACGCCTCGGACGTCTGGTTCCCATCACCCCCACTGCGAATAATACCGACTTTCTCTAGAATGGAGCATTTCACATGAAACCGCTCTGACCACAACTAACATCGTCACTATGAATGACTTTGTTTACATCCTGACACTTTAATTGTGTGGACCTTTTCAACATTCGGAATTCCCCTTTAATACTTTTAGACACTGTGTTTTGGTCTTAGCGGCGTGTCATCCTGCCCATATATCATGTAAGACACATGCTATGTGGTCCTCAAGGCATTTGGCATCCAATTTAGGATAAAACTGGATTTTTTTTTTATGTCAAATCATTTTTCTTCTCGTGTGAAAGGAGAGGTTATGGAAAACAATGCTGCTGTGGAAGGAAAATGGGTAAATGTGTTTCCAAAAATATTCAGACACATGTACCTCACGTTCATCAGCACAGTCACTCCTTCAATACGAATACTTTGCCAGCCAAATGAGTATCTATCTATCTATCTATCTATATATATATATATATATATATATATATATATATATATATAGCTAACTGCAGGTCCTCAGTTCAATGAACGCTTATTCAGAGTGTTGTAATCACAGGTGGGCTGGAGTGTGTATGTATCCGCGGTAGGGTGGGGGGGGCCTGCGGATGAGACCGAAAGAAAAAGGCACTCTCCCTTTCATCTCCGTTTCATCTTCCTTTCATGTGTTATGCCCAAGGAGCGCAACAGCTCATATCCAAAGCCACCGTTTGAAGCCTTTCAACTCCATTAGAGATGCTTCCTGCCTGTCCTGCACCCTGTTAGGTGGTTTCTTCTCCCTAATTATCTTTATGTAGACAAGGAGCAGAGCTCAGTATGTGTGTGTGTGTGTGTGTGTGTGTGTGTGTGTGTTGGAGAGGGAAACGTGTGAAATTCTTTTTTTTTAATCATCCACCCTGTGATGGGTGGGGGTCTATGAAAGGGCAAGTCTAGACAGATAGCCGGCGCTCCGAAAGAGCCGTAAAACCACACCGGCCTCGTCTGAAGATCCGCATTACAAACAAGACTAATTAGGAATTAATCGCTTCCGTTTTTTGCTTTTCCTAGACGTGGGCGGAGCCTGTTTCAAGCTGTTGGAGGTGCCTTTGTTTTTTTTGGCACAGGTGGGATCCAAGGAAGGAAGAGAATCAAAAGAGCTCGGAGCTCTGTGTGGAAGAAGATGTGTGCTGCGAGTGCTTTCGCTGATTCCTCGATTTCTCTTCTGGCCTCAAGACTTTGTAGGCATGTACACTACTGTGCAAGAGCACCTAAGCTGATTGTTGAAAAGCCTTTATCTGATCAATAAGTATGTTTTCACCAGTAAGAACCAGATACCATTAGAGCAGATGTAAATAATCATACATACAATACAAAGTAACATGAATATCTTATTGTGAGAGAAGTAGATCATATCTTGAGCTCCAGTTTGAAGAAGTGTAGTTCCAGATTTCTCCTGGACGCCCCAGACATTGTATGAATGTATTCAGTTCCTTCAGCAGCAAATCTTGATTTAGCTTAATGAAGTACTGAGCAATCAAAGCAGGGATTAGATGAGAACTGTAAATAATACTGGGTTGTTTCCACAAGGAGAAGCTTGGAAAGGGTTAAATAAACACACTGACTTATGTAAAAGCTCTACTTACTGTATTAATACTGTTTAATATTTACATAATAAAAGTGTTTACTGAGTAAATAAAGCTTCCTGTCTGGAAAAAATAGCTTTTTAAATACAATAATGTCCCCAAGGGCCTAAAACCTTTACACAGTACTTGATATGTTTGATATGTTATATTTATTGTCTTCCAATTAGAAACCAGCAAACATGGATTCTACTCCGGCAATGTTAGCTAGGCTGGATATGTAAGGTAGCCAAAGCTTAATCTGTTATCTTTAAAAACATACACTCTGGAGTCTGGAGTAACTAGCACCACTCAGGATCACATGGACCGCAGACAATGAACGTTGAAATTAGTTCAAATGTCCATCCCGGCTAGCAGCCGTGATGAATTAGTTAAGGTCAGCTAACTTTACCTGAATCTCTTTTCAGGAGTAAATTTATCAACTCAGCATAAGTCTTAAATTTCTTCCGCCATCAAAGGACATTTTAAATGCATCGTTCTGACCCAGAATCAACTGAGCTTACAGAACAGGGCACTTGAAGTACATCAACGTGCCTAAAATCCCAGAGAACGATCCGGGCAGCAAAGGGTTAAGAATGTAAATCGGTCCCACCGAAATGAATAACAGCCACATATGCTTCGCCCAACGAGAAGCTTCACTCAAAACCCACTGAAGTGAGTGGCAGGGGAAAAGGCCCATTATGAAACTACTTTTGCTGGGTGGCCAACGTTTAAACCCCCCCCAAACCCCACCAACAACATTCACCGAAGGGTCTTAACGCAGTCTGTAAGAGTGGAATGAACTGAAAGACCACTGAACATTCCCAACGCACTGCTGTTCAGGTCTTCCTAAATAGTCCTCGGAGGTCTTTCATCTACTGATACTGGATCCGCGGCTGATAAATTCCTATACATGACAGTTTGAAACCCAATCTTCCGTTAAGTGGACCCATTTGGCCCCGAGTGGAGCCATGTTTCATTCTGCCCCATCCCGGTAGAAGGATTTATTTATCTTGCGATTTCGCTTTTACCTTTTGAGAAAAGCGAGGCCGGCATGTCTGCCGGAGGCTTAATCGAATTTAAGATTTGGCCCGAATCCCTTTGTGAGCGGGCGCTGGTTCGTATTAGAGCGACTGGCGATTGCATCACTGCTCGCGATCTGTGTGGCACTGCCTCTAATTGGCCTCACCGAGGCGAGCGCACTTGTTTTTGTTTGTTTTTCGATTTATTTTGTTTTCGCTAGTTTAATTGGGTTCTTTTGGCGGGCCACGCTTGTTGCACACACATGCGGGCGCTCTGCTCCGGTGGGTATGTGCGCGGAGGGTCTTAATGATCCGCCCTCCCCCGTCTTCCTCCTCGTGCTCGTTAGCTGCGACGCCCGGCTGGATTAACTACGTTAAGGCGTGTGGATGGAGCTTGTTCAAACGTGCACACACACATACACACACACATACGCAGGCGCGCACACACATCTGTGTTTTCCACATTTCCTAACTCTGCAGAAGTCGTGGCCAACCACATTTGTCAGTCCTCGAAACTAAAGCGATCATTGAAGATCTTAACTGTGAAGAATGCTTTGAATGAACCCAAATTGTTTTTTGAACGTGGCATGAGAGCAGAGGTTTCTAACCACCGGGCCGTGGACCGGCACCAGGCCGTGAATCGTTTGATACAGGGCCACGACAGTGTGGCAGTGAGCAGCGGGGAATTAGTAGCCTAACAGCTGGAATACAGTATTACATTAATGTGATGTAATGCTTTTATTAGTACAGTAACAGTATTTAAACTGAATCTATTATACTTCTCCCAGTTTTCTTTTTCCTTTAACTGCTATGGAGCTTTTGCGAATACAGTATAAGCAGCCAACAAGTTATAAATCTCAAAGTAACTCTCGCTTGTTGAAATCACCAGCTCTTTCCTCTGTTACAATGTGACATCATCTTGTATCACCCTCTTTATTGCCCGCCTACTGGCGAGCTTGGCACGTCCACATACCCACAACACATACAAAGCTAAAACAGTAAAAACTGATCACTCTGAAACCTCCTACTCCAGTCTAGGTGAATCTACCTAGAACTTGTTCTACCTGATTTTCAGGATCGGACTCTGGCTCTACCTTATATGGCAGAACTAATGGAACTAATTACAAGAACAGTGATGCAATTCGTGATGCATGTAAAAAAAATATGATTATAAACTTTGAAAATGAGCATCATAGGTCCTCTTTAAACCTAATTCTTCTGATTTAATTTCATAAAACTTTTTAATCTGGCCTTTGTTTGAGTGCCTGTAGGCTGTTTTCAGCTAACATATGTGAAAAAGACACATATGAGTAAACTGACAATATTAACAAACAGCTTTTTGGGGTTTAATATGGTAAATGCAGAAAAAAAAAGAAATATAGAAAAGACTAAAAGCAGTGGAGACACCCAATCAGGACAGGATCATCCAGCAAATGAGCACCTATCTACCATATCCACTAACTGTACAAACAGATTCAGCAAGTACTCAGACTAGGGCTGCATATATATATATATATATATATATATATATATATATATATATATATATATATATATATATATATATACATATATATATATATATATATATATATATATATATATATATATATATATATTAAATGGTTAAGAGTCTACGTTCTGACTCGACTTATAGAGGCACAAATAATACATAGCCTACACGCTTCACAACTTTAGATGCACACAGACTGACCCTTTAAAGACTGACAAAAGATAAAGAAGCGGAACACATGAGTCTAAATTAAGCATCTGAATGTTCACATTCCACCTTAAATGGTGGAACAAGAACATTCAAACAAGAAAAAGCTTTAAAAAAGCTTAAAAAAGCTTAAAAAAAGCTTAAAAAAAGCTTACAAAAGCTTAAAAAAAAGCTTTAGCTTCATATGGATCACTGAGAAAAAAGAAGAAAAAAAAATCCAGGCATCAAATCGTGGACTTGCTGTTGCCATTTGGTATCAGGGGTGGGTTACATATTCATTTGGTTACATCCGGACTGGAAAAAACCATTACGATGACGAGGACCATAACAATTTTACTGCACTGTCAAGACCAGCTGCCTTTAATTTAAACAGATAATCACTTGATTCAGCCCCGGTTCCGTCCCAACCCAACCTTGTTGCAGAATGTTTTGCCACTCAGTCCAACCGGGGGGACGTATTCCGACAGGTAAGTGACGTCAACGTATAACCTCTATTAATCTAACCATAAGACATAGCACAGAGATGTTTAGACAGGTTTGTTAGTAGATCCAATGCTCTAAGTTTAGGTTCACTTTGCTTTTGTGGCTTTCCACCATAGAAGCACCTGCAAAACTGTGCAGTTGATGGGCCATTTGATGGACATACACAATAATCGATCATGGAATGTTTATAGAAAACAATTTAAAGTGGAATAACTGTCGGCAAAATTCAGGTACGAGGTTGGCTGAAGGTAGCTGATCCAAGCAGCACGCACACCAAAATGAACTACATTAAAAATATAGATATATATATAAATACAGCAAGTATCACAATTCCTAACTGTAATGTGATCACACAAATTAAAATTACTACCGGAGAAACAAATCACACTACTATGAAACATTACTTCACATCATGTTACTCCCAACACTGTTCAGCACTGGCTGCACTTGCTACATATGGAGGCTCCTGAACACAAGGAACCACTTTCTTCTCATACACAACGTAGAAGAAAACAAGAACAACAAAAACAATGTGACATTTCCTCTCAGCACGCGATATAATCCTCTTCTATATCCCTGTAAAAATTGCCCTCCACCTCCTCGCTCTCGCGTTCACACGCAGGACAGCACAAATCCCTCCCCCTCCTTAAACCTCCGCCCAGTTACAAAGCACACAGCTTTAATTCATTTGATTAAAAAAACTATTTGGAGCGCTGCGGCAAAATCTCGGGTTTGATAATGGCCGGAAAAATTGCAATTCGCCAGCTATTATGCCCAATCAGGCCAGGAGGGAGGAGAGTAGAACCAGATGGACCAGCACGGGACGCCTGAACACAGAGGGCAACGCAGTACCCCAGAAGGGCTGGGGAACGAGCCACGGAGCGGCCGACGTGGAGCCTCCAGCTGTGCTGGCTTTGAGGGTCCTGAGCTCGCTTCACCATGTGTTAGCCTGGCTTAGATGGCGTGCCGGTGGCTTACCTGACTTGCTCTTGACTTTCTTGGAGGGCTGCTTCTTCTTGATGAACTTGGCGGTGGCCTCCTGCTGCAAAGCGGGGTCTTCCTCCTCCTGCTCAGCGATGCGCTCTGGGATGGTTTCGCAACCGGCTGGGAAAGAATACACACACACGGTTAGCAAACAGTAGCGTTTCAGAACGAGACAGAAGCACAAACTAGTTCAAGCATCAGGATTATCATATAATTATATAATTTGACGACGCGAGTGTCATAGAAGTGTCATAGGATATAAAACTGTATTAACATTGTTGTCATTAAATAAGCTGAGTTCAGTACATAGAACTGTACATACCATGAGTCTTAAACACTGTTGTTCTAAATTCAAATACAAATCCTGCTTTTACAAAAGAGAGACTCTAAAACGGGCCGAGCTCAAAACCCTTAACTCTCAAATTTCAGACTCACTAATATTTACACCCCAATGTTTACATGTAAAGATCTACTGTTCCAGGCTGTAAAGGTGATGTCAGCACTTTTCATTCCCTTCCCAACTAACCTGTCAGCAGTACATGGTTGAGGGTCATCTTTACGAAGCTGGCTTCCTATTCCTTAAATGCTACAGCTTCCCTTACAAAAAAGAAGTTTATTCAAGTGCACCATTAGTTTACTTCTTTTAAACTAAAAGGAAGTGAGTTTGCTTTCAGTTTACTTTCTATGTACTTCTCAGTGATATACTAAACACAGTTATACTTAAGTATGCTTGGGTTATAATGACAAGTATAGAACAGTCTAAGTATATTCGACCCTTACTTGTACTTCATCTTTTGATTGAGATAGTAGAAGTAAGTATTCTTGCTCTGCACAAAAACACATCCAGTACAATATTTATTTAAAATTTGATTTATAAAGATTTATAAAGATACAAATATGTTTCTTAATCTGAGTGTGTCTTGTTTATTTTGTGTGTGTCCACTACTGAGTGAGTAAACATTGTTAAAATTCTATTTTAGGTAGAAAAAAACCCTTAAACCTAGTCATATACTTTAAAGTACAACAATAATATAAGCAGTAAATTATAAGTATTATGTTAAGTTCACTTAAAGAAAACTCACAAGCTAGTAAACTAACAGTAAACCCTCAAGTTTACTTTTAGAGTAGTTGCAGTACAAAAGGTGTAAACTAGTTGTATACTTGGTTTACTACACTTACACTTAAAGTGTACTTAAAAGTATACTTTTAAAAACTATAAAGTGGGCCAATTTAGTCCCAAGAAGTATTAAAATAATACATATACAAGTGTACTACTAGTACAATGACATTAGTATAGTAACTACATAAAGTATACTTAATAAAATGAACTTATTTTTTGTAAGGGTTGTACAGGCGCTCAAATGTAACTGAGGCACCATTTAAGGTGGACCAAAAAAAAATGCAATAAGAAGCTACACATATTTTACTCCATACAGTTTCTCAAACACTTAGCTTTTAACTTTGTGTTTAACACTGAGGAGACTGGAGAGATGAGCAGCTCCACCTTTACTAGCATCACAACCCCGACAACCTGTAAGTAGCAGCCATGCTGTGTGAGTGTATCACTGCTGGTTGAAGCAGATCATCTTAAACTGAAAGCTTCACAGTGAGAAACAACTTTCATTTCTCAACAACGCTGAGATGGAAAACGAGTAGCTGGTATGGGTTACGTTACTACTAGCAGCTCCAAATAACTAGCCTAGTAGTACTGAGCGTACTTACACAGAGGATCCGTTTATTAGATCTATGTCGCTTCTATGTGATCATCACAGCATCTTGGTGTAAACCAGCCAATCAGAGCAGAGCTAATCAAATTATTTATGAGAGAAAACAGCTGGTTTTATTCTAGGACCAAATCATAGAGTATAAATGGGCATTTAAGTGCACCTGGGACAGAGGTGTCAAGTACCAAAGTACAAATACTTTGTTACCTTACTTAAGTAGAAATGTTGGTTATTTATACTTTACTGGAGTAATTACTTTTCAGATGACTTTTTACTTCTACTCCTTACATTTACACTCCATTATCAGTACTTTCTACTCCTTACATTTACACTCCATTATCAGTACTTTCTACTCCTTACATTTACACTCCATTATCAGTACTTTCTACTCTATACAGTTACACTCCATTATCAGTACTTTCTAGTCCTTACATTTACACTCCATTATCAGTACTTTCTACTCCTTACATTTACACTCCATTATCAGTACTTTCTAGTCCTTACATTTACACTCCATTATCAGTACTTTCTACTCCTTACATTTACACTCCATTATCAGTACTTTCTAGTCCTTACATTTACACTCCATTATCAGTACTTTCTACTCCTTACATTTACACTCCATTATCAGTACTTTCTACTCCTGACATTTACACTCCATTATCAGTACTTTCTACTCCTTACATTTACACTCCATTATCAGTACTTTCTACTCCTTACATTTACACTCCATTATCAGTACTTTCTACTCCTTACAGTTACACTCCATTATCAGTACTTTCTAGTCCTTACATTTACACTCCATTATCAGTACTTTCTACTCCTTACATTTACACTCCATTATCAGTACTTTCTACTCCTGACATTTACACTCCATTATCAGTACTTTCTACTCCTTACATTTACACTCCATTATCAGTACTTTCTACTCCTTACATTTACACTCCATTATCAGTACTTTCTACTCCTTACATTTTAAACATAGTCTCGTTACTCCTATTTTAATTCAGCTTGTTTTCATTCATGTACATTTACATTCCAGTAAAGATTATTGATAACATGTCTTTGAAGTTTGACTTCATTACAATACTTATAGACAACTAGTCATCATATCTTCTGCTCCATGAAACACATGTTAATGTTCAGTAGTAACAGATATGCTTCTTTAATATATTTACATTGTACTAAACTACATTCATGTTCAATGGGGGCGTATATGCGGCTGAAACAGGAAGCCTAGCGCATCCCAAATTTATCAACATTAACATTTTAATATAACATTATAGTCATTATGGCTTTTAGGAGAATGGGGTTTTTGGGGAGGTGGGCTAGTGCACTATAGACCCCTGTGGTGCGGCCTCAGCTTTTGTCCTTAATGGATTTTAGTATAAAAGCAGTAAAGAGTAAAAAGTATGAGTTGATAATGCAACTTCTACAGAAGTAATTTTAAACGCTAGTATCTGTACTTCTAATGAATGCGAATACTTTTGACACCTTTGATGCAGAACATAAGAGAACAACTTTAAATGCTGAATAAATGCATTCTATAGCACCTTTAACATACTGGGGGAAAAAATAACATAAAACATTAAATATGCCATAACACTGGCACAGGCCACATTTTATGTTTTATATAACGCTATAGCAATGCATGAGAGTGTGCAGGAGTGTGTTTTCTGTACAGAATGTGTTAACTTACTCTGACTTACAAAAACATGCATTTGACCAAGGACGCCAAAGCTTTGGCATACGACTGTATGTCCACCTTATTCCAAACATATATATTTTTTTCAAACCACCATCAAAACTCTCTATATATTCATATGTTAAATGATGAAATATCCGACCAATATAAACAATCCAACATATCCCATGTGTGCCTGTCTTGTGTATATACTTTGTCATTGTAATGGTTAATATTAAAAATCTGAGAATATTCGAAAAGTCTAGGTCAACATTTAGGTCAGCTCATGGCTGATTGGCTTCCTTAAGAGGAATTATTAATTATTATGTAGATATGATTATAGATATATTTCTTTATACTCAGCAGCAATGCCTGCCAGAAGATGCTTGAACTCATTACTGCCACTGGACGAAGTCTGAGCTTCAGGATCAGAACGAGCTTGGATGCTGCCCCTGAACCTCCTTCACACATGCACACACAGTCCAACACCTATCCAGAACCCTGTCTCAACAGCAGGTCCCCAGACTGTGCCTGCTTGTCTCCATCAGTGAAGGATTTGAGGATCAGCCTGCATTGAGGCCCCTGGGCCGGGTGGGCTTATGAATCGGACCTCTTGTGCCGCCCGCTCCTATCCTGCTCCCCCCTCCATCTCACAGTTCTGTGGGTTGTTTCCATTTTCCACGGCTCTCCCATCCTACATCCTCGAGTGCCTAACGCGCCAGAGCGTTTCCTCCAGGCAGATTAGGATAATCCAACTCTAATATTTATCCATTCAGTAGAGCCAATCTGCTGGACCAGCGCAAGCCTGAGACGGAGAGCTGTAGTCAGCGTTAGTGGGATTTCATTTTTCAGGGTTGGCATCTGAAACAGGATACATGGTCTTCATGAGACTGGTGTTTTCATAAGCTTATAATCTCAGCGTCTAGCTGCGTGGAACGAGGTCAGGATCACCTTCTACCTGGGCTGTATCAACATGAGGAGGAAACTAGCTCCCCTGCTATGATAACACGGTTACAGCAGCCGCTGGAAACAGTTGTTTTCCGTCACTGGTTGGAAGGTGGGAGGGTCAGGCTTGAGAGTGCTAGAGGCTGGTGTTGTTGACCACACATATAGTTTGATACAGTCAAGGCCAGGGCAGGCTTTCTGTGGATATTTCTGTGGATAAGAAACGCAGCTGACCATACAGTCTATATTACATGTAATTACAAAAGAAGAACACTACCAGTCAAACGTTTTAGATACACCACCAGACAAACGTTTTAGATACACCACCAGACAAACGTTTTAGATACACTACCAGTCAAACGTTTTAGTACACCACCAGACAAACGTTTTAGATACACCACCAGACAAACGTTTTAGTACACTACCAGTCAAACGTTTTAGATACACCACCAGACAAACGTTTTAGTACACTACCAGTCAAACGTTTTAGATACACCACCAGCCAAACGTTTTAGATACACTACCAGACAAACGTTTTAGTACACTACCAGTCAAACGTTTTAGATACACCACCAGACAAACGTTTTAGATACACCACCAGACAAACGTTTTAGTACACTACCAGTCAAACGTTTTAGATACACCACCAGACAAACGTTTTAGTACACTACCAGTCAAACGTTTTAGATACACCACCAGCCAAACGTTTTAGATACACTACCAGCCAAACGTTTTAGATACACCACCAGACAAACGTTTTAGTACACTACCAGTCAAACGTTTTAGATACACCACCAGACAAACGTTTTAGTACACTACCAGTCAAACGTTTTAGATACACCACCAGACAAACGTTTTAGTACACTACCAGTCAAACGTTTTAGATACACCACCAGCCAAACGTTTTAGATACACTACCAGCCAAACGTTTTAGATACACCACCAGACAAACGTTTTAGTACACTACCAGACAAACGTTTTAGATACACCACCAGCCAAACGTTTTAGTTCATTACCAGTCAAACGTTTTAGATACACTACCAGTCAAACGTTTTAGATACACCACCAGCCAAACGTTTTAGATACACTACCAGACAAACGTTTTAGATCACTACCAGACAAACGTTTTAGATACACTACCAGTCAAACGTTTTAGATCACTACCAGACAAACGTTTTAGATACACTACCAGTCAAACGTTTTAGATACACTACCAGTCAAGAGTTTTAGATACACTACCAGCCAAACGTTTTAGATACACTACCAGTCAAACGTTTTAGATACACTACCAGTCAAACGTTTTAGATACACTACCAGCCAAACGTTTTAGATACACTACCAGTCAAACGTTTTAGATACACTACCAGTCAAACGTTTTAGATCACCACCAGACAAACGTTTTAGATACACTACCAGTCAAACGTTTTAGATACACTACCAGTCAAACGTTTTAGATACACTACCAGACAAACGTTTTAGATACACTACCAGACAAACGTTTTAGATACACTACCAGCCAAACGTTTTAGACACACTACCAGCCAAACGTTTTAGATACACTACCAGCCAAACGTTTTAGATACACCACCAGACAAACGTTTTAGTACACTACCAGTCAAACGTTTTAGATACACCACCAGCCAAACGTTTTAGTTCATTACCAGTCAAACGTTTTACATACACTACCAGTCAAACGTTTTAGATACACCACCAGCCAAACGTTTTAGATACACTACCAGCCAAACGTTTTAGATACACTACCAGTCAAACGTTTTAGATACACTACCAGTCAAACGTTTTAGATACACTACCAGCCAAACGTTTTAGATACACTACCAGTCAAACGTTTTAGATACACTACCAGTCAAACGTTTTAGATCACCACCAGACAAACGTTTTAGATACACTACCAGTCAAACGTTTTAGATACACTACCAGTCAAACGTTTTAGATACACTACCAGACAAACGTTTTAGATACACTACCAGACAAACGTTTTAGATACAGTACCAGTTAAACGTTTTAGATACACTACCAGCCAAACGTTTTAGACACACTACCAGTCAAACGTTTTAGATACACTACCAGCCAAACGTTTTAGATAAACTACCAGTCAAACGTTTTAGATACACTACCAGTCAAACGTTTTAATAAACTACCAGTCAAACGTTTTAGATACACTACCAGTCAAACATTTTAAATCACTACCAGACAAACGTTTTAGATACACTACCAGTCAAACGTTTTAGATACACTACCAGTCAAACGTTTTAGATACACTACCAGTTAAACGTTTTAGACACACTACCAGTCAAACGTTTTAATAAACTACCAGTCAAACGTTTTAGATACACTACCAGTCAAACATTTTAAATCACTACCAGACAAACATTTTAGATACACTACCAGTCAAACGTTTTAGATACACTACCAGTTAAACGTTTTAGACACACTACCAGTCAAACGTTTTAGATACACTACCAGTCAAATGTTTTAGATACACTACCAGTCAAACGTTTTAGATACACTACCAGCCAAACGTTTTAGACACACTACCAGTCAAACGTTTTAATAAACTACCAGTCAAACGTTTTAGATACACTACCAGTCAAACATTTTAAATCACTACCAGACAAACGTTTTAGATACACTACCAGTCAAACGTTTTAGATACACTACCAGTTAAACGTTTTAGATACACTACCAGTTAAACGTTTTAGATACACTACCAGTCAAACGTTTTAGATACACTACCAGTCAAACGTTTTAATAAACTACCAGTCAAACGTTTTAGATACACTACCAGCCAAACGTTTTAAATCACTACCAGTCAAACGTTTTAGATACACTACCAGTCAAACGTTTTAGATACACTACCAGTCAAACGTTTTAATACACTACCAGCCAAACGTTTTAGATACACTACCAGCCAAACGTTTTAGATACACTACCAGCCAAACGTTTTAGATACACTACCAGTCAAACGTTTTAGATACACTACCAGTCAAACGTTTTAATACACTACCAGCCAAACGTTTTAGATACACTACCAGTCAAACGTTTTAGATACACTACCAGACAAACGGTTTAGATACACTACCAGTCAAACGTTTTAGATACACTACCAGTCAAACGTTTTAGATACACTACCAGTCAAACGTTTTAGATACACTACCAGACAAACGGTTTAGATACACTACCAGTCAAACGTTTTAGATACACTACCAGTCAAACGTTTTAGATACACTACCAGCCAAACGTTTTAGATACACTACCAGTCAAACGTTTTAGTACACTACCAGTCAAACGTTTTAGATACACTACCAGCCAAACGTTTTAGATACACTACCAGCCAAACGTTTTAGTACACTACCAGTCAAACGTTTTAGATACACTACCAGCCAAACGTTTTAGATACACTACCAGTCAAACGTTTTAGATACACTACCAGACAAACGGTTTAGATACACTACCAGCCAAACGTTTTAGATACACTACCAGTCAAACGTTTTAGATACACTACCAGTCAAACGTTTTAATACACTACCAGCCAAACGTTTTAGATACACTACCAGCCAAACGTTTTAGATACACTACCAGTCAAACGTTTTAATACACTACCAGCCAAACGTTTTAGATACACTACCAGCCAAACGTTTTAGATACACTACCAGACAAACGTTTTAGTACACTACCAGTCAAACGTTTTAGATCACTACCAGTCAAACGTTTTAGATACACTACCAGTCAAACGTTTTAGATACACTACCAGCCAAACGTTTTAGTTCACTACCAGACAAACGTTTTAGTACACTACCAGTCAAACGTTTTAGATACACTACCAGTCAAACGTTTTAGATACACTACCAGTCAAACGTTTTAGATACACTACCAGCCAAACGTTTTAGTTCACTACCAGACAAACGTTTTAGATACACTACCAGCCAAACGTTTTAGATACACTACCAGCCAAACGTTTTAGATACACTACCAATCAAACGTTTTAGATACACCACCAGTCAAACATTTTAGATACACTACCAGACAAACGTTTTAGATACACTACCAGTCAAACGTTTTAGATACACTACCAGTCAAACGTTTTAGATCACTACCAGCCAAACGTTTTAGATACACTACCAGTCAAACGTTTTAGATACACTACCAGCCAAACATTTTAGATACACTACCAGTCAAACGTTTTAGATACACTACCAGTCAAACGTTTTAGATACACTACCAGTCAAACATTTTAGATACACTACCAGACAAACGTTTTAGATACACTACCAGTCAAACGTTTTAGATACACTACCAGTCAAACGTTTTAGATACACTACCAGCCAAACGTTTTAGATACACTACCAGTCAAACGTTTTAGATACACTACCAGCCAAACATTTTAGATACACTACCAGTCAAACGTTTTAGATACACTACCAGTCAAACGTTTTAATACACTACCAGCCAAACGTTTTAGATACACTACCAGCCAAACGTTTTAGATACACTACCAGTCAAACGTTTTAATACACTACCAGCCAAACGTTTTAGATACACTACCAGCCAAACGTTTTAGATACACTACCAGACAAACGTTTTAGATATACTACCAGTCAAACGTTTTAGTACACTACCAGTCAAACGTTTTAGATCACTACCAGTCAAACGTTTTAGATACACTACCAGCCAAACGTTTTAGATACACTACCAGACAAACGTTTTAGATATACTACCAGTCAAACGTTTTAGATCACTACCAGACAAACGTTTTAGTACACTACCAGTCAAACGTTTTAGATCACTACCAGTCAAACGTTTTAGATACACTACCAGTCAAACGTTTTAGATACACTACCAGTCAAACGTTTTAGATACACTACCAGCCAAACGTTTTAGATACACTACCAGACAAACGTTTTAGTTCACTACCAGACAAACGTTTTAGTACACTACCAGTCAAACGTTTTAGATACACTACCAGTCAAACGTTTTAGATACACTACCAGCCAAACGTTTTAGATACACTACCAGTCAAACGTTTTAGATACACTACCAGTCAAACGTTTTAGATACACTACCAGCCAAACGTTTTAGTTCACTACCAGACAAACGTTTTAGTACACTACCAGTCAAACGTTTTAGATACACTACCAGTCAAACGTTTTAGATACACTACCAGTCAAACGTTTTAGATACACTACCAGCCAAACGTTTTAGATACACTACCAGTCAAACGTTTTAGATACACTACCAGTCAAACGTTTTAGATACACTACCAGTCAAACGTTTGACCGGTAGTGTTCTAAAAGATTTGACTGATATGTTTACTGTCAATGTTAATGTAACTTTATGACTGTGTTAACTAGAACATAAATAAAAAAGGTCTCTGACTGTAGCAGTTGTTGGTAAAGGGCAAAGATGAAAAGAGACGAGTGGAGAAAATTATGGATGAAAGAATAAAAAATATAAACTCAAAAGGACATGAGCTGTATGACATGGAGAAAAAAATGTATACTGTGATGTATCAGTGCTCAGCACAGCTGTCTGAAATCCTATAAGGACAGTCTGGAAAAAAGGCTGTGAAGGACACTAGCGCATGCATACATACACACACACACACACACACACACACACACACACCATTCCTTCAGTCTACTATGATCCGGCGTGCTTCCTCCTCTCTGGCTTACAGAGTCAAAACCACAATTCCTCTGGAGCGTGTCCAAAGAAAACCTGGCTTCTACAATAAGACAAGATAGCAGTGTGTGTCTGTCTTCCTGTCCACGACCAGCAAACGTGCAGTAACAGCAGCTCAGGAGACAAAGACCTGCTACTCGACGTGTAGCCTGAGCGGCTGGTGACACTTTACTAGAGCTCAGCTACACAACATGACATCATCATGCCATAAACGTCACATCAGATTTCATACGCTGTCCTGATCTTCTCCTTCAATGATAACGGTGTCATGTGACCATTACTGCTAACTGTTATGACAGTTGACAAAGAAGAGAGTCAGAGAGAGAGAAACAAGAGAGAAAGAAGACAGTCAGAGAGAAAGAGCGTCAATGAGAGAAAGACAGAGAAAGAAGACAGTCAGAGAGAAAGAAAGAGAGAAAGAAGAGAGTCAGAAAGAGAAAGACAAGAGAGAAAGAAGACAGTCAGAGAGAAAGACAGGAAGAGAGAAAGAAGAAAGAGAAAGAAAGAGAGAAAGAAGAGAGTAAGAAAGAGAAAGACAAGAGAGAAAGAAGACAGTCAGAGAGAAAGACAGGAAGAGAGAAAGAAGAAAGAGAAAGAAAGAGAGAAAGAAGAGAGTCAGAAAGAGAAAGACAAGAGAGAAAGAAGACAGTCAGAGAGAAAGACAGGAAGAGAGAAAGAAGAAAGAGAAAGAAAGAGAGAAAGAAGAGAGTCAGAAAGAGAAAGACAAGAGAGAAAGAAGACAGTCAGAGAGAAAGAGCGTCAATGAGAGAAAGACAGAGAAAGAAGACAGTCAGAGAGAAAGAAAGAGAGAAAGAAGAGAGTCAGAAAGAGAAAGACAAGAGAGAAAGAAGAGAGTCAGAAAGAGAAAGACAAGAGAGAAAGAAGACAGTCAGAGAGAAAGACAGGAAGAGAGAAAGAAGAAAGAGAAAGAAAGAGAGAAAGAAGAGAGTCAGAAAGAGAAAGACAAGAGAGAAAGAAGACAGTCAGAGAGAAAGACAGGAAGAGAGAAAGAAGAAAGAGAAAGAAAGAGAGAAAGAAGAGAGTCAGAAAGAGAAAGACAAGAGAGAAAGAAGACAGTCAGAGAGAAAGACAGGAAGAGAGAAAGAAGAGAGTCAGAAAGAAAGACAAGAGAGAAAGAAGAGAGTCATTGAGAAAGAGTGTCAATGAGAGAAAGACAGAGACAGAGAAAGAAGACAGTCAGAGAGAAAGACAGGAAGAGAGAAAGAAGATAGAGAGAAAGAAGAAAGAGAAAGAAAGACAAAGAGAATCAGAGAGAAAGACAAGAGAGAAGAGTCATTGAGAAAGAGCGTCAATGAGAGAAAGACAAAGAAGACTATAACACTATAACACATCACAACATACATACAACACATCACAATAACACGATAATAAACTTATAACACATGATAATAACATGCCTATAACACAGGCTAATTACATACCTATAGACATGCTAATAACACGCCTATAACACATGATAATAACACACCTATAACATGATGATAACACACCTATACAAATGATGCTAACACGCCTATAACACATAACACACCTATACACATGCTAATGACATGCCTATACATATGCTAATACCACGCATATAACATGTGACAACACACCTATAACACATAACACATCTATAACACATGATAACACCTATACACATGCTAATAACACACCAATAACACACCTATAACACACGATAACACCTATAACACATGATAATGCACCTATAACACATGCTAATAACACGCATAAACACGTGCTCATAACATGCTTATAACACATGATGATAACATGCCTATAACATAACACGCCTATAACGCATGATAATAACAGGCCTATACACATGCTAATAACATGCCTATAACATGATAATAACACACCTATAACATGTTTATAACAAGCCTATAACACAACACACCTATAACACATAATACCTATAACATAACATACTTATAACGCATGGTAGCGCACATATAACATGATAATAACACACCTATGCACATACTAATAACATGCTTAAATACATGCTCATAACATGCCTATAACATGATAACACGCCTATAACATGATCATAACATGCCTATAACACATGATAACACGCCTATAGCACGATAACTTACCTATAACACATGATAACATGCCTATAGACATGCTAATAAGTCTATAACACATAATAATAACATGCCTATAGCACATGATAAGAACACACCTATACACATGCTAATAACACCTATAACACATCATAATAACATATCTATTACACATCCTCTCTTACTGGAGGAATCTAATAGCTTTCGGTTTAATACACTGAGTTACGACCAAATGAGAAATATAACAGCCCGTTTGGACGAGCAGTGGACACATGCGTATGTCTTCAGCTGCAAAGAGACTCGCAAACGTGGGAAATGCACTTCCTGAACAAATACAGAAGCTTCGCTGCGAGATTAAAAGCCTCCCTCGACGGCGTGCTGGAAGTGCGGAATGCATTTAAGCGCTCCATAAAGAAGCGGACTGAGGAACATGCCAGTAAAGGACCCCTGCCTCCATCAGCTGAAAGCACTAGATTGTGTTACTTCCAGCTCGCTAATAGAGGACAACACGCTCATTCCCGCAGCTCAGCAGAGCCGAGTATGACTAAACAGCCTCTGAGAGCTGATCTCTGATTCCAACACCACCAAGTCAACTCATTTACAGTCTCAACCATATCAGCACTTCAGAGGCCGACACTACAATAACAATTAGCCAGCAATACACTGCAGGCTTCACTGAGTGGACTGATTTTATTGAAGCACATCTTCAAAGCATCAATTTACAACAATCCAAGAGGAAAATAAGGCCCAATATGGTATAGCAGTACTGCAAATATCCTTGCTCTGTTATTCTGTTAAAAAGGACATTTTTAATACTATATATAATAGAGATGGAAGAATCGATCAGCTATGTATTGGTATCGGCCGATTTTTAATCAAAATATGTGATCGGCTGATATTTCTCCAATTTAGAGCCGATCCCAAGAGTCGATCGATGGCGTTAAACAAATGAGCCTAATTTCTGTATTTCCACCTAACGTTTCTTTGAAATCCCTTCCGGCCAGCTCCTTGCAATTCCTATCTGAACCACTAGGTGGAAACACATCCCCTTTCATTTTCCACAGACTGACTAAGCGGCGCGCCTCGCGAGAACCGTTTGCGTTGCATCCGTCTGGCAGCTTGTATGTGACTCAGACTCATTCAGAACATTTTGTAAAATTAGTAAAATCAGTGTGTCTCGTTGGGGAACGGAGACAAAGACATTTAACACATCTAAATTAAGGGTCTAAATTTAATAATTCCAGTTTTGGGGGTATTTGTTTGATTTACTTTGTTTATTTACTGTTAATGTTGTTTTAAATATTACGCTGTGACACATGAGCTCGTTAAAAATGGTAATAAACCAGTTTAGACCATGTTTTATGACTTGCTTGCACAAATAACTACATGTAGCCCTGCCGTGGCGTATACCCCGCCCTCTATCAGTATCGGCTATCAGCCAAACGCACTGAAAGGTGATCGGCGATCGGAATCGGCCTCAAAAACGCTGATTGGTCCATCTCTACTATATATATATATATATATATATATACATATATATATATATATATATAGTGCCTCACAGCACTGTCCTCCCACAGTCCAAACACATGCATGTTAGGTTGATCGCTCACTCTAAATTGCTGTAGATGTTAGTGTGTGTTGTCCATGTGAAGGACTGGAGACATGTCCATGGTGTAGCATGCATTTTGGCTCCAGCCCCGCCGTGAGCCCGACTAGTGGGATAAAGTGGAAGGTGATGTATGGAATCTTTTATAATGAGTCATCATTAATTTGCATTAAATCTCATCTCGATTTGCTACAGGTCTTGGACTTCTACAGATAATGACTGGTTGATTGTTGCTCTGTTACCTGCTGGTCTGAACATACGGTAGGAGGTAATGTAGCATAAAACTCAAACTTAATACCACATTTTTTACCACTTTTATGGAAAATTATGTAGAATGTTTAGAATATTTTATAGAATATTTAACCCTTAATTCCGTAAAGCACATTGTTTTCTTGAGCGCCGCTCTAACAGTGCTGTGTTGCCGTCCCATGTCTGTTGTGTTAAATGCTGCTTGTTTGTTTCCAGGCCTGTGGTCTGTTCTCGCACATGCTCAGACTAAGGGTAAGGGTACACGTGCACATAATCAGATTTTTGGACCTTGATCTGATCTAAAAACATCAGAGTAAGCTGTTTATGTGACCACTTGCATAATCAGATAACTGGTTTATTATGTGCATAAAATATTAAAATATACTACTTAAGTACTTTTATATATAGTTAAACTTGAAATTTTTTTTATGTAGATATTATCTGTGAATGGTCAGTATTAGACATAAGTGATGTCAGTAGTGTTTTATTTATTGCTTTATTTAAAATGACTAATAATAATATAAATAAATATAAATATAGCTGTCATTTTAGCTCATATGGTGTGTAGAATAGTGCATTAATTCTGTATTTGAGTCTCATTTTTATATCACTTCACTCTGCAGGAGTGACACCACTGACAATATATAATACTTTCTAATATTTAAAAATATTAAAATGTATTGAGCATGTCGGTGTTAATACATCCTCTTTTCTGTTATCCATATAACAATAATTCAGTAGAACCGTTCATACTAAGACAAGATTTATTATCAAAATTAAATTATATTTTAAAGTATTTAAGATGCAGAGTTCTTACTTTTTTTAAGAAATATTAAAATTCAGAATTCCCGATTTATACAGTATAACTGGCTCTTGGTTAACTTCAATGATGACCTGAGCCAGAGACAAATGATCGGAAGACAGTGTGTGTGTGTGTGTGTGTGTGTGTGTGTGTGTGTGTGTGTGTGTGTGTGTGTGTGTGTGTGTGTACAGAAGTAGGACAGACACGTCACACAGACTGAGTTCATCACAGTGAAGGAAGGAATGCTGGACGGATCGTCCGAGAGCAGCTCTTCTCTCTCCTCCACACCGCTGGGCTTCTGCCCAAACAGCAAGCGCTTCATCCCCACACTACATCCATCCATCCACACATCCCTCCACTCCTCCATCCCTCACTATCACAGGGGAGGACGCCGTGACATCATCCACTATCTACACACGCCAGCTGCTGCACAACGGAATGAGCCAGGAGAGGGGGAGAGAGAGAGAGAGAGAGAGAGAGAGAGAGAGAGAGAGAGAGAGAGAGAGAGAGAGAGAAATTAAGGGTGAAAGAAGAAGAAAAAGATGATGAGAGAGATGAAGAGAGCAGGGACAGAGAGTTACTGAAGTAAAAGAAAAAAGAGAGGTGAGACAGGAATAGAGAAAAAAAGACAGGAATAGAGAAAGTGAGAGAGAAAGGTGAGACAGGAATAGAGAAAGTGAGAGAGAAAGGTGAGACAGGAATAGAAAAAGTGAGAGAGAAAGGTGAGACAGGAATAGAGAAAGAAAGACAGGAATAGAGAAAGTGAGAGAGAAATGTTAGACAGGAATAGAGAAAGTGAGAGAGAAAGGTGAGACAGGAATAGAGAAAGAAAGACAGGAATAGAGAAAGTGAGAGAGAAAGGTGAGACAGGAATAGAGAAAGGTGAGACAGGAATAGAAAAAGTGAGAGAGAAAGATGAGACAGGAATAGAGAAAGAAAGACAGGAATAGAGAAAGTGAGAGAGAAAGGTGAGACAGGAATAGAGAAAGGTGAGACAGGAATAGAAAAAGTGAGAGAGAAAGATGAGACAGGAATAGAGAAAGAAAGACAGGAATAGAGAAAGTAAGAGAGAAAGATGAGACAGGAATAGAGAAAGTGAGAGAGAAAGGTGAGACAGGAATAGAGAAAGGTGAGACAGGAATAGAGAAAGTGAGAGAGAAAGGTGAGACAGGAATAGAGAAAGGTGAAACAGGAATAGAAAAAGTGAGAGAGAAAGGTGAGACAGGAATAGAGAAAGAAAGACAGGAATAGAGAAAGTAAGAGAGAAAGGTGAGACAGGAATAGAGAAAGAAAGACAGGAATAGAGAAAGTAAGAGAGAAAGGTGAGACAGGAATAGAGAAAGTGAGAGAGAAAGGTGAGACAGGAATAGAGAAAGATGAGACAGGAATAGAGAAAGTGAGAGAGAAAGGTGAGACAGTAATAGAGAAAGGTGAGACAGGAATAGAGAAAGTGAGAGAGAAAGGTGAGACAGGAATAGAGAAAGGTGAGACAGGAATAGAGAAAGTAAGAGAGAAAGATGAGACAGGAATAGAAAAAGAAAGACAGGAATAGAGAAAGAAAGACAGGAATAGAGAAAAAGACAGGAATAGAAAAAGTGAGAGAGAAAGATGAGACAGGAATAGAGAAAGAAAGACAGGAATAGAGAAAGTGAGAGAGAAAGGTGAGACAGTAATAGAGAAAGGTGAGACAGGAATAGAGAAAGTGAGAGAGAAAGGTGAGACAGGAATAGAGAAAGGTGAGACAGGAATAGAAAAAGTGAGAGAGAAAGATGAGACAGGAATAGAGAAAGAAAGACAGGAATAGAGAAAGAAAGACAGGAATAGAGAAAGAAAGACAGGAATAGAGAAAGGTGAGACAGGAATAGAAAAAGTGAGAGAGAAAGATGAGACAGGAATAGAGAAAGAAAGACAGGAATAGAGAAAGGTGAGACAGGAATAGAAAAAGTGAGAGAGAAAGATGAGACAGGAATAGAGAAAGAAAGACAGGAATAGAGAAAGAAAGACAGGAATAGAGAAAGGTGAGACAGGAATAGAGAAAGAAAGACAGGAATAGTAAAAGTGAGAGACGGGAGGAGAGAAAAAAGTGAGAAAAGGAGAGAGGGAAAGAGGCAGGCAGAGAGATATTAGGGAGTAGATGGATCTGATAAGAAGCTGCAGACGTAATTAGGGGAGAGGAGGAGGAGGAGAGGAGGAGGAGGAGAGGAGGAGGAGGAGGAGGAGGAGGGGTAGAGGAGGACGAGGTGAGGGAATGACTCTCTGTTAATCATTCACACATTCTTCACAGCTTCTAGTGCGTCCTTAGCAGACACAGACCTCTCCCCACTCTCTCACTCTCCACTCTCACTCACTCTCTCTCACTCATTCTCTCTCTCTCCCTTCATTCTTACTCTGTCTCTCCACTCTCGCTCACTCTCTCTCCTCTCTCACTCTCTCTCACTCACTCTCTCCCTTCATTCTTACTGTCTCTTCACTCTCACTCTCTCTTTTTCACTCTCTCTCTCCCTTCATTCTTACTCTCTCTCCACTCTCACTCACACTCTCTCCCTTCATTCTTACTCTGTCTCTCCACTCTCACTCACTCTCTCTCCATTCTTACTTTCTCTCTACACTCTCACTCTCTCTCCATTCATTCTTACTTTCTCTCTACACTCTCACTCACTCTCTCTCCCTTCATTCTTACTCTGTCTTTCCACTCTCACTCACTCTCTCTGCATTCATTCTTTCTTTCTCTCTACACTCTCACTCTCTCCATTCACTCTTACGTTCTCTCTACACTCTCACTCTCTGTCCATTCATTCTTACTTTCTCTCTACACTCTCACTCTCTCTCCATTCATTCTTACTTTCTTTCTACACTCTCACTCTCTCTCCATTCATTCTTACTCTCTCTCTCCACTCTCACTCTCTCTCCTTTCATTCTTACTCTCTCTCCTCCACACTTATACACTCACTCTCTATCCCTCCACTCTCTCTCCCCTCATTCTCTCTCTCTCTCTTCATTCTTACTCTGTCTCTCCACTCTTACTCACTATCTCTCCATTTATTCTTACTTTCTCTCTCCACTCTCACTCTCTCTCCTTTCATTCTTACTCTCTCTCCTCCACACTTACTCACTCACTCTCCTCTTACACTCTCTCTCCCTTAACTCGCATCCTCTCTCCCTCCACTCTCTCTCTCTCCTACTCCTGCTACTTCCAAACTCTATCATTTCCTCTGTGCCTCCACTCTCCCACTTTCTCCTTCTCCCCCACACTCTCTCCTTCCTCTCTACACTCCCTAACTCTCTCTTTCGCTCTGAACTCTTTCTTCCTCTCTCCCTCAACACTTGCACTGTCGCCTTCTCTCTTCACTCTCTCCTCTCTCTTCCTCCACTCTCTCTCAAACACTCACTCACTCTCCCTCTCTTTTATCCTGCAGTCTCAGTGGAAGCAGCTGTGGGTCCATCCTCATACAGAAACCAGTCCACAAAGCATCCACAGCTCTATCTGTATAATTCACACTTCACAACACAAGGAAGTAAACACACAAACACACTCGCAAAGCACTCCAGCTCACACGTGCACCCGCGCCGCGGTCTCCGGGAGAGGCCGAGCTGCCGCCGGTGTTGTTGGAAACGTAAACACTTTGCGTTCACAGCCGGTTGAAAAAGCAACGGGAGCGGGGCGGGTAATAAATTACTGTTTACACAGCGCCTGACAGGCCTTTGGTCAAATGGGAGCCGGCTGTGTGCTTTGGCCCGGGGCCAGAGGTGAGGAGAGGAAGCGTGGAGCGCTGAAGTCCTTGCGAGGAAAGGCTACCGCGGATGGACGCGGTGATCAAGAGAAGACCACTTCAATGTGTTCCTTTATTATATTATATATATTTGTTGTACGCATGTTCAACAAATATATATATATATATATATATATATATATATATATATATATATATATATATATATATATATATATATATATATATATATATATATTTGTTGAACATGCGTACATGGTCATTGCGTTCTTTTGTCCAGGAGCTTGTAGTCAGAGTTTCTCCTGAAATGAGGGGTAGTAATGGGAAATGTGTCCCTTCTTTACTGCAGCAACAGCCTCTACTCTTCTGGAAAAGCTGTTGTTGGAACATTGTTGTGATAATTTGACTGTATTCGGCCACAAGAGCATTAGTTGTTGTTGATCTCAATCGCAAACTGAGCCATATTGACAATGCTAAGCCTACTGATTCCAACTGCCAATCAAGACAGATGATTTAAAAGTCAGTCCGTCCGTCCATCCATCCATCCATCCATCCATCCATCCATCCATCCATCCATCCATCCATCCATCCATCCATCCATCCATCCATCCATCCATCCATCCATCCATCCATCCATCCATCCATCCATCCATCCATCCATCCATCCATCCATCCATCCATCCATCCATCCATCCATCCATCCATCCATCCATCCATCCGTAATGGTATGCTCACCAGCAAGAACACCAGATCTGATTAGAATAGAAGTAAATAATCATACATACAATACAAAGTTACATGAAAATCTTATTGTGAGAGAAGTAGATCAGATCTTGAACTCCAGTTTGAAGAACAAAGTGTAGTTCTAGATTTCTCCTGGACGCCCCAGACATTGTATGAATGTATTCAGTTCCTTCAGCAGCAATCTTGATTTAGCTTAATGAAGTACTGAGCAGTCAAAGCAGGTATTAGATGAGAACTGATAATAATACTGACACTGACGTATGTAAAAGCACTACTTACTCTTTTAATATTGTTTAAATATTTTAATAATGAATGTTTTGCTGAGTAAATAAAAGATGTATAGTAATGTATAGTGTATATATGGTTCTGAGCACAGAGAACAGTTCTAGTGGTATTTACATGTACATGGTTTAGTAAAGATGCTTACGGACCAGTACAGGTCTATCATTAGGGTTAGCTATAGGATGGCGTGATGTACACTCTTAAAAGCACTTTTTGTTCTAAAACAAACCATGATGACTCAAAGATCAATTTAAATGAATAAATGGTTCTTTAAATTATAAAAGAGCTCTTATTATTATAAAAGAATGATGAACTTGTAAATGGTTCTATGCTGCAGGAGAGGTTTTAATCTGGTTTAAGTCAGAAAACCCAGTATTTTTCTGACTTAATTATATGTGTCAACACAAACAAAGGAAGAAAGGTCCTTTTCAGAAGCTAAGCTGAACTGATTAATATGCATTGTTAACATTTTAACCTGTTTTTTTTAAATAGAAATATTAATATAATAAAATAAATGGTATTGAAATCTCCCAAGAAGAGGACATCACAAATAAAAATCTAAAAGACTGAATGTATGGAATTAAGGGAGTCTACAACTTGGAATGTACATGCTGTGCAAAGTTAGTAATTATCGGCACACTTATCATTTACATTATATTTATATTTACACTATATTGCTAAAGCCGACTGATATATATTGGATCAGTTCAGATCTGTATCTTGAATAGCCAGACCAAATCATCTTTGTCGCTGTATGTTTGAAATGTTAATTTTACACGCCAAAATGTTTCTCACTTTCAGTGCAAATAAATGTAAAATAGTTTTATTACATTTAAATTTTGGAGCATTTCTATTGGTCTAATTAATATGATTTATTAGAAAACGCTAAGAACAAATGCTGAGCTCAAATTATGCAGAAAACTAAACATACCTCGTAATTTATTTTATTGAATCATCTAAGGCCATACTCTAATGAACAAAAATGACAGCACAAAAAATATAATTCCAACATTTTCTTCTTTTCTTTGAGAACGCATCACCTCTGGTACTGTAGAACTCACACTTTGAATCAAGCAGAATCTGTTAGGGTAGTACAGAAAACCTCTGGAAGTGAACGTTATAGTTTTGCTCAGAGTGCATATATAACTCTACAGCACACTCTCTGGAATACAGCCACTGAGCGCATGTACATGAAATGACATAAGAAGGTAAAAGTAAAGGCTACACAGAAGACGAGTGGCGTCCGGTGGGAAAGAGACTCTCTTACAGCGACTGCAGGACGGGTGAATGTGTTTCAGGCGAGCTAGGGCAGAATTAGGTACTTTTACAAAAGCAAAGGCTTACAAGAGGCTTCTCTGGCCCCCGTTGGGCCCTTTTGTTGGCGTTTAATGATGCGTAGGGGCCTCTGTCCTCTTGGGCCCTGCTGAGGGCCCGGAGCCATTAAGGTATGCGGAAAGACAGAGCCAGACAGTAAACAGACGGATCAATGAAACACATGCTCTTTTACACCACCCTTTAAAAGCTCTTAACCTTTACACAGGCATTCTTGGGCTGAAGGACGTCTCAAGACAAACAAAGGTGAAGCGAGGACAAAAATTAATCAATAAATAAATGAATAAACGCAAAGCATACACATTTTTCTGAACGAAAGCAGAAGTCAAATGGCCCATGTATTGAGCCCTGTGGCACTCATTAATAAAATCATGGTATCAGGGCAAGTACTGAAGGGGGAAAAGCTGTAAGAAAACCTTATGTGCAGTATGTCCACAACTACTAATTATTTCTATGTGACTTCTGTGGTTTCCATAGTGCTACAATCCTTCAACATTCTGTTATTGTTCTGTGATGCAGCAATAAAACCATAAATATTAAATAACCTCCTTAGATCATTATAACACACTGCTGTTGGAATGACCTTGTCTACTTTACAGAGCTTTTTGCTGGAATAACTGTGTCCACACCATGAACTTTACAAAGTGTCTTTGTTTAAATAAATACATACAAAACATACAAATTTTCCTGAACGAAAGTAAAAGTCAAATGGCCCATGTATTGAGCCCTGTGGAACTCCTTAATAACATTACAGTGCCAGGGCAAGTACTGAAGAGGGAAGCTGTAAGAAAACCGTATTTGCAGTAGGTCTACAACTACTAATTATTTCTATGTGACTTCTGTGGTTCCACAGTGCTACAATCATTCAAAATTCTGTTATTTTACTGTTATAAAGCAACAAAACCATAAATATTAAATAACCTCCTTGGATTATTATAACATACCACTGTGGGAATGACCTTGTCTATCCTATGAACTTTACAAAGTGTCTTTGTTTAAACAAATAAATACAAAACATACAAATTCTCCTGAATGAAAGCAAAAGTCAAATGGCCCATGTATTGAGCCCTGTGGCACTCATTAATAAAATTATAGTGTTAAGGCCAGTACTGGAGAAGGTGTAGCTGTAGGAAATCCATATTTGCAGTAGTTCTGCAACTACTAATTATTTATACATGACTTCAATCTGCTACAATCATTCAAAATTCTGGTATTGTTCTGTTATGAAGCAACAAAACCTTAATAATAATATCCTATGAACTTCAAAAGCTGTTTTGCTGCAATGACCGCAGTCACCTTATGTGTCTTTAAATGAAAGCAAAAGTCAAATGGCACAAGTATTGAGCTCTGTGGCACTCCTTAATAAAATTATAGTGTTAGGGCCAGTACTGGAGATGGTGTATCTGTAGGAAATCCATATTTGCAGTAGGTCTGCAACTACTAATTATTTCTACATGACTTCAATCTGCTACAATCATTCAAAATTTTGTTATTTTTCTGTTATGAAGCAACAAAACCATATATATTAAATAACCTCCTTGGATTATTATAATATACCATTGTGGGAATGTCCTTGTCTATCCTATGAACTTTACAAAGTGTCTTTGTTTAAACAAATAAATACAAAACATACAAATTCTCCTGAATGAAAGCAAAAGTCAAATGGCCCATGTATTGAGCCCTGTGGCACTCATTAATAAAATTATAGTGTTAAGGCCAGTACTGGAGAAGGTGTAGCTGTAGGAAATCCATATTTGCAGTAGTTCTGCAACTACTAATTATTTATACATGACTTCAATCTGCTACAATCATTCAAAATTCTGGTATTGTTCTGTTATGAAGCAACAAAACCTTAATAATAATATCCTATGAACTTCAAAAGCTGTTTTGCTGCAATGACCGCAGTCACCTTATGTGTCTTTAAATGAAAGCAAAAGTCAAATGGCACAAGTATTGAGCTCTGTGGCACTCCTTAATAAAATTATAGTGTTAAGGCCAGTACTGGAGATGGTGTATCTGTAGGAAATCCATATTTGCAGTAGGTCTGCAACTACTAATTATTTCTACATGACTTCAATCTGCTACAATCATTCAAAATTTTGTTATTTTTCTGTTATGAAGCAACAAAACCATATATATTAAATAACCTCCTTGGATTATTATAATATACCATTGTGGGAATGTCCTTGTCTATCCTATGAACTTTACAAAGTGTCTTTGTTTAAACAAATAAATACAAAACATACAAACTGTCCTAAACGAAAGCAAAAGTAAAATAGCACAAGTATTGAGCCCTGAGGAACTCCTTAACAAAATTATAGTTTTAGGACCAGTATTAAAAAAGGAAGCTGTAAGAAAACCCTATTTGCAGTCAGACCGCATCTACCGTATGAACTTTACAAAGCATGTTTGTTTTTAAGTAAAAGGCACATTGACTAACTCTGCAAGCTAATCATTGCAGTCCTAATCCACATGCACGCGCACACACACTGTCCTGACCTGGCATCATCACAGGTGTTGGAGCGTTAGCCTCGGAGGAGAGAGACAGTCGGCCCCCCTTGCCGATGCGGTCGCAGAGTAGCGTGATGTGCTTCTTGAGGCGCGAGGTGTCTTTGGGCATGCTCAGTTGCGTGGTGCTCAGGCTGATGGCTTGGTCCTTCGGACTACGTGACAGGCAAGTTCTCAAAAGGTGAGACACTGCTGCGTCCACGCTCTCCTCCCAACCCTGAGAGAGAAGAGAGAGAGAGAAGAGAGAGAGTGAGCGAGCACGAGGGGCTGATTCCAGCTGTAGCCAAAGGAGATTAACTTCTGAATAAAAAAACACTACACAGGCCACAGATCTTCACTGTAATCGGCAAGACAGTGCAATCACTTATAATTCAATCCTGTGGTTCAACAACTTTGGCTAAAGCCGAACGACTAGGGACAGACAAGAGACAGGGCTGTGTGCAGACTTAGCACAGCACTTTATTTACAGCTTCCATTAAGTATTAAAGAATATTAAAACATATAAAAACTATGAAGACCTGAAATGAACCTGAAATAATACAAGTTTTTAATGAGTATATTTTACAGAAGCATTAATTGGACCACTGAATGTACAGTCTTAAGCAAAATTTGGGCGCCCCTGGTCACATGTTTCATTGTTTTTCTAAGATAAAATACACTGAAACATCATTTAAATGATACAAAAAAAGTGTGAAACTGCACAAAAATTAAAAATTTAAGGTGCTATAACTTTTGCACACGCCACACTTTGGCTTTTATTTTTTTCTCAATATATTTATGTCAGCAAACCAATAGTCATTATTCACCGACATTGTTCTCCGTAGAGGATGTGGGCTTATTTTCACTTCTACATAATTGCATGCAGCCCACTTTAAATTTAGCCTGAATTTTGCACATATTTGTAATTTTTCAATGTCGGAAAATTTTAAATTAGTGGGCAAATCCATTTAAGACCACTGAACAACTCCAGACAAATGTATGATGATTTAGGCATGCAATATGGACAATACAACTGGTGCAGTTTAGTGATAACAAGGAACTCGTTAATAGGGATGCATGGATAAATTGCATTCTTAACATTACTGTGATAGAATACAGCTCTGCATTAGGGGTGGGCGATATGGCTCTACAATAATAACACAATTTTTCATGGTATTTTTGCGATAGCGATACTCTTGGGGATATGACAAAACATTGAATAAAAAAACATTTCAAGAATACACTACTGCAACAAATTGAAAATTAAATTTTATTATTGCATACGATATGATATGGCACACCCCTAACTGAGATATTAAAAAATACAAGAATTTTCATCAGATTGTGACAGAAGTCAATGATCCAGAATGTCAGGATACTAAATAACACACTCCAAATATCTCCTTATATCCAGGACTGAAGTAAAGTGAATGATACTGTACAGATAAAATCTGTCTCTAGTAGATATAGAATGAGAAATGAGAAAAGTGTGATTTTTTCTTTTCTAAAAACAGTAAAAGTAGTACCTGATGTGATAATTAGGGATGGGTGATATGGCACAATATTTCAGGGTATAATATTGTTCACCATATTCAAAAATGTTGGCGATATTATTGTGTACGATACGATATGGCACACCTCTACTCTGCAGTATATACATCTTTAAGGTTTGGAATAAAAATAAACAGATCAAACAGTCACATTACCAATGTAGCTACATTAGCACCAAACACTGGGCCTGAATCCTTCCTTTTGGCTAAAACACAATTAATGAACATGTACATGTTAAAGCTACTAACTACCAGCCCGTGGAAAGTTCTGGAAATGTGATGCCGTCTCAGAGCTGTGTGATAAAAACAGTAATGGCTTCTGCTACAACACATGCGCATCACCATAAACAGCTCTGGAAGGTATGGGACAGTGCAGACCTACACAATGTGTTCTATAACCTGAACAGGAAAGAAGCTGAACCTGTGAAAGTGGACTGGTTTCCTAAGCGTGATGTAAGAAGTTTTTATTATTTCACTGGTTTTATTTTTAGTTTGCAGTGAACGGTGCTCCTGTAATGTGACATTTGGTAGTTTGGGCTATGTGTTGATGTAGATTTCTGGATAACTTTGCAAAGAAGCAAACGTGGAGAATCCAACATGTCTTAACTGATTTGGCAGCAAGCGTGGCTGATTGACTACATTTGAGGTAAGAGGGAAATTGTGAGAACGAGGTTTTTGGCCAAACCACAGCTCCACTGCCAAGACAGGAAGATCTGTGTGTGTGTGTGTGTGTGTGTGTGTGGTAGTTTCTCTAGTGTACTGATATTTCACAAAAACGTGTGTGTGTGTGTGTGTGTTTGTATGTATGTGTATATGTGTGTGTGTATATGTGTGTGTGTGTGTACATGTGTATGTAAGTGTATATGTGTGTGTGTATATGTGTGTGTTTGTATGTGTATGTGTATATGTGTGTTTGTATGTGTATGTGTGTATATGTGTATGTGTGTGTATATGTGTATGTGTGTGTGTATGTATGTGTGTGTGTGCGTGGTAGTTCCTCTGGTGTCCTGATATTTCACAAAAACTTGGGTGGGTGTGTGTGTGTGTCTGTATGTGTGTGTGTGTGTGTGTGTGGTGTGTATATGTGTGTGTATGTGTGGGTATGGGTGTGTGTGTGTGTATGTGTGTGTGTGAGAGAGGTAGTTCCTCTGGTGTACTGATCTTTCACAAAAACGTGTGTGTGTGTGGTAGTTCCTCTGGTGTACTGATATTTCACAAAAAGGTGTGTGTGTGTGTTTGTGTGTGTGTCTGTATGTGTGTGTGTGTGTGGTGTGTGTGTATGGGTGTGTGTGTGTGTGTGTGTGTGTGTGTGTGTGTGTGTGTGTGTGTGTGTCTGTATGTGTGTGTGTGTGTGGTGTGTGTGTATGGGTGTGTGTGTGTGTGTGGTAGTTCCTCTGGTGTACTGATATTTCACAAAAAGGTGTGTGTGTGTGTGTTTATGTGTATGTTTGTGTGTGTGTGGTAGTTCCTCTGGTGTACTGATATTTCACAAAAACGTGTGTGTGTGTGGTAGTTCCTCTGGTGTACTGATATTTCACAAAAAGGTGTGTGTGTGTGTTTGTGTGTGTGTGTGTGTGTGTGTGTGTGGTAGTTCCTCTGGTGTACTGATATTTCACAAAAAGGTGTGTGTGTGTGTGTGTGTGGTAGTTCCTCTGGTGTACTGATATTTCACAAAAAGGTGTGTGTGTGTGTGTGTGTGTGTGTGTGGTAGTTCCTCTGGTGTACTGATATTTCACAAAAAGGTGTGTGTGTGTGTGTGTGTGTGTGGTAGTTCCTCTGGTGTACTGATATTTCACAAAAACGTGTGTGTGTGTGTGTGTGCGTGGTAGTTCCTCTGGTGTACTGATATTTCACAAAAAGGTGTGTGTGTGTGTGTGTGTGTGTGTGTGTGTGTGTGTGGTAGTTCCTCTGGTGTACTGATATTTCACAAAAAGGTGTGTGTGTGTGTGTGTGCGTGTGTGGTAGTTCCTCTGGTGTACTGATATTTCACAAAAAGGTGTGTGTGTGTGTGTGTGTGTGTGTGTGCGTGTGTATGTGCTGACAGCGTGGTTCGGGCTCCCTCGGAGGATGGATGAGCCGGGGTGTTGACAGGCAGGGCAGGGTGTGGGGCTGCTGTCCTGTCCCCTGCCGCCATCCAGATAGCCCTTAATGAACCCTAATGACAGGTAATCAGCCCTGTAATGATGATGACAGGGAAGAGCCATTTACAGCCAGAGGAGGAAGGGGGTGAGTAAGCAGTAAGCAGGGGGGGGTGCAGGTGAGATGCAATGCCCATCGCTGAAGGAGTGAAAGGAAGACAGACATCATATAAATGCCCCTGAATTCACTGGAGAAGCTGGCAATTTAAAGCGATAGTTCAGCCAGTATAACAACCAGACTGACAAAACACAAATACCAGCAGCAGCTACCTTAACGTCTACATCTTGTACATTTGAAATCAGCTTCTTATTCATAGCTTCATATTTAGTGTTTGCTATTCACCTTAAATGGTGCAGCAGTTCTTGTAAAGCCTGAATGTAACTTCTGCACCATTTAAGGTGGAACGGGAAAATTCAAGCAAGCAGCTGGCGAATGGGAAAACAGCTTGTTAGGTAGTCAGCAGGCATGCTGACCCTGTCCAGAGAGTTCTAAGAGGTTGGTGATTGTTCCCATTTTCAATATCACTCAAACGATTTACGAGATGTTCCATAGCCTTCGTCCTGATGAACGTTTATTACACCACTGTTCTTTGCTTTCAGAGCCATGAGTGCGAACGACAGCTAGGCTACCATGGAATCCCCTTAAAGCATCCAATAAAGCCCCCATATGAGTTTGATTTACTTAAATCTCCTGATATTCAGTAAAAATAAAGAATTCGTCTCATTAGAAAGACCCTCGTATCAAAGTTCACGCTAGCACACACTTATCAAATCCCCTCCACAGACTCTTTTTACCATCCCACCCACAAAACCTCCCTTTCTACTTTTACTCTTTCCTTAAAAAAGCTACTGAGGCAGGGTGAGTGTGGGTGTGTGTTCAGAAGCACCCGCGGTGGGAGGTTGGGGGCTCAGGTAAGGTGGTCACAGGTGAGTAGAAGCAGAGTACTTTCCCCATGGCCCACTGCATTGGTGGAATTCCAGCGGCTATGGCTTACTCTGGGATTATTTGGTTTGAGAGATAAGAGACATTAAAGGGAGGGCCAAGGCTGGCCGCCCAGGTCTGCTGCGGTGGATGTGGCTCCGGGTGGGCGAGGGTGGAAACGGAGTGTGTTTTGTTTGTTTTCGGAACTAAAACAAGCTGACTTTGTAGAAAAGCCTGAGGAGAAACGGGAATAACCTACAGGAACAACAAAACATTTCTGACTTACAGAGTTAATTCTTTTGTGCAAGGACAGACCATTTACTGCTGTTACTAAAGGTGAGATTGTGGGGTCAGATTTAGGGTCAGTCTTAGATAATTACTATAACATATAGAGCAGAGGTGTTTCCTCAAGCCAAGGTCCGGACAGTCATCATCTCTAACGTGTGTTCTGATTCAGTGGTGTATCCTGTTTACTGAAGTAGTCTAGTATCAGCATCTTATACCATCAACTACTGAAACACATCACACATACCCTTCAGTATATTTCAGTATATTTACTGTTTAAATGCTGAACTGAATGAATTATTTATAAACTTCTAATAAATGTTTTTAATCACTTTAATAAAACTACATTAAAAAAGAGCATCTAATAGTGTTTATAGTGTTTATTTATAGAGATAGTAAATAAAACTTTAGAGCTTGCCGTCTGAATTAGCCCTTCTCTGACTCGCTTTATTCCTTGACTCGCTTTTTTCGGACTCACTTTATTCTCTGACTCGCTTTATTATTCTAAGACTGCTGCTTTGTGCTTTGTACCTCGCCTGTGTGTACAGATCTGATTGGCTGAGGAGCGCCTTTGGTGATCTTACACCGCACGTGATTGGTCTGTGAGTTTACTGGGCACTCTCAGAATTAAATCCCTCTCAATAGTTTATTGGTTGGGGTCTGTATAGGACAACGTCTGGGTCTGGCCTGTTAGTGGCTTCTTATATAGACGCTTTACTGTCGAAACACAACTTTGTATCCTCATTTTCATTGGACTTGATAACTACAACAACAACAATATATATCGCCGCTGTCTCTATTTTGTCAACTTTCAAATTTCATGATAAATGGACCAATAGAAATGCTTTAAAATAGCTTGGGAAAAATTCTGGTTCCACTGACTTACATTGAAAGTCAGTTTTAGGTCTCTCCAGTAAAGTAGCCATTTCTTTGGACAGCAACCATATATATATATATATATATATATATATATATATATACATATATGTATATATATATACATACATACATACATACACATACATACATATATACATACATATATATACATACTTACATACATACACACACACACATATATATATATATATATATATATATATATATATATATATATATATATATATATATATATATATATATATATACATATACATACTTACATACTTACATATATATATATATACATACTTACATACTTACATATATATATATACATACTTACATACATACACACACACAATAATTGGACAGTTGGCTGCTCAGCTGTTCCACGGCCAGATGTGTGTTAGTCCCTGTGTGCCGGGTGCCTGTCCCTCAGGCAGCAATGAGAGACGTAAGTGCTAACTGCGAGAAGGCAGTGCATGAACCCTACGTGCTGACGACAGCCGCCATAGACGGCGGGAGGATCTCATCAGCCATGAGAAATGGCTCAGGTGCTCGCGCTGCCATTGAAGGCCCTGTAAGAAGGTTTAGCTGAGGTTTTGATTGTGCAGGCTTGCTTACACAAACATGATCTACATGCAAATGTCAACATCACCTGCAACCTCATCTCATAAGTCGATGTCTGGAGTGTGCAAACCAGCCAGAAGCATTTTGGGAGTTGGACTGGCTGTGGCGGTAATCTCCAAAGGTAAGAACTGGGAACCAAAGCAGCATTTGATGAACGGAACATCTCACCAACTGTAAAGCATGGGCTCGGTTTACACTTTTGCTTAGCTTGGTAGTGGCTGGAGTTGGAGCTTGCCGATATTTGATAGAATCCATGGAAGCAAATTACAACACAGTACAACTGGGTCTGAACCTGGCTTCTATACTAGCAACTAGCACTGTGTTCCATGTCCTCACATCGCATGAAGACAGGTCAGTATGTGCTGACTGTCCATATACCTCGCAACGACTTGCTTGAGCTGAGAACATAAAGGTAGAACAGGAAACGAGTGAGAGAGAGCGAGAGACATAGAGAGAGAGAGAGAGAGAGAGGGAGAGAAACAGAGTGAAAGCTCATGATACGTGTCATTAGCGAAGCGGCTGGCTCGGTTTACTGATTCTATCTGTGCCTGGACCATGACCCACACTCACTCACTCACTCACTCACTCACATCGAACTGAGCAGTAGCTATGGAAACCAAACTCTCTCGTCTGTATACCTGCCCTCCGTCGCCGTGTAAACTACCGTGTTTACGCTAAAGTGACCCCCGCCGGAGGAGACAGCTGCAATTTCATAAAACGTGTGGTCTCGTTTTTCCGAGAGCCAATTATCATTTTTAACTACGCCGCCTCTTTAATGTCCCACTTTACTGTTTCCTCGTCCTCGTCTTTGACATTAAAGATGAAACAGCGATTCAAGTGATGTGTATGAGAGTTAAACACACACACACACACACCGGACTAAACCTCACGCGCACGCTCGCACAGACAGAAATAGCTCGCACCTGAGGAGAGGGTCTCTCCAGCTTTACTGAGAGAGGTAGTGTGTTTGTTGTGCGGTTGCTTCATAAAAAGGATTACTCGGTAATTGGCCGTAATTGGCAGTAATTGTCGTGGTGCTGACTGCATTAGCTCAGACATGTGGCGCACGCCTATTTTCAGAAGCACAGTCACGGCGGATGGGGTATATATAGAAGGCCACGTACGTATATGTGGAATGCTATCTAAAAGTAGCGAATGAACAGCCATTCAAATGAGGACACGGGCCCCGGTTTAGTTGTTGGCTCATGCAGCACGGCGGTAAGTTACAGCTCGTGTGTATCACCTGTCGCTGCGGAGCACTTTTACCAGGCTGGGATCTCGCCATTCTCATTGTGAAGGTATTCAGAGTGACGCCAGCTTCTGTGAATAGCCTCGAGTTGTGTGTTCGCTCCACAGAACGCCAGCTAATTGATAACTGAAAGGGAAAACAGCAGAGCCTATATTTAATGCCCCCTACAGCGGCAGTGAAGCAAGCACACCCGCGCACCACTGTGCTACAACGGTATCCATTTCTGGTCCTGCAAGGCAGGAGGCTGCCACCGGTCCTGCTCTTCTGCCCATCTGCAGTCCAGAAAATAATAATAATTAATAAATAAACGCCTGTAAGTAATAGAAGTCAATCTAAATTCTATCTGAACTTAACAAAAGCCCATCAAATTAAAAAAAAAATAAATAAATAAAAATCTATCTGTACTGGAAAACTTTATCTGAGCTAACTTTATCCAAACAAAATTCTGTCTGTTCCTGGTGATAGCCTGATCAATTCTGTCCAAATGTTTGAATCTGACTGTAAACCAACTAAGTTCAGTCAAATCTGAAATCTGAATCTGAAACTTTCATCTGAATCCAACTGTACACTGACAGAAAGCTGTCTAAGGCCGTTTTAACACCAGCACTAGTTAGTCCAGTTAAAACAGACTCTGGTTCGTTTGCACCGAGAGGAGGTGGTCTCAGTCCGGTTCCAAACGAACTCTTGAGCGGTTCGTTTGTGGTGAGAACATGATCCGACCTCGATCCGACCCAAGTATTAGGTGTGCTCCACAAGTTTGATCTAAACGTCTCCTGCAGTCAGGTGTGCTTTACATTATGGGATGCGGCAGATGGCGTGAACAGAGAACTGGAGAACTGTAGCAGCTAACAGGGCGAGGACAATGAAGCGAGGTCTCTCTTGGACTAGCAGTGATGGACGTTGTCTACTTGATGTTTGGAGTGAGCTGGGTGGTCTGCAGGTGGACTGTAGTTTGGTATATTATCAGATTATTATTACAGCTATGAACAGATGCTGTCTCTGCCGCTGCTCCGTGATACGCTCTACAAGAAATGTGCAGTAGTTTGGGAAAACCTAGTTTAGGATCTTCTCCCTGTGTTTACTTTCATAGCTCTGACCAATCAGAGGAGAGAACGTGCTCACGTGGTTTGTTGGGCCGCATTTTGGTGCGTTTAGGTTTTTGTCTGTGTGAAAACAAACTTAACCGAGGAGGAAACACTCAGAGTAAACAAACTCAGGAACTGATCCGGACCAGTGAAACGAACCACAGGTGTGAAACCACTCTAAATCTGGATGCAGCCCCAAAAACCTGTCTGCACCCACCTGTAGCTCTACAAAACAATCTGTCTGAACACAAACACAGCCCAACTGCAGCCTAACAAACCTCTGGCTCAATCTGAATGTAGACCAATAGAATTTAGTCTGAATCTGTGCTGTAGCCCTAAAAATACTGCCTAAACCCGATCGAAACCTAACAAAACTTTGTGTGAACCTTTGTGCCCAACAAAATCTCTCAACTCTATCTTCAAAAGTTCTTCATTAATGTCTTTCACAAACATCTCAGAAGTTTTTCATTAGGATAAACTTTACATAATGCCTAACCTTGCTGGTAGCGACATGGGTCCAAAGTTAATAAAGTTAATAAAGTGAAATGAAAGAGTAAAATGGGAAAATCACAGTTAGAGACCACCATCCAGCGAGAGAAACCTCAATACGAACGATCAAACCCTAAAAAAGCCAGGCCTTGTTAAGTGAAAAACTTAGAGCTACGGTTCAAACTCACATACTAAACCTAGCAACAACTAACAGCTCTCTTGAATCACATTGAATCACATCACCAAACTGTGCTGTCCGGTGGTCCCGCAGGACAGTAAGACCTGGACAACCAGATATAAGCAGATGCTGATGTGAAATTTCGCATAACCTTTTCTCATTACTGTGTGCCTGACAGCTGGAAATCACTAAAACAGAAAGTACAGAAGAACCAAACACACTATTTCTCTGTCACTCTATTTGATCTGTCAGCCGGTTGGGGTGGGGGTGGGGGTGGGGTGCGAGTCAGTGGACCCCTTCTCTTAGTGCGCACAAACAATTTGGGAGCTTTCAGCGGCTTCACCCAACACAGGAGCCGTTTACGTGGAGGGGCCTCTGAGGTCAAGAGCTCTGCCCGAATCAGGGTCCTTAGAGGAGAGAGATAGAGTGTTCTCTGAGTAGAGTCGGCAACATTATGCAGCGCTCCGTGTGTGTGTGTGTGTGTGTATTTCACAGCGGTAGCAGTACGAGCGCTCTGTATGTGTGTGTGTGTGTGTGTGTGTATGTGTGTATTTCACAGCGGTAGCAGTACGAGCGCTCTGTATGTGTGTGTGTGTGTGTGTGTGTGTGTGTGTTTGTGTCTATTTCACAGCGGTAGCAGTACGAGCGCTCTGTATGTGTGTGTGTGTGTGTGTGTATGTATGTGTGTATTCCACAGGGGTAGCAGTACGAGCGCTCTGTATGTGTGTATGTGTGTGTGTGTGTGTGTGTGTGTGTATGTGTGTACTCCACAAGGATAGCAGTACGAGCGCTCTGTATGTGTGTGTGTGTGTGAGTGTGTGTATTCCACAGGGATAGCAGTACGAGCGCTCTGTATGTGTGTGTGTGTGTGTGTGTGTGTGTGTGTGTGTGTGTGTGTATGTGTGTATTCCACAGGGGTAGCAGTACGAGCGCTCTGTATGTGTGTGTGTGTGTTTGTGTGTATTCCACAGGGGTAGCAGTACGAGCGCTCTGTATGTGTGTGTGTGTGTATTCCACTGGGATAGCAGTACGAGCGCTCTGTATGTGTGTGTGTGTGTGTGTGTGTGTGTGTGTGTGTGTGTGTGTGTGTGTATGTGTGTATTCCACAGGGGTAGCAGTACGAGCGCTCTGTATGTGTGTGTGTGTGTTTGTGTGTATTCCACAGGGGTAGCAGTACGAGCGCTCTGTATGTGTGTGTGTGTGTTTTGTGTGTATGTGTGTATTCCACAGGGGTAGCAGTACGAGCGCTCTGTATATGTGTGTATGTGTGTGTGTTTGTGTGTATGTGTGTATTTCACAGCAGTGGCAGTATGAGCGCTCTGTATATGTGTGTATGTGTGTGTGTGTTTGTGTGTATGTGTGTATTTCACAGCAGTAGCAGTATGAGTGCTCTGTGTGTGTGTGTGTGTGTGTGTGTGTGTGTGTGTGTGTATGTGTGTATTCCACAGGGGTAGCAGTACGAGCGCTCTGTATATGTGTGTGGGTGTGTTTGTGTGTATGTGTGTATTCCACAGGGGTAGCAGTACGAGCGCTCTGTATGTGTGTGTTTTTGTGTATGTGTGTATTCCACAGCAGTAGCAGTATGAGCGCTCTGTATGTGTGTGTGTGTGTGTGTGTGTGTGTGTATGTGTGTATTCCACAGGGGTAGCAGTACGAGCGCTCTGTATGTGTGTGTGTGTGTGTGTGTGTGTGTGTGTGTGTGTGTGTGTGTGTGTGTGTGTGTGTGTGTATGTGTGTATTCCACAGGGGTAGCAGTACGAGCGCTCTGTATGTGTGTGTACATGTGCACCAGTTGCAACAGGTTGTGTACTTTACTGTCCTATACTGGCCCAAGGTACCAACAATGTAAATGTAAGATACCCTTGATACCCCTAAGGTCCACTTGTGTACTACATGTGAGTTCTGAAAATATACTACACACAATTTCCAGTTTTCTTAAATAAAAATAATAATAATAAATTAATTAATAAATATAGAACTGCAATGAAAGACAGTACAATTAGATTCTCTTACTAAAAGACTCCTGATGATACCATCCCAGTGACAGCGCTTGTGGACATGGTGTTTGTCCAAATAGAAAGCTTTTATTTTACAAAACATTTTATTTTGTATATATTAAACAGTGTTTATACTGTAAGTAGAGCTTTTCCATACGCCAGTGTGTTTATTTAACCCTTTCCAAGCTTCTCTTTGTGGAAACAACCCAGTATTATTTACAGTTCTCATCTAATACCTGCTTTGACTGCTCAGTACTTCATTAAGCTAAATCAAGATTTGCTGCTGAAGGAACTCAATACATTCATACAATGTCTGGGGCGTCCAGGAGAAATCTGGAACTACACTTTGTTCTTCAAACTGGAGCTCAAGATCTGATCTACTTCTTTCACAATAAGATATTCATGTTACTTTGTATTGTATGTATGATTATTTACATCTGTTCTAATCAGATCTGGTGTTCTTACTGTTACACTTATTGATTAGATAAAGACTTTTGCACAGTGATGTACATGCATAGATTCATCAAAAATATACTATACTATATAAAATGTGCCTCAATGTGAATAAATAAAACACAAACACGTTCCACTAAAGATTACCATCATTTTTCTGTACTTATTATATATTAAGGTTGAAAGATCTGGTTTAATTATTATAACATGACTAGGACTAGAACTGTTCATACACAGTAGGCGCTGGAAAGCTTATTTTCTTTAACATAAAATACTCCTACTGAGAAGTGTATGACGAGTTCTCACCAGTTGAGGTGTATCCTGCAGCAGAGGCAGCAGTGTAGCCTCTAGTATGGTGGTCTGGTCAGTGCTGAGCCCCTGCCACAGTGACACCAGCAGAATGAGAAGGTGAGTGGCGCTCCGCAGCCTGGAGAAAGCCTGCACCAGACACGCCCTGTTCTCCTCCGCCGCGTCTGCTAATGCTATGACCTGAGAGATAGAGAGAGAGAGAGAGAGAGAGAGAGAGAAAGAAAAAAGAGAAAGAGTGAGAGAGATGCATACACACTGTATGTAGGCGCTCCTATAATAAAGCCTGGGAAGAAAGACAGTAATGCTCAAAATTTCCCCCAAAATATACTAACATAAGTATGTAAATAAATATTCCTCTCAGCAGCTTTGTGTGTTGTTAGGATCTGTTAGTGTTCCCAGCAGTTGTTGATGAAACACTGTAACACCAAACCAGCAAACCAGTGGTTTCACTTCAGCAAAGTCTTTATAGCGTCTACATCATCTCATAATCGTCAAAAGAACAACATTATAATATATATATATATATATATATATATATATATATATATATATATATATATATATATATATATATATATATATATATATATATATACTATCGCTCAAAAGTTTGGGATCACAGTGAAATGTTCTTGTTTTAATGGAGTATCTTCTTCCTTAACACAACAATGGACTGACGGGTCTCTAAAGAAAGTTGTTTCTTTCTGGTCATTGTGAGTCGGTCAGCAAGCCATCAACTGCTGATCTTCAGATACTAAACTAACCTAGAATGTTGTTTCTCCCTTTTATAATCACTTATTAGTAGAATGTTTTTCAGCTGTGCATCACAATTGAGCAAGAGTGTCCTAACAACCAATTAGTCCAATAACATCCTTAACTTGGATTGGTGGTCGTACCAGGAGATTTAGACAGAGGACTGAGAATTACTGATAATAGGACTATATGTAAAATAAGTCTCTATACAAAAATAGACTTTAATACAAACATTTTTATTCTTTAAAAATCATCTGATACACTTACATTAATTGTGAAATGGACAATATTGTTTGTGAATTGCATGAAAATTGCATTAAATTAAATTCTAAAGTGATCCTAAACTTTTGAGCGGTAGTGTATATATGGAATTCCAAAAATGGAAATCATCTACTATGTTTACAGATTTTCTTAGTTCTTTTATTTATGACACTTAATTCAATTAAAACTTAATACAATGCTGATTGAATATTACAAACTATTTACCAAAACGTATTTTAGATGTTTTATAAAGGAGCGTATTTCAGGTATTCTGTGATGAAAGTCACTTGGGGACATTATAATATTTTAAAAGCTATTTTTTACAGACAGAAAGCTTTTATTTACTTTATTATTTAAATATTCAAATAGTTTTAATACAGTAAGCAGCACTTTTACATACAACCGTGTGTTTATTTAACCCTTTCCAAGCTTCTCCTTCTATAAACAACCCAGTATTATTTACAGTTCTCATCTAATACCTGCTTTGACTGCTCAGTACTTCATTAAGCTAAATCAAGATAGAATACACTGAACTGAACTGAATACATTCATACAATGTCTGGGGCGTCCAGGAGAAATCTGGAACTACACTTTATTAGAAGATATGATCTACTTCTTTTAAAATAAGATATTCAGGCTTTTAAACTATCAGCTTAGGTGCCTGAGACATTTGCTCAGTAGTGTAAACATTCGTCTCCACTTCTGGAATTTTGGATATTAAATATATTATCCATCCATCTATCCATTATCTTCCGCTTTATCCTGCTAGTTGGGGTCACAGGGGGGCTGGAGCCAGTCTCAGGTCGGCGGTCCATTGCATGGACAACACACACTCATGCACTCACACCTACAGGCAATTTAGAGTGACCTGTGGGAGGAAACCGGAGTACCCACTTAAGCAAGGGGAGAACATGCGCAGTCCACAAAGAACAGCCCGGACCGGGAATCCAACCCAGATCATCTTACTGTTTTTTAGTTTTTAAAGGTTTTTTTTTATTAATATCAATTTCATTAATCTTTTTCATTTTCAGCTTGAAAATAGTGACAACCTGTAAGTCATGTAGCATATCTTACTTAGGGTTAGGGTTAGGTTAGGGTTTAGGGATTAGGGTTTAGGGTTAAGGGTTAAGGGTTAGGGTTTAGGGTTAGGGTTAGGCTAGGGTTTAGGGTTAGGGTTTAGGGTTAGTATTTTTTTTTTATTAATATCAATTTCATTGATCTTTTTAATTTTCAGCTTGAAAATAGTGACAACCTGTAAGTCATGTAGTATATTTTACTTAGGGTTAGGGTTAGGTTAGGGTTAGGTTAGGGTTTAGGGTTTAGGGTTAGGTTAGGGTTTAGGGTTAGGTTAGGGTTTAGGGTTAGGGTTAGGTTAGGGTTTAGGGTTAGGGTTTAGGGTTAGGTTAGGGTTAGGGTTAGGGTTTAGGGTTAGGTTAGGGTTTAGGCTTTAAGGTTTAGGGCTAAGGGTTAGGTTAAGGTTAGGGTTAGGTAAGGTTAGGGTTAGGTTCGGGTTTAGGTTTAGGTTTAGGTTTAGGGTTAGGGTTAGGGTTAGGGTTAGGGTTAGGTTAGGGTTTAGGGTTAGGTTAGGTTAGGGTTTAGGGTTAGGTTAGGTTAGGGTAGGATTTAGGGTTTAGGGTTTAGGGTTACAGACTACAACCATCTTTATATTAAATAGCTAAAAACATTGATTTCAATACTTTGGGATGCAAACACAAACAGAAATATAATAATAACATATACATCAAACTAAACAGGTATTAGTCACACAATCTGTCTGTATCCAGATGCACCATCTATACACTGTGCAGTGTAGTTTCACTATTTATTATGGCAGCGCTTCCACACACTGCCCCGCTGAAGTGAACCCACTCTGTTCTCCTGGTCTAACGTCACCTGGAAGTCTAAACGATTTCATCCACGTTGCGGATCGCCGGCACTCAGAAGAACAAAAACAAGGAAACTGCCTTTCAAAGTGAAGCCTGCAAACGGAGAGGAGTGTGCAGTGACAAAACGAGACATTGTGCCAAGCTAAACGGAGCTCGGGTCAAGGGCCTTTTGTGAGGGCCAGCGCAAGACCTGATTGATGCCAGCTGAGGAGGAACAAAGGCACATTTAGCCAGAGTGTAGTCTGTGTGTGTGTGTGCGCGCCTGTGTGTGTATATGTGTGTGAATAAACTGGATCCAGGCCCAAATGTCTGGGAGAAGAGATCACAAGACAGAGAGCAGTTCTGTCTCCTACTGCAGAAACGGTGGACGCACAACTACTTCAAGAAACGATGATTAATTAATATACACTACTTTTCCTTTTCAACCCATACTGACATCCTGCTGTCTATTAATACCATACAGCACCAGAAACCACATTATTAAGTCTATTATAAATAATAAACAGCTTAACTGATAATGTAGGAAGTTTACACAAGACTCATAGAAGGCTATATAGACTCAGTGCGAGGCTTCAGACACTGAAGATGTTTTGTCTGATTGATTAAACTTGAAAATAACATGTTAATTTGATTTTCCATTGAATTTCATAGAAAGATATATTTTTTATCTTAGTTTCTAGTAAACCTTTTTACCAAAACACAGAGCTGTGGGCCCCGTGACACTTTTCCAGGGGTCGGACCCTTAACCCTGCCCTCGTCTGGTGGGCAAAGTAGAGCTGCATTCACATATTTGTGCCATTCAGCACCTCCTCATAGCAGTATGCGGCCAAATGCTGAAGAGAGTCTTTACAGTGTGGACTGTTCATGCTCTGGATGCTCTGCACCCTTATTCTATGTATTTTCACCATCGGGTGGTTGTTTTTATTTTTTTTTCTAATTAATTAATTGGATAAGATTTATCTATTAATGTTACACATTAAACACCAATTAAGAAAGCAAAACATTTGATGTCATTTCCCTTTATGGTTGTCGAGTGTACGAAGGAAGTAAAACCAGGACTGGAGTTTAGAACTGGAATGTTGGATGCTCATGCATTCAAAACAGTGATTGGCATAAAACAATCAATTCTGTTTCCTGATTTCATGGCACTTTGTAATTTTCGATAAATTCAATCAGTCATATGCAAAAGTTTGGTCATTGTACATGTTTGGTTGAACACATCCACATTTTTCACTCAGGAGTACACTGAAGGAGACCCACATTTACAATGCCGAGCGACATTGTATTGAAAATAAATGAAAATTAATTTTAATGAGCACTTAAAATGTAAAAGGAACAATAAAAACAGAGACAAAAGTAAGATAAATCGTAAAAGAAAAACTGAATAAGAAACTAAAACCAAGACAAAAGTAAAAAATAAGTCAATAAAAATAGATATAAATATAGTAGTAAAACTTAAAATAGTAAAACAAATAATTAAAAAATAATAAAAATCAAGATAAAAGAATGGTAAAGGAAATTAAAATAGAAAAATACAAAACTTCTGAATATCAAAACCATAAAACTATTTACAAAAAATAAATAAAACAATGGCAGATGGAGGTGGCTAGAAATTAAGAGTTTATAATGATATAGTGTTACAGCTCGCTGGTGCAGCTAAAAGCAGATTTTATACTCAATTACTGTTTATTTGTTGAATCCAACATCTTGAGGGGTAGAAAACAGATTTAACATAACTAAATAAAAAAGAATTGTGCTCTAAAAGGTGAAATTTAACTTACCGTGTACTTATCTTCACTGCACTTAACCTTTAGCATCTGACCCTAAGTGCTCCCACTTTATAATTAATTAATAATCAGTAATATCAGTAATAAACGCCGTCTTTAATATGGATCCTGGATTGTAGGTCCTACAGTCTATCGGTTTTAATTAACATCATGCTTTGAATGTTTAGTGGTCTACCCCCGAGGCGTAGAACATCTTGTTTTCATGAGTCAACACTGCTAATGCTTAAGTCCATATGTATAAAAAAACTATGATCTGATATGAAGAAATGAGTTACAGCCTAAAACTTTGTTACTCCACTACAAGAAGATCTCTCGAGCCAAACGGAAGATGCCTGTCGCCCGGTGGGGCAAGTCTGTGGCTTGGAAAGGAATTTGCGTGACTAGGAGAGCGCTGTGGCTGTGTGACGAGAGCATCCCCGGCGCTGCGGGGGTCCAGACGCAAGCGCTCGGGCCAAAGCCGCCACTTACCTCGGGCACATTCTGCAAAAATTACACGGCCTAAAAATACACGCCTATTTTCCGATGTAACATTTACAACCCAAAACAAACCGTGACCAGCGGCGAGGACGGGACGGGAAAAATCCATTATCCCTGAGGGACCAAGCCACAAGCTGAGGAGCAGAAATATCTTCACAGCGGGAATAAACAGACTATATTTATTTATCTTTCTCTTTCGGTGGTATTTTTGACACACAGGGGGGTTTGGTGAGGGATGCCTTTGGTTTGTGGTCTTGCTCACACCTTGAGAAGTGATGCAGCTCATCCAAATGTGGAGGAACGTTGGCAGAACATTGCGACTACCTGGATGGAGCTGGGCCGAGCGTCTGGGCAGAGTGTCTGAGGTTCCGGGATGAGATAAGGCAGTGGAAAAGTACAAGGCAGAGGTGTTTGAGTGATTGCGGTGGGACGGAGCGGACTTTCCCTGAAACGCATTACGGAAAGATTACGGGCAGGTTCGGCAGAGTGCTCGCCCTCAGAACATGAATTATTGAAGACGAGCGAATTCCCTGATAAAGAGCTTTTATGTGAACTCATGTTGTTGGTGTGGATGCAAACACAAGACAAGCTCGGCTATTGTAGTGCTCTAAGAACGTACACGAGGGGCTTGTGGAGGGGCTTAATTCTAACAACAGTACTGTGCAAACTAGAGCAAATGTCATGTATAGCTCTTTATCTGGGCAGTAAACATGTATTTGCTCAAGAAAACAGAAGAAAATATATAAACAAATAAACAACACATTAAGGTTTTATATGTGCTCTAGCACTCAATTATGCATGCGAAGTAATCTACTAATCAATTAACTGACTTAAATAAACGACAAACAGAGGAGTGCTGGTGGGTATGTCTTTGGATTAGAGGTTGGGGGCCTACCCTGAGTGAGTACAGGCAGTTTGGTGGCTGTAGGTTGAGCGAAACCGTTATGTTTGGGTTCGATTAAAAATAAATAGGATCCTATAAGAGGAACGAGGGATGAATAAATGTTAAATAGACGAGTGTGGGTTTCTATGTCTGTGGATTACAACTTGTGGATCTGCCTTAAAAGGCTACAAACAGTTTGGTGGCTGTAGGTTAAATGAAACCATGAGATTTGGGTGCGTCAGTAAATGAATAGGATGCTATGGAGAAAAAAGAAGGATAGAAAAAAAACGACAAATAGACGAGTGCAGGTCAAACCAACACTACAATCATGGTCGGGGGTCTGCCCTGAGTCAGTGTATGCGAAACGGTGTCTGTCGGTCGAGCAGAAGTTCAGTAGATTGGCGTGCACTTTTCCATCCTATTCATTCTCTATGGGAAAAATATTCAGTTGGTTTCTGGAATTTGTGCCAATCAAAAAGCTGTATGCAAGTCCGAGTCACACAATCAGAGCAGACCATCTGGAGGTGATATTTCGGAAACTGCTGGACAAGTTACGCGGCGAAGATCTGGCAGAAAGCAACAAACGAAGAACAATATAGCTGTGCATTGCTTTGCTACCATAAATATTGTGACTGTCCAAGAAACCATCTCCATGTTTGTCAACTTTCATTTTTCTATATCATTTCAACGCAACAGCTGTTCTTTATATACTGTGAAAGTTTTATGATGAAACCATGAATAGAAAAGCTCCATCACTTGGAATAAAACCTCTTTACATTACCGTACATTAAAAGTAAATCATATTTACTTTAAAGTTCATATTTACATATTTGCCACGTCCCCACACAGAGAGCGAGAACAGTAAACTCTGATTAGACTCAGAGCTAGAATCCTGCTCCAGTTGACAACTGACCCACTGTAGAACTGTACCTGACTTTCAGGATCAGACTCTGGCTCAAACTGATCCAGCAGGACTGATACCATTGTAAGAACAGCCACAGTGGTTTAAGGGGGCAAGAACTCTGACGGCCAACGATGGTAAATATTTATTACTAAAAAAATTAGCTCAGCCAGAGCACATACAGAGGGATCTGCAGTGAAACAGTAAAGCTAGCGCCACAGAGGACAGCCAAATTAGCCTGCTGACCTCAAGTTCACTAGTGTTACACGTAGCAAAAGAAAGAATACCTTCATTTTCTTACATCATAGCACCAGAAAATACTTATCATATCAGTAAACACACAGCATAACTGAACTTGAACAGTCCGACATGGTGTTTCTCCGAGATTCTATTAGCAGCATCTCGTGCAATGTGAGGTACAAGGCCGCACAGAGTAAAGCCAGCTTTATTCATCCCGGAAGAAAGACCAGCATGTGAGAGTCTGAGCCTGTACAGCTTTAAATATGTGTATGCATATGTGTGGGAACGGGAAAGAGCTAGAGAGAGAGAGAGAATTGTACCGGACTTTCAGGATCAGACTCTGGCTCAAACTGATCCAGCAGGACTGATACCATTGTAAGAACAGCCACAGTGGTTTAAGGGGGCAAGAATTCTGACGGCCAACGATGGTAAACATTTATTACTCACAAATGTAAAAAATTAGCTCAGCCAGAGCACATACAGAGGGATCTGCAGTGAAACAGTATAGCTAGCAAGCCCCACAGACACTGCTATTGCACAAAGGACAGCCAAATTAGCCTGCTGACCTCAAGTTCACTAGTGTTACACGTAGTCCCTTTCTATCCAAGCCAGCTTAACCTCTCCTGCTTAATATCTGGCTTTTTAGAGAAAGCAAAAGAAAGAATACCTTCATTTTCTTACATCATAGCACCAGAAAATACTTATCATATCAGTAAACACAAAGCATAACTGAACTTGAACAGTCCGACATGGTGTTTCTCCGAGATTCTATTAGCAGCATCTCGTGCAATGTGAGGTACAAGGCCGCACAGAGTAAAGCCAGCTTTATTCATCCCGGAAGAAAGACCAGCATGTGAGAGTCTGAGCCTGTACAGCTTTAACTATGTGTATGCATATGTGTGGGAACGGGAAAGAGCTAGAGAGAGAGAGAGAGAGAGAGAGAGAGACAGAGAGATCAGCATCATCCCAACAAATGATCCTAGACAGTAACTGCTTTTGTCTTCGGTCACGCTGCAGAGATAGAGCGGGGCAGGATAGCTCCTGGCCGATTGGCCGGGACAATGCTTGTTTATAAACTGGGCCTTTGGAGCGGAGAGACAGCGAGGCTGGAGAAAGACTTGGGGCTCGATAGCATCTGGCAAACCCACACAGGCAACCTGAGATGGCTTATCGGCAGCCGTGGAAGGCTCCAAACCACACGGCCTGATAAGGCCCGATGTTCTTTCTTTCTTTTTTTTTTTTCCACGACTCTGCTAATCCCTCAGCAGCTTACGGGGGCTGACACGCCGCTCCAGCTGCAGTACAGACTGTTCACGCCACGCTGACATTCCTTCAATAGATGCTTCACTTTTTCCTGAAGAAATAAAATAAGTGTAAGGGAAACACTGTCGGTCCAGTAAATGTCCAGTGAAGTTCTCGACAGCTCGTATAATCACTACGCTGCTTTGGAGGGTTGGAGCTCCATCCAAAGCCTCTGGGATGATTTCTGGTTGTTCAGCATCAGCATCCGCCTCACTGGATCCAAACGCATTCATCCTTACAACATCTAGATTGAGGTCTTTCAAGAAGAACCGAGGCTGTCACTGCAGCAAACGTCTCTACAATGAGGTTGTCACAGAGCAGCTTTACGGGAGTTTGAAAGCATGAAAACATGAAGTCACAACACTTTATCCACTGTGAGGAAGCCAGAGGCAACGTTGGCAAGAACAACTCCCTTAAACCTGGAGGAAGAAACCTTGAGAGGAACCAGACTCACAAGAGGAGACCCATCCTCCTCTGGTCAAACAGTGAAGGCTGACAACTTTGACAGACAGCAAAAACTGACCACTCTGAAACGTCCTGCTCCAGTCTGGCCTGCAAAGGGGGGGGTCTACTAACTCGTTCCTCGGTCTGATACAACAGAGCCAACGCCACTGTGAGAACAGCCACAGTGGTGAGGGGGTAGAACCTGCAGCAGGATGCCATACTGGGCTCATCAGGAGGCGAGGCTTAAAGACACAGGAGCTCTAGTAGAGTGTTTCAGACAGAGGGTGAATAGAGATTCAGAATATAGAATACAGTACCATACAGTACCATTTACTGTCTTACCCCAAACACAATTCATCATCCGAGACACGGTGGTGACTGAAGTTTGCTTATTTAATGTAGATAGTAGAAGTAATGGAAGCTTATAATCCGACTAATCACCTAATCAAACTAACTGTTTACACTGTTTCCAGAAAACGTTTACACAATACTTTGTCCCAATAATTTCTGACAAGGGGAATGTATATGTTTATTACGTTTCGTGAAAAAGTCCCATAAGAAGATGTTGCCATGCTGCTCTTCTCAGTGTGAAACAGTGGATAAAGTCATTGCAAGTTTTTCAGAACTTTTAAATGTGGTGGTCATGGTTCTCATTAGAGGTGTGTTAAAAAAAATCGGTTTTCGATTCAAATGGATCTTCATTTGAATAATCCGATATCGATTCGTATAAACCCGAGATCGAAATTAGCATTCCAGCCCCCCCGGGCCATCTTTGTTTACTTTGTGGTAAACTTCCGGTGTGCCCGCGGATACGTTGATACTAATTACAAGCAAAACGACAATAAACATGACTAGCATAACATGTTCAGTCAGAGGGAGTCAGTAATTGGAAGAAGAGAAAAACTGAGCTTGAACAACAGAGTTACGAACACAGCACATAAAGATCAGAGTGTTGGGGGGCTGCCTTTCAAAGAAGACCACCTGCGTCTCTGACTGAAGCTCTAAAATTAAAGCATCCACCCAAACAAACCTCCGTATGTCTGCTCTTATCATTCTGTGGAGGAGAACCAGCACCAGAGCTTCCTTATCCAGAGAAATGTCTCACTTATGAAGCTCAGAGGAAGCAGACGTGTTGGTGCTGGTGAGTCTATCAGTTAAGTAACTGTTCTCTGATCAGTGTCCACCGCGCTAGCCTATCTGGGCTGTAACTAACACCCACGCAGAGGGGCTCGGGCAGCTGGCTGGACTTGGGTTTAACCGGCTTTCAGAAATATAAACTCACCGTCTGTGTGTAGGTACTGATACGCTTCAGTACTTTTATAGTTTTTCATTGCTAAACTGTCTACTCCTTCCAAGAGTACAAAATAATTAAAAACGTCGCCGTAGGTAACCTCAGATCACCCACCCACTGTGTTATTAACCTCAGACCACCTTCTCATATCACCCACCCACTGTGTTATTAACCTCGGAGGAGACAGTGTTGTCTCATTCTAACTTCTTACTGTCTCTCTGGTCTCCTCCCATGTAACTGTATTCATTTTGGTTAGCTGAGCAAAAGTTCTAACACAAAGGCGGAAGAAACACACGCTTGAAAGTGGGTGTGGCCAAAAACGGTGTATATAAACATATAAACACTAATGTTTTTAGTAATGGTAGGTTGAGTGTTCCTTATACGTTTACCACATTAGTTCTCTGAAAATCTCTCTTCATATTCAAACAAAACATATCCCTGAAATATCCCTAAATTAATCCATATTGAATTGAATTGAAACTAATCGAATCGGAAATCGAACTGAATCAGGACCTTGTGAATCAGGATTGAATTGATTCGGGAATTCAGTGGCAATACCCAGCCCTAGTTCTCATACGTCCAATTTAAACCCCAGAAAAAAGAAATGTTGTGCTTCAGATCAAGTGTCATGTCAACCCCCCAAATATGATCAACAAATATAACAATAATTCACATTTCTCAGTTTGTCTGTGCTCAGGTGTGCACAGTAAATACGCGGTGCATGTGCCTATTTTCTCTCAACCACATACACAGAGAAAGAAAGAGAAAGAGTGAGAAAGAGAGAGAGAGAAAGAGAGAGAGTGAGTGCAAATGAGCGAGCGATGGGCAGCTACATCAAACAGCTCCGAGCATCTGGGCTCATGTGTACCTCCTCAGAGACAAAACACCTTAATGGCCTTGCGGTCAGATAGCGCAGGGTGGTCCTCCGCCTCCATGTTCTGGGCTGAGGGAAGGCCAGGAGCTGCCCAGAGGCGGAGCACCCTGCTCCAGGTTTGGAAGAGTAAATATATATTATCTGCCATAACACTGAAACCACCTCCTGCATCTTGACTGACTGTCTATTTTATCGGCTCTACTTACCGTATAGGAGCGCTTTGTAGTTCTACAATTACAGACTGTAGTCCGTCTGATTCTCTGTAAACTCTGTAACCCTGCTCTTTAATGGTCAGGACCCCCACAGGACCACCACAGAGCACTCATCTTTCTTTAGTCCTACATCAGTGCTCACAGGACGCTGCACACAGGTCACTGTTGTCTGGATAGTTTTGGTTGGTGGACTATTTTCAGTCCAGCAGTGACACTGAGGTGTTTAAACACTCCAGCAGCACTGCTGTGTCTGATCCACTCACACCAGCACAACACACACTAACACACCACCACCACGTCAGTGTCGCTGCAGTGCGGAGAATGACCCACCACTGAAATAATACCTGCTCTGTGGGGGTCCTGACCTTTAAAGCACAGGGTAAAAGGGGGCTAATCTTCTGCACACCTGTTGGCAGAACTGGAACAGGGTTTTTCGCCTATTCTGAGCTAAAAAGGGACTAAAACTAAAACTAAACGAGACACTCAGAAATGCAGGGAAGGTCAGGGTAATTGCCCCAGCCGGCTCAGGGTGCAGGCCATCTGTGGGTCAGATTAGGGCCTGAGGGAGATGAGTTTCTGTCTAATAGCCTCTGCTTCAAAAACAACTCGGAGGTCAACTTTTACCAGAGAAGTGACACACGAACAAAGGAGCGTTACGAACTACAAGTCAGGACCAAACACATCAGATCTGACCAGCCAGAGAAAGCTTCGGTCATTGTGTTTAAAGAAAAGCCCGTACGATACGGTGATTATACTGGAGGTGTGGTCAGACATATCATACACCAGATGCTTTGAGTTGTCCACAGCTTTTTTAGAAACAGCAACCAAATACAATGCAATACAAAACACTGATGGTCAAAAACTAATATCATGTGTGGTTTGTCTTCTACACTAAAGCTTTCAATTGTTTGCACAAGCCCAACAGCCAGAAGACCAAAACTGACCTGACTCTTAAGAAACTGAGCCAGAAACTGACCCAAACATAGTCCCTATCACTTAAAGTCTATGTTACACCTGACAGATATCATTAGATAGGATTATATAAAAATATATACACTACTATTCAAAATCCTTTATCTCAACACCAGATATCTCCATTAATATTAACATACAGTGTTATGCTCATCAGTTTAATTGAAGGTCTAAAGGTATTTGTATCACTGACATACTAAAGAAAGCTGGTTCGAACAGCATTAGAGAGAAATGTGTGGTCTTTAATGTTAGTTAAGCCAGAGTCTGGTAATCAAGGACTACAAAATATCTATCTATAGCACGTTCTGGTGCGGTCTTCATTCTTACATGCACACATCAGCGAGAAACGAGCGAGCGTAGGTGCACGCAGCCATGTCAACACACACACACACACACACACACACACACACACACACACACAGCAGTGACGACCCGCTGGAGTGTGTGTACGTTCCTTCATACTTCATTCCAGCATCCAAATTTAGAAGCCGGGTGGCCTTTCATTACAGCAGCTTTCTCTACTCATTTTAGCAGACGCTCTGTTCCAGTCTGTAATCACCCGACTCAACCTCACCTCCCATACACACACACACACACACACACACACACACACACACAACTTCACCTCCCATACACACACACACATCAACCATCCATTTAGCACACAAACACATATCCTCCATTCATTCAGCACACACACACACACAACTTCACCTCCCATACACACACACAACTTCACCTCCCATACACACACACACACACACACACACACAATCTCACCTCCCATACACACACACACACACACACAACTTCACCTCCCATACACACACACACACACAACTTCACCTCCCATACACACACACAACTTCACCTCCCATACACACACACACACACACAACTTCACCTCCCATACACACACACACAACTTCACTTCCCATACACATCAACCATCCATTTAGCACACAAACACATATCCTCCATTCATTCAGCACACACACACACACACAACTTCACCTCCCATACACACACACAACTTCACCTCCCATACACACACAACTTCACTTCCCATATACACTCACACACACATCAGCCATCCATTCAGCACACAAACACACATCCTTCATTCATTCAGCACACACACATACACAACCTCACCTCCCATACACACACACACACAACCTCACCTCCCATACACACAACCTCACCTCCAATATACACACACACCCTCACCTCCCATACACATACACACCCTCACCTCCCATATACACACACACGCACACACACACACACACACACACACCCTCACCTCCCATACACATACACACCCTCACCTCCCATACACACACACACACACATTCAGCATACAAACACGCACATCCTCCATTCATTCAGCACACACACATACACAACTTCACCTCCCATACACACAAACACACAACTTCACCTCCCATACACACACACACACAACTTTACCTCCCATACACACACACAACCTCACTTCCCATACACACACACACATCAGACATCTATTCACCACACACACATACACATCACCTATCCATACAACACACACACACACATCACCTATCCATACCACAATCACACCCAACCATATACAACACACACACAACCTCACCTCCAATAAACACACACAAAACCTCACCTGCCATAAACACACACACACCAGCCATCCATACAACAAACAAACACACACATCCTCCATCCATATAGCAAACACACATACATATCACCTATCCATACAACACACACACCCAACCATACAACACACACACACACACATACATATCACCTATCCATACAACACACACACCCAACCATACAACACACACACACACATCACCTATCCATACAACACACACACACACACATCATCTATCCATACAACAATCACACCCAACCATACAACACACACACCACCTCACCTCCAATAAACACACACACCAGCCATCCATATACCAAACACACATACATATCACCTATCCATACAACACACACACCCAACCATACAATACACACACACACACACACACACACACATCACCTATCCATACAACACACACACACATCACCTATCCATACAACAATCACACCCAACCATACAACACACACACCACCTTACCTCCAATAAACACACACACCAGCCATCCATAAGCAAACAAACACACACATCCTCCATCCATACAGCACACAAACACACACATCCTCCATCCATACAGCACACACACATCACCCATCCATACAACACACACACACACACACCCAACCATACAACACACACACACACACATCACATCACCTATCCATACAACACACAGACACATCACCTATCCATACAACACACACACACACACACACACACACACACACATCACTTATCCATATAACACACACACATCTCTTATCCATACAACACAAACATCCAACCATACAACACACACACAAGCATACACACATGCCATATCCATACAGCACACTCACAGATATACACACACATATGCACCTCCCACCCATACAACACACACACACCTCCTATCCATACAGCACACCCACAAATCGTCCATTCATACATCACACACACACACACACACCTCCCATTCATACAGCACACACACACATCCTATCCATACAGCACACACACACACATATCTTCCATCATACAGCACACACACACACACACACACACACACTTTCCATCCATACAGCATTCACACACCTCCTATCAATACAGCACACACATTGAAAGTAAAGTAGGTTTTTGGTCTCTCCTGTAAAGTTGCTATTTTGGAAATAGTTTTTCATTGGACAGCGAGAATATATATATATATATATATATATATATATATATATATATATATATATATATATATACATACATACATATGCACAAAATCATCCATTGGTTACAAATCCATAACAAAATAATAAAAAAAATACACACTGACATTAGCGTAATCTAAAAAGTAGTCATTAGATTAATGGATTAAGAATTTAATCGTTAGGTGCAGTCCTAGTTCATGGTGCCTTCACCTGATGACGCTGGGATTGGCTCCAGCCCCCCTGTGACCCCGTCTAGCGGGATAAAGTGGAAAATAATGAATGGGATAAACCCAAGCAGTCAAGTTCCGCCAAATATTTAAGCTGTGAGCTACACTAGAATTTTGATTAATGCATATCGTCTCTGTCCAAAGCAAAACAAGAATCTGCCATATAGTAACTTTACAGGAGAGAACGAAAACATTCAAACTTTTTTATTGTGGACAGCGATGATATATGTATCTCACCAAAAGCAGAAATTGATATGACTACTAAAAATAAATGACCATATGATTCATTATTATACTATAAATTAGAACAAAAGGTGATTCAAAGCGATTCCCACACTCGTCCACCCACGAGACAAAAGCAAAAGCAGGCGCGCAAAAACAAGAACACAAAACAAGACAGCTGAGACGCCACTGAGCGCATCACCAGCAGATAACACTGCTCCTGCCTGTCTTCTTAAGACAACACAACATCACAGCAGTGGTTACTGTGTTCTCCACGCTTCAATCTCCGGCCAAATCACCAGCGCACGTGTGCGTGCACGCGCCAGCGAGTCTGAAAAACAGAAGGAGCTGCTGCCAGGTGTGCATTTGCGGCATCTCGGCACACTGAAAACAAACAAGTACACTAGAAAGTAGACAGCTCAGGACCGTCCCGGTCTTTAGCCCTCATACCTGGAAAAGAATTCGACTGGGCAAGACGTGTTTGATTTTTGATTATAGTTTTGTCCTGGAGCGATGAGGCCTAAGACTAAAAGTACAGTATATGGCTAAGGTTGCCAGGTGTCCAGTTTTTGAGCTCCGGTGCTCTGCAGCGGCATCTCTGACCGCATGTATTGCACTAAATAGCATGTCAAACAAGAGCACCACCCGTAGTTCAGTGACTATTTATTGTAAACACACCATAGGGTAATACACAGATTTAGATTAAGCCTGTGTTTAGACTCACAGGTGAAGTAAAACTATGTTATGGCAGTGTTCATAATAAAAACGTAATAAATCATAGGCTGTCGTTACATTCATAGTCACTTAAGTAGCTACACCTTATTCTCTACCTGCCTTTTCTATCCTAGAGTGACGCAGAGTTGATCGCTGTAATGGTCAGAGTTGATCGCTGTAATGGTCAGAGTTGATCACTGTAATAGTCAGAGTTGATCGCTGTAATAGTCAGAGTTGATCACTGTAATAGTAGTAGTAGGAGTAGTAGTATTAGTAGTTGTATAGCTGACTTATTTATACAGCAGAGGGTTTAATCTCTAACGCTCACTACAGATAACACAAAGGAAGAAATGCAACAACATATAAATGTAATTTTGAAAGTGTGTTAAAACACAAAAACAAAAGGTGATAGATACATACTGGTGTCCACACTGACCCCCCTACAGCTGGAGCTTGACTGGAGGCAGAAAGTGACAGTTAGCATAGCAGTGTCGGGTGGAAACAGTTTGTATTATCTGGACACCTTCACCAGTTATTTTAATGGTTTGCCAGCAGAACGCAAGCAATAGGGTGAGCTTTCCTGACCCATACTCACCATCGGGTCAATGTTTCCAGCTAATTAAAAAAAAACCACAGCGTCTATATACAAAACATAGACGCTTAGGACAAACAAACCTCTTGATCTCAAAATATTTTAATTCTTGAATACCAAGATTTGCTGGCTGATGTTTGTGTATTACGAATACAACTACACAACACATAGCCTATTATGCAATATTATATTGGGGTAGTATGAACTTTTTCATTACTGAATGTAAATCACTAGAACTGCTGCTGCTATATTATAATTTCATGCTGTACTTTTAATGTATGCCCTCTATGGACTGCATATCATTGCTGCCCAAAGAAAAGAAAAAAAGTCCATTTTGTTGATTTAAATTTTTCAACATCATTTGAAGAGCTGCAGTTTATATTGTGTGAATGTTATGATAATTGAACCAATAGAAATGCTCCAAAATAGCTTGGGAAATTTTCTGGTTCCACTGACTTACATTGAAAGTAAAGAAAGTTTTTGTCTTCTCTTGTAAAGATACTGTTTTTGAGACACTTGTTGTCCATTGGACAGTGACGACATGTGAATATTATCTAGATCTATTGGTTACAGCAAATTCATGTTCTAATGGATTTGTAATGTAACGTAAATGTCTGCCTTTGGCCTTCTGATGGTTAAAAATGAAAATGATTACTTTCCATCCATATTCTGGCATCTAGCTGTGAAAAAAGTAGTTATTCCCCTGATTTCTGCTGTGCTTTTGGTCCACTAGTTTCTGCTGGTTTTCAGTGACATAACCGTGATGTCCACACCAAATTGGTCTACAGATAGTTAGAAACACCAGAGGTACCAGCTTGAGCAGTATGATGGTATGTTGGAGCAGCTCTCTTTGTATGTTTATTAATTGGTACATCTACTTTAGATGTACTCATTTATTCCCCAAACTTAGTCGTGCTCAATTCCTCCCACTGGTTTAGTCTCTACTATCACACGATGCTGCCAAACTGGGGGGGTGAAGGGTAGCATGTGCTTCCTCTTAGACACCATTACTGCTGTTTTCACTAGCACTGTGGGGATAATTTCATCACTAAGTTCTAAACGGTTTTCCTACAAGAGCTATGCAGCGTCTGTCAATCCACAAGTTCTGGCTGGACACAAGTAATGAAGATGAGTGCCAGGTTGAGCAATATGGCAGCATTTAATTGTTATTGTGATAAATTTGCTTTTCTGAGGGTACTGTAGATATCACCAGTAAACAACAGCATGTTTCATTGCAATGAGTGTAGAATTAGTTCAAGATACTGTTATTTTCTAAAGACACACAAGCATCAAATATAGTAACTTTACATTCAACCATCCATTATCTTCCACTTTATCCCGCTGGTCAGGGTCATGGGGGAGCTGGAGCCAATCCCAGCGTCATAGGATGAAGGAGGAGTACACCATGGACAGGTCCCCAGTCCATCGCATGGCCAACACACACTCACACCTACAAGCAGTTTAGAGCACGTGTCAAACTCAAGGCCCACCACGTCCTTTTTTGTGGCCTGTGAGAGTCTGAAAGGTCTTAGTGTCTATAAATAGGTCAGAGGCGTGCTATGACCAAAAACTACACTTCCCACAATGCATGTTGATTATGTTGCGGCTTACTGCCACTAGACGACAGTGTAGTTATTGATGTGATAACGAGGCTGATCCCATAACGTCCAGAAAAAGAAAAGTTGATGCAGATGGACGGCTGTTTCAACAAAGATGGGAAGCGAATACATGTTCGTGCTTGTGTTTTGAAGCAACATGTCGGTTATTAAAGAGACAGTCTACGCCGGCATTTTGACACCAAGCATGGAGCTAACTACGGCCAAGCTAGCCTTCAAGAAAAGCAACAGATTGCACAAGAATTAAAAGGCAAACTGAAGTCGCAGCTGAATCTGTTTACGAAAGCCAAAAACAATGCTGCAGTGAAAGCTAGCTTTATTGTGGCTGAAGAAATCGCCTGAGCTTCAAAGTGTTTTTCAGAGGAAGCGTTTCGAAGCAGTGCTGCTGAAGGTCTGTGAGCAGGTGTGTCTTGAGCAGGTGTGTCCCGACCAGATTCAGACTTTTAAAAATTTCTGTTTGTCAAGAAATACCATCACTGACGAGTTAAGGAACCAGCAGACCAAGGAGTCACGCAGCTATACAGCTTTTTCATCAACTGTTGATGAAACACAGATATGTGTAGTTGCTGTTGCAATGTATTTAGTGTTTGCAGGTTTTATGTGTTTATGCAGACTTATGTTTATTGTATTCAAAGCATCTCATTAGTTTTATGCAAGGCTGTTTTTTTATCTGTTCTTAGCAGCTCACAATTTTTGATTTTATACTAATTAAGCCTCATTTCAGTCAAACGTTTTGACCAAAGTTAATATTATAACTTTTGTTTGATGTTATTTTTTATTCACTTGAATAGTTTGATCCTTGATTGATGGAGTTTGTGGATTTCAAAACATGACAAATTAAAAGGATTTAGGTTATAACAGAGCAATATTTTTTCCATGCAGCTGTAATGCTTTAATTGAATAAGTAATACATTCAGAGTTATTTAACATTAAGTAGTAGTTACATTCGTTTTATATTACATTTTGTTACATCTATAAGTTAGATCTGGCCCTTTGAGGACAGCCATTATGCCGATGTGGCCCTCAGTGAAAATGAGTTTGACACCCCTGGTTTAGAGTGACTGCTCAACCTAACATGAATGTGTTTGGACTGTGGGTGGAAATAATATAGTTCAAATAATATACGAAAATTTAAATAGACAAAAACGAGATTCTTAGAAAGCCAACGATATACGATACACTGAATTAAACTAATGGCTTCACTGCTTTAACCCTACTGAAGCTTTATGACTGTTTTAAGATGTCAAGCAAAATAGAGTGATACTTATCATCTATGAAAATGTATGGAAGAGTAGAATGAAGTTATATTTTGCCATATCGTCCGACCCTACATGAGTGACAAAATTCCAAGTGAGAAAACAAATAAGGTACTGATTTCTGAATATTTCCATAAGGCCACAATAAAATGCTTAATTACAACATGCTGAGTGTCTTTTCCTATACAGTCTAAAAACCAACAATTTATAGTATAAGCACACCATTACAATCACACTTGATCACATACAGATGCATGTTAAACAAAGAAATTCAAATAGCTCTTAATACTTTATTAATTCAATCCACAAGTTTTGTAAATAAACCTTGTTACTTACATTTCTTTAATTTACTATACAGTGAGATGCAAACGTTTGGTTAAATGACATGTATTTCTTGACTTTTTTAACTAAAAACATCCTCAAAGAACACACATTTGTATATTTTGATGCCCAATCACTGCTTATTTGCTAAATTTAACACATAGAAGGGGGAAAGAAATGTGTTCTGTGGAAAGTTATGTCACATTTCATGACTTATTTTTTATATACAATATCTTAAACCCAAATGAATACAGACTGCGCACTATATTTCTGCAGTTCTCTGTTTTCTCTAAAGGATGTGTTAACAAATTGACTCTAAAACGCAATAGAGGCAGCCAAACGTTGCTTTTCACTTTAGGTACCTTCAAATGTAACATCATTAGAATGGCATATAATTACACATACCATAATAGAGCATATTGGCTATGTTGCTGACACCACTTAGGCTCTGTTCACACTGCAGGGCAAATCCCATTTTCTCTTTTATCCAACTATCAAATAACAAATGATCAAATCTGATGTGTTTAGTGAGTCTCTTCAGTGCGTCCACCAAACTACTACAACAATCAAGCTATATTTCACAATAACATTTCACATTTAATTGACTACAGTCTAAACAGAACAGGGCATCAGAGGAAGCTGGCCTGCTTAACAGACTCCTGATCAAATCAGATCTGACCATTCAAACTAAGTCACGTATCCAGAAATCCTCGAACAAATATATAGCTTGAATCTGATTGGAAAAGGTCAGATTCTGAGTGGCCTGCTGTTCAGACTACAGAAAGCCAGTCCTTCTCAAATGCTGGACAATTGGATTTGAGATCTTTGTTTGAATAAGGCCTAAATTTCCATGTTTTGTTTATAGACAAACACTGTGTCTATTAGAGATTGCTGAACAACTCCACACGGTTGGGGACACGTGTGAGGACACAGACGTTCATTGCATTGTAAATAAGTGGCTATAGGCTCCCATTACTTGTTAGCTACGATAGCTCCAGTGCAAAGAAGCAAACGTCAGACACCACTTGGCTGATTGACTACACTTGGTGTAATCGGAAAACTGTCTAAGTCTGATCGTTGACCGACCCATCCCGAGGGCCAGGAATATGACCTTTTCCCAACGGTTGTCTAACCATTTAAAATGGACAGCTCCTACTTACAGACATGCAGGCAAAAACCAATTCTCCAAACCAAAACCTTCCCCTCTCTCTCTCTCTCTTTCTCTCTCACTGTGAATATATGACTTACGCCCAGCAGTGCGGCTGCCATCCCCCTAAACTGAAAGCGGACCCATGTGGCATTCTGATTGCCCTCTGCAAGCCCCTTAAACTGCCTATTCTTTGGGGGCGCATAAGAGATCTGACATGTACTTAACTCTCAATGGATGAATATGTACAGAAATATATATATACGCAGCATAAAGCACTAATGGACGAGCGTCAGGCCGGGCAGCCTTGGAGCTCAGGCTGGGAAAGTGGAAAGCTGAGGGGAAAAACACACCATATGACTAATATAAAATAAGCCCAGAAAGACAGTGAGTCATTTGACTCGGGTTAAATGGCTCAAATTAACATTAAAGGCGCTGGGCTCCCTTAAAAAGAGCACTCTATAGGTCCCATTAGCCTGCAAAGGCTACAACCTGGGTAAAGGCAATGGATCTCTATGGGATCCTATGAAAATGAAATATAGGGTGATCTGCTGTTCTGCATGGAATATACAGCCACATTTTTCAGCCATATTTGACTTTTCAATGGATAGCAGATCCGTTTGGCCAGTCGTTTACAGAACCGTGCTGAAGGCAGGGTTCACTCTTCTGGAGTTTAAAAATGATTAAAAAATATAGAGCAAACCGGACTCTAACCAGGATATGTAGACCACCAATACTGTCACCATCAGATATACCGTACTAAAGTTTTACCTGTCAAGAAGCCCCCACAGAGTGACTAGCAATGTACTGACTAGCTCAGAGCCCAAAACACTTTTTAAGGAATGAGTGTATTATCACCAGTACAAACACCAGATCTGATTAGATGTAAATAATCATACATACAATACAAAGTAACATGAATATCTTATTGTGAGAGAAGTAGATTAGATCTTGAACTCCAGTTTGAAGAAGTTAGGTTCCAGATTTCTCCTGGACGCCCCAGACATTGTATGAATGTGTTCAGTTCCTTCAGCAGCAAATCTTGATTTAGCTTAATGAAGTACTGAGCAGTCAAAGCAGGTATTAGATGAGAACTGTAAATAATACTGGGTTGTTTTCACAAGGAGAAGCTTGGAAAGGGTTACATAAACACACTGACATTATGTAAAGTGTTTAGCTCAGAAAATAAAAAGTACCAGTCTGGGGGAATATATATATATATATATATATATATATATATATATATATATATATATATATATATATATATATATATATATATATAATGACTGTCCATTTTTGTCGATTTTGAGTTTTCAACATCATTTGAACACGCCAAGAGTCGTTTACATTGTGTGGAAACTTCATGATCCAATAGGAATGCTCCAAAATAGCTTTGAAAAATTCTGGTTCCATTAACTTACATGGATAGTAAAGTTTGTTTTTGCAATTTTGGACTGCACACTCATGCACAATAATTATTACAATTTTTTTACAATTATTTTCTATATGGTAAAAAAGAGTAACTGCTTTCTGTAGAAAATCTGTTAACTTATATTCATTTAGAAAATCAACTGCATGTTTAATTTCATTGGAGATGTTTAAGTATGACTAATAATAATATAATAAATAATATAATATAATAATAAATAAATACATAAAAATCGGTGATGTGCATGTGTTGATTCTATCCAGGGTCAAACTGCAGGGTCAAACTGCCAATCCTTCCTCTACACCTCTCTCTCTCTCTCTCTCTCTCTCTCTCTCTCTCTCTCTCTTTCTCTCTCTCTCTCTCTCTCTCTTTCTCTCTCTCTCTCTCTCTCTCTCTCTCTCTCTCTCTCTCATGTGAACGGTAATGGTAATGGGACTGGCCGACAGTGGGCTGATTGTGGCCGGTCGCTTTGGGCCAGCGGCTCCAGCGTACGCTTCTGTTTGGCTCCGCCGTACCTGTTTGCTTTTCTCTCAATGAGCTCCTTTGAACAGCTCTGCTCGAGGAAGACGAAAGAAAACACAGGCGCACATACAGGGGCGGCTCGAAATTTACAGCAACAAGATAAATATCCGGCGGTGCTGGCGGCGGGGCAGACGGACCTCTGATTACAGAGCAAATACACGTAATCGCATAAATCTGCAATTGTTGCATTAATCTAGCCGGCAGAAACGGTGACCTGGTGAAGCGAACGACATGACTTGGGAGTAAAGCGTACGAGAAAGTCAGCACAGTGGAGCAGCTTCTGCATCTCCTTCAAAACAGCTACAAACCACAGCTGTAATGTATAATGTATAAATGACCATCATATTCCAGGTAATGTTGTTCATGCCATGTAGGCTGCAATCAAGTGGTGTAGTAAACAGAACACAGTCAAACAGCACACAATTTCAAGATTCTAATTCCTAAGAATCAAGCAGTATGTAATGATACATATACACTACTGTGTAAAAGTCTGAGGCACCTAAACTGATTGTTTAAAAGTCTTTATCTAATCAAAAAGTGTATTTTAACCACCAGATCTGATTAGAACAGATGTAAATAATCATACATACAATACAAAGTAACATGAATATCTTATTGTGAGAGAAGTAGATCAGATCTTGATCTCCAGTTTAAAGAACAAAGCATAGTTCCAGATTTCTCCTGGACGCCCCAGACATTGTATGAATGTGTTCAGTTCCTTCAGCAGCAAATCTTGATTTAGCTTAATGAAGTACTGAGCAGTCAAAGCAGGTATTAGATGAACAAGAGCATTTTAAATACAATAACATCGCTAGGTACTGTATACACTACCACTCAAAAGTTTGGGATCACAGTGAAATGTTCTTGTTTTTAATGGAGTATCTTCTTCCTTAACACAACAATGGACTGACGGGTCTCTAAAGAAAGTTGTTTCTTTCTGGTCATTTTGAGTCGGTCAGCAAGCCATCAACTGCTGATCTTCAGATACTAAACTAACCTAGAATGTTGTTCCCTTTTATACTCACTTATTAGTAGAATGTTTTTCAGCTGTGATCACAATTGAGCAAGAGTGTCCTAACAACCAATTAGTCCAATAACATCCTTAACTTGGATTGGTGGTCGTACCAGGAGATTTAGACAGAGGACTGAGAATTACTGATAATAGACTATATGTAAAATAAGCCTCTATACAAAAATAGACTTTAATACAAACATTTTTATTCTTTAAAAATCATCTGATACACTTACATTAATTGTGAAATGGACTGTATTGTTTGTGAATTGCATGAAAATTGCATGAAATGAAATTCTAAAGTGATCCTAAACTTTTGACCGGTAGTGTACGTGGAAACAGTTTGACCTGCCCATTCATGCTGAAGTCATAAGGACCAGGCTGATCAGACACAGCAGTGTTTAAACACAGTGTCCACTCACGGTCCACTCCATTGGACACTCTTCGTCGGCTGGTCCACCTTGTAGATGCAAAGTCAGAAACGATAGGTCAGCTTGTGTTCTCTAGTCCTTCATCAGTGGTCACAGGACTCTGCCCACAGGACGCTGCCCACAGGACACTGCTGGCTGGATAGTTTTGGTCGGTGGACTAAGGTGAGGTGTTTAAACACTGATCCACTCACACCAGCACAACACAGACTAACACACCACCAACATGTCAGTGTGTCAACGCAGTGCTGAGAATGATCCACCACCCAAATAATACCTGCTCTGGGGAGGTCTTGTGGACGTTCTGACCACCCATATATCACATCATCTTAAAAAGATATTGGGGAAATTCCACTGTCCACTCTCATGTAAACAAAGTCATTCAGAACTGATGGACGTGACATGAATCATGTTGAAAACGGTAAGAGTATAATAATAATAATAATAATAATAATAATAATAATAATAATAATAATAATAATAATAATAATGTATTAAATCTTTAGCCAATCAATTTATCAGGACTATCGTTACACAACAAATCAGCCGCTAGGAAAAAAAACTGTCTCTGCTGTTAGAGTGAGGCGTCTGATACGTGTCACCTCCTCTGAGAACAATTCCGACTCTGTCTGATTCTCTAAAACAGAGCATTTCACATCAGACCGCTCCTAATGACTGTTTACACCTTAAATGTTTAATTATGCAGAAATGTAGAAAAATGGGTGGAATCCCACTTTGAGCGCTCCTTCCATTGCTTTGGCAACAGCCGGTAATTACAGATCATGCCAATAAAGCCATTTGAATGTGAAGGTGAACGGGCCCAGCACACATCGCAGACAAGCAGAGGCTTTTACTGATCGCCAGCAAACGTCCCCCCGTGTTTGTATTCTCCTCCATACCTGCGCACACGTATACGCTCCCATTACGCCACCGGCTGAACCCGCAGCGAGGACACCGCCGTTCGTGTCTTTCTAGAAAACGACTGGAAACTTGGTCGCCTCCTCATCACTTCCCTCTCCTGCAGCTGACTGGGCCAGCGGAAGGCGCACTGCAGCGCCGGAACATACACACTCATTCATACGGGCCGGTCATAAAGACAAACGTAAATCTCTGACTTTTCCACTCGGCGAGCAGCTCAATGCAAACACGGAGCACACGCAGCCTGGGGACTCAGCCTTAAATCTAAAGTAGAAGACTTCCCTGTGAAAAACTACAGCCCAGCCAGCGCTCTGCATCCTCAACACGGCCTCAGCTCCTTCCCAGGAGAGAACCTGTTCACACTTTCACACTAACATCTAAAGGAGGGCTGTCAAAACTATCAGTGCTCACTTACATAAACAAGTCTTTTGTTAAGTAAATGATCTAAAATGTAGTTTATATATATATATATATATATATATATATATATATATATATATATATATATATATATATAAAATTACAGGAGCGAACAAAAACCTTCTTTAGTTTCAATGCAAGTCAATGGAACCAGATTTTTTTCCCAAGCTATTTTGGAGCATTTCTATTGATCCATCATTAACTATGAAATTTTCACACCATGTAAACGGCAGTTGTTGTGTTTAAATGATGTACACAAAAATTGAGATGCATGTTTTTCTTTGGATTGCGATGATATGATGCTGCGGAAATTGTTCTAAGCTTTCTAGACATTGTTTCCATGTTTAGGTAATTTCATTATGTCAACCTATCCGACTACACTGGCAGATCAGGCTTTTTTTTAAAAGCAAGCACAACTCTGATAATAAATTGGGACAATGTGACTTCACAAATTATGTAAAACCTTTAAAAAAAACAAGTTAAATAATTCTATAATAAACTATTTCAGCATAAAAATTATTAGATGGCTTTTTTTTTCTCAAACATAAAAACTTTTTATCAAACTCAAATCATGTGTTACACGTACAATCACAAAGCAAAACGAAATTGCACTGCACTTTCTACATTTCCTCACCTTTAATAATGACCTGAAAGTAAGAAATTACTGCAGGGGAACTTCAGTGCAACTCTCAGGTAATTTTTGTTTCACTATCTATTTCTTTGTATTTTCCCATTCCATGTTAAATGGTGTAGCAGTTAGGCTCCTTTCAGACACCTCAGCTTCTTGTTTAATTTTTCCCATTCCACCTTAAATGGTGCAGCAGTTAGGCTCCTTTCAGACACCTCAGCTTCTTGGTTGAATTGTCCCATTCCACGTTAAATGGTGTAGCAGATAGGCTCCATTCAGGACCCTCAGCTTCTTGTTTAATTTTTCCCATTCCACCTTAAATGGTGTAGCAGTTAGGCTCCTTTCAGACACCTCAGCTTCTTGGTTGAATTTTCCCATTCCACATTAAATGGTGCAGCAGATAGGCTCCTTTCAGCTTCTTGGTTGAATTTTCCCATTCCACCTTAAATGGTGTAGCAGATAGGCTCCTTTCAGCTTCTTGGTTGAATTTTCCCATTCCACGTTAAATGGTGCAGCAGATAGGCTCCATTCAGGACCCTCAGCTTCTTGGTTGAATTTTCCCATTCCACCTTAAATGGTGTAGCAGATAGGCTCCATTCAGGACCCTCAGCTTCTTGGTTGAATTTTCCCATTCCACCTTAAATGGTGTAGCAGATAGGCTCCTTTCAGAAACCTCAGCTTCTTGTTTAATTTTTCCCATTCCACCTTAAATGGTGCAGCAGTTAGGCTCTATTCAGACACCTCAGCTTCTTGTTTAATTTTTCCCATTCCACCTTAAATGGTGCAACAGATAGGCTCCATTCAGGACCCTCAGCTTCTTGTTTAATTTTTCCCATTCCACCTTAAATGGTGCAGCAGATAGGCTCCTTTCAGAAACCTCAGCTTCTTGTTTGAATTGTCCCATTCCACCTTAAATGGTGTAGCAGTTAGGCTCTATTCAGACACCTCAGCTTCTTGTTTGAATTGTCCCATTCCACCTTAAATGGTGTAGCAGTTAGGCTCCTTTCAGACACCTCAGCTTCTTGGTCGAATTTTCCCATTCCACCTTAAATGGTGTAGCAGATAGGCTCCTTTCAGACACCTCAGCTTCTTGTTTAATTTTTCCCATTCCACCTTAAATGGTGCAGCAGATAGGCTCCCATTCAGGACCCACAGCTTCTTGTTTAATTTTTCCCATTCCACCTTAAATGGTGCAGCAGTTAGGCTTCTTTCAGAAACCTCAGCTTCTTGGTTGAATTTTCCCATTCCACCTTAAATGGTGTAGCAGATAGGCTCCTTTCAGAAACCTCAGCTTCTTGGTTGAATTTTCCCATTCCACCTTAAATGGTGTAGCAGTTAGGCTCCTTTCAGAAACCTCAGCTTCTTGGTCGAATTTTCCCATTCCACCTTAAATGGTGTAGCAGTTAGGCTCCTTTCAGACACCTCAGCTTCTTGGTCGTATTTTCCCATTCCACCTTAAATGGTGTAGCAGATAGGCTCCATTCAGGACCCACAGCTTCTTGTTTGAATTGTCCCATTCCACCTTAAATGGTGTAGCAGTTAGGCTCCTTTCAGACACCTCAGCTTCTTGTTTAATGTTTCCCATTCCACCTTAAATGGTGCAGCAGTTAGGCTCTATTTAGGCACCTCGGCTCCTTGGTTGAATTTTCCCATTCCGCCTTAAAATGTCCCGCAATTACACTCAGACACCTAAATCGTTGTTATTGACATCTTTTACCTCATTGGCTGTTCCCTTCCCCCTCTCTTGAGCACGAGCTTAAAGGCCCCTCATTACTGATTGGCTGGAGAAGTGCTGTGATGCTCCAACCAAGCCATTTAGTTTTTTTTCTCAATTTACTAAGCCAAGGCCGTATACCAACGCCAGATATCTCCTCCAGCACACCAGGAACAGACAGCTAGCGCACGGAGAAGAGATGCTCACCTGAATTGAACAAAAAAGTGTATTGGATTAAAATCGCATACTGCACCTTTAATGTATAACTGTCTGTAAGGGAGCTTTGATAAACATGACAAACTCATCTGGAGCCCATTATCACCACTGTGAACAACTCTGACTCAACATCTGACTGCAAGCTTCTTTAGAACAGCGTGTTTCGCATCAAACCTCTCCCCCAAGGACTGTGTTTACATATCGTTTTAAAACAATGTCTATCTTAAGACAAAGCCTATCTGTTCACGGTGCAGAACAGGCTAGTCGATGCCACGGAAGAAAGATAGCGCCGGCTTTAAAGTCAGATGATGCCGTTGTATCTAGAGGAGACGGCGGGTGGTTCGGGGTCACGTACAATACAGGAGAGAGTTCTTATTTCTCACACTGGATTCACAGCATCTTACGAAGGAACAAGGGGCCAGAAACGTTTGTGTGGGTTTTAAACTGAGCGTCACAACAACAGATGCTGATATTGACACTGAGACGAGCATCGTCTCACATCAAAGATGCCAAGCAAGCCCCCAAAAGCCCCAGCAGAACTACTGCTGAGCAGCAATATTGGGAAAGGAGTGTGTGTGTGTGTGTGTGTGTGGCCAGTGAAGCATAAAAAGACCGAGCAGCATGCCAGCTTCGGTCTCTCAGCTCCTCTGTAGAGCCAGCTGCTGCTCTAACTAACAACCAGAGAGGACCAACAATTGAGCCATGAGGAACACCACGCCAAACTCCAAGCACAAGTACGAACCAGCCAAAGCGTGAAGACGTAATGGCTCAGCGTTGAGCCAGAACCTGCAGGTGGTCTGACTAAATGTCTCCCACAGAGAAGACGTATCTAAGAAAAAGAAAAAGGAAAAAAAGCATGAAGTACAATGAATAATGCACTTCATTGAAAGCCTTTTATTAAGAAAAAGTGAATTTTTCTCACGTTTATGAAACACGGGAGCTTGATTTGACACGCAAACGTCGTTAAAAGTTAAAAACCTACTTCAATCCCCAGTAAATATAGTCCACAGTAAATATAGTCCACAAAGCTGGCCCATTTTAAATACACTGTTTTCATGATGGCATGAAAGCCAGCGTACCATCGCTGCTCAAAGGAAAACACGTGTCTCCAAAATGACAACTTCACAGGAGACCTTCTTCACTTTCAATGGAAGTCAATGGAATCAGAATTTTTCCTATTTTAGAGCATTTCTATTGGTCCATTCATCATGAAATTTCTAAGTGGTTGTGTTCCAATGATGCAGAACAATAAAAATAGTCAAAAATGGAGATCCGTTTTTCTTTGGACAGTGGAGATATTTACAATGCCCCACCCATTCAAGCCAGACTTCTGACAGCCAGTAAGGTCAGTAAGGTCCAGTTAGAGGAAATTTCCTAAGGCCAAGGTCTGGACGGTCATTATTTCTAACTTGTGTTCTGATTCAGTGGTGTATCCTGTTTACTGAAGTAGCCTAGTATCAGCATCTTATACCATCAGCTACTGAAACACCAACACATCACACATACCATTCAGTATATTTCAGTATATTTACTGTTTAAATGCTGAACTGAATGAATTATTTATGAACTTCTAATAAATGTTTTTTACTCACTTTAATAAAAAACAAGAGCTACATAAAAAAAGAACACTTTTGAAAATATTATATTATATTATAGAAACAATATTGAAAGAAATCCAGGTCCAACTTCCCAATAAGCCAACCAGAGACGACAGTGACAAGAACTCCCTCCACACCGGATAGTAAAACAAGTACGAATATAATTAGAATAAAAGTCACGGTTTTATTGTTGATGTATAATGAAAACAAATATCTCCAAAAGAGGAACTTTACAGGAGAGGCCAAAAACAGTCTTTACTCTCAATGTGAGTCAATGGAACCAGAATTTTTTCCAAGTGATTTTGAAGCATTTCTATTGGTCCAATCATCATGAACATTGTACACAATGTCAACGGCATCTATCGTGTTCAAATGATGTAGAAAAATGAAAATCGAAAATTGAGATGCCTGGTTTTCATTGGACAGCGAGGATATGCAGCAATGAATACAGAGACGAAACAGTATTGAAAACTTCTGAATGAGCCTTTTGTTTTATTCTCTGACTGCTGCATCTCGCGCCGTACCTCGCCTGTGTGGGCGCCACACTCCTGAATCTGCACAGATCTGATTGGCTGATGAGCGCCTTTGGTGATCTTACAATGCACGTGATTGGTCTGTGAGTTTACTGCACTACAAAGCCTGTATACTGTGAAGACAAGAAAAGATCCAGGGATTGGACAATGCTGGGGTCCGGACCATGATCCATCTATTAGTGACCTCTGATTTATAGTCATCACGGCACAGTAACAAAAACAGCCTGCTTAAATATTTAAAAAATGTTATCTTTTAGAATCATGTGAAAATTATTTTTCGCACATAAATTAATAACCAACATCAAAACGTGACCTAAAAGAAGAACGTACGAGAAAAACAAAGACCCCAAATAGAACTCAAACCCGAATGGTCTGAGAGTGGGCCTGGGTGACTGCTGATTAAAATGTGAGCAGTGGGAATAGTTTCCCGTAACTAAGTGGGGCGTGTTCAAGGCTTTTAGGGGTGGGGGTGGGGTGTGGGGGGGGTGCAGCTATTTTAATTACAGTATGGATAATCCTGTTAGCATGGTGCTAAGAGCTCAGAGCCTCTGACAAAAGAGCAGCGGGAGGAAGACATGCTCCATTTTTTTTATGGGATCCTGATTCTATGGCAACAGAGACAGGATGCTCCCAGGCGAACCACTGCTGACCGCTGCGGCCCCCAGATCCGCTTTATTGAGACAAGATATATGTTGTGCATAAAGAAGTGCAGGCTGTGATGGGAGAGGAGCCGGGAAACCAGCGCACACACACACACACACACACACACACACACACACACACACACACACACGTTTGTCTTACTATATTAGTGAGGTCATCCATAGGTTTCTATTGATCTTTGTTGTCCTATAACTAAATAATACTACACCTACACCTAACCCTAACCTTAACCTTAGTACCTTATATAATACTACACCTAGACCTAACCCTATACTTAACCTTAGTACCTTATATAATACTACACCTAAACCTAACCCTATACTTAACCTTAGTACCTTATATAATACTACACCTAAACCTAACCCTAACCTTAACCTTAGTACCTTATATAATACTACACCTACACCTAACCTTAACCTTAGAACCTTATATAATACTACACCTAAACCTAACCCTAACCTTAGAACCTTATATAATACTACACCTAAATCTAACCTTAACCTTAGTACCTTATATAATACTACACCTAAACCTAACCCTAACCTTAACCTTAATACCTTACATAATACTACACCTAACCCTAACCTTAACCTTAGAACCTTATATAATACTACACCTAAACCTAACCCTAACCTTAGAACCTTATATAATACTACACCTAAATCTAACCTTAACCTTAGTACCTTATATAATACTACACCTAAACCTAACCCTAACCTTAACCTTAATACCTTACATAATACTACACCTAACCCTAACCTTAACCTTAGAACCTTATATAATACTACACCTAAACCTAACCCTAACCTTAGAACCTTATATAATACTACACCTAAATCTAACCTTAACCTTAGTACCTTATATAATACTACACCTAAACCTAACCCTAACCTTAGAACCTTATATAATACTACACCTAAATCTAACCTTAACCTTAACCTTAGTACCTTATATAATACTACACCTAAATCTAACCTTAACCCTAACCTTAACCTTAGTACCTTATAAAATACTACACCAAACCCTAACCTTAACCTTAGTACCTTATATAATACTACACCTAAATCTAACCTTAACCTTAACACCTTATATAATACTACACCTAAATCTAACCTTAACCTTAACACCTTATGTAATACTTCACCTAAACCTAACCCTAACCTTAACCTTAGTACCTTATATAATATTACACCTACACTAACCCTAACCTTAACCTTAGTACCTTATATAATACTACACCTACACCTAAACCTAACCTTAACCTTACTACCTTATATAATACTACACCTACACCTAACCCTAAACTTAACCTTAGTACCTTATATAATACTACACCTAACCCTAAACTTAACCTTAGTACCTTATATAATACTACACCTAACCCTAACCCTAACCTTACTACCTTATATAATACTACACCTAAACCTAACCTTAACCTTAGTACCTTATATAATACTACACCTAACCCTAACCCTAACCTTACTACCTTATATAATACTACACCTAAACCTAACCTTAACCTTAGTACCTTATATAATACTACACCTAAACCTAAACTTAACCCTAGTACCTTATATAATACTACACTTAAACCTAACCTTAACCTTAGTACCTTATATAATACTACACCTAAACCTAAACTTAACCCTAGTACCTTATATAATACTACACTTAAACCTAACCTTAACCTCAGTACCTTATATAATACTACACATAAACCTAACCCTAACCTTAGTACCTTATATAATACTACACCTAAACCTAAACTTAACCCTAGTACCTTATATAATACTACACTTAAACCTAACCTTAACCTTAGTACCTTATATAATACTACACCTAAACCTAAACTTAACCCTAGTACCTTATATAATACTACACTTAAACCTAACCTTAACCCTAGTACCTTATATAATACTACACTTAAACCTAACCTTAACCTCAGTACCTTATATAATACTACACCTAAACCTAACCCTAACCTTAGTACCTTATATAATACTACACCTAAACCTAAACTTAACCCTAGTACCTTATATAATACTACACTTAAACCTAACCTTAACCTTAGTACCTTATATAATACTACACCTAAACCTAAACTTAACCCTAGTACCTTATATAATACTACACTTAAACCTAACCTTAACCCTAGTACCTTATATAATACTACACTTAAACCTAACCTTAACCTTAACCTTAGTATCCAAAAGACTCATTTTCTGCTCTATTAGATTTTTTTTAAAACTTGATTTTAGGAGAAAATGACGTGTCCTAAAGTGAGGACCAGCCTAAAAAAATCAGACTGTACTGTACTAGTGAGGACATGTGGTCCTCACAACTATACTTCTACAAGAACACACTCTCTCTCTCTCTCTCTCTCTCTCTCAGTGTGAAGGTGTTTTGTGTGTACGGTAAAGTAGGCCGTGCTTTGGGTCCAGCAGTACCAACCCGTCCAAGAGAATCCTACAGAAGCTCTGCCAGCATGCCTGGGCCCCGACCCCCACCGAGCCTGCCTCCCTTTGGGCAAACACCTGGACAGCTCACACAGGGATATCTCTGTCTGTGCGCATGTTTTGAAGATGTGAAGAATGGCACAAACAGGCCGAGTGTTGTAAACACTGAACGATTCATACGAGACCACCACAGTATTGACAAAACACCATTGTTGCAATTACATCACTACACTGCGGTTGCGATATATTCAAAAAATAGCAAAAATGGCATTTTTTAAATGTTTTTCTCTTTGTTTCGTATAGTACAAGCTGTTTCTGAACGAGTACACAAATATTTGCTCTGGGTATCACCCCTTAAAATATTATTTATGTTCCTAAATTGACCGTACTTGAAGTGTGCTGCTTCAGTTTATACAGTTCAAAAAAATGGGTGAAAGAAATCCAGGTCCAACTTCCCAATAAGCCAACCAGAGACGACAGTGACAAGAACTCCCTCCACGCCGGATAGTAAAACAAGTACGAATATAATTAGAATAAAAGTCACGGTTTTATCGTTGATGTCCAATGAAAACAAATATCTCCAAAAGAGGAACTTTACAGGAGAGGCCAAAAACAGTCTTATCTTTCAATGTAAGTCAATGGAACCAGATTTTTTTCCATGTGATTTTGAAGCATTTCTATTGGTCCATTCATCATGAACATTGCACACAATGTCAACGGCATCTATCGTGTTCAAAGGATGTAGAAAAACGAAAATCGAAAATTGAGATGCATGTTTTCCATTGGACAGCGACGATATGCAGCAATGAATACAGAGACGAAAAGGAGGAAGTCCCGTCTGAAGTCCCGAAGAAAGGACTGCTACGTTTGTGAGAGCAGGAGAAGATGTCGTCACTGATTAAGTAAGCAGATGGAATCTTTGGAGGTGCCGGTGGATCATGCAGATGAGTTTTCCACGAGGAGCTGGACGGGGCAGGGAAACTGGTCCAGAATGCAGGCAAACAGGGGACGGCAGATGATGCAGCAGCATCAGAGCACAGGATGGGCAGCCGTTCAGCATCAGAGTTGAGTTGTTGGGCTCTTCTGCACCTCTTAACCCCACACATGGTTGTGAACACGCCTCCTATACCCCAGGTGGTGCTGCTCACCAGATTGTTCAGAAGGTACATAACATGATGCACCATTGCTGTTCACTTACTGAGCTGAACATATGTGAAATGCTGCTAATGCCAGTAGACACGTGCATTGACCTGTGATATTTTAATTGAATTTGAATTGAATTTAATTGAAAGAAACAAATAAATTAAAAATATTCAATTCTATATTTGCGAGAATAATAACCAGAAACGGTTTCTGTGCTGCATTTTAGGGAAGAGGAGGGATTCTCCTTCAGAAGTTGTTATCTTAGTATATTTTCACCAGTACGAACACTGGATATCATTAGAACAGATGTAAATAAACCTACATACAATACAAAGTAACATGAATATCTTATTGTGAGAGAAGTAGATCAGATCTTGAGCTCCAGTGTGAAGAACAAAGTCTTCTCCTGGACATCCCAGACATTGTATGAATGTGTTCAGTTCCTTCAGCAGCAATCTTGATTTAGCTTAATGAAGTACTGAGCAGTCAAAGCAGGTATTAGATGAGAACTGTAACTAATACTGGGTTGTTTCCACAAGGAGAAGCTTGGAAAGTTAGATATACACAATTACGTATGTAAAAGCTCTACTTACTGTATTAATGTATTTGAATATTTAAATAATAAAATGTTTACTGAGTAAATAAAAGCTTTCTGTGTGTATAAATAGCTTTGTAAATATATTAATGAACCCAAGTGCTTAAAAATGTTGCACTACTGCATGTATATGCACTGGATTACAAGAATACCTCAACTAATCTGAACTGTGATTGGTCAGGATGCTCAAAGCATACAATAAATACCATGAATACATACTGCAGCCTTGTATACTACCAGTATAGCAATGGCTGTATCTTAATAATCATTATCAAAATTCTGTCACCCTAATTAATAAGAAGAAATAATAGTAATAACAACTCTAATTCTAATGCGGGCTGTCCTGTGATTGGTGAGCCGTATAAAGTATGGGCAGTGTTTGACTGAGACAGCTGTTTCACAGTTCATGCTGAAGCTCAGACCCTCATTCATCTTCATCATGCACTCCTCAGATGTGTGTGTATGTGTGTCCCACAGATACGTATGAACATCAGCAAAGTATCATGTGTGTCCTCTCTGATGAGCTCTCAGGGGGTGGTGGAGAGGAGGTCCCTCAGGCCTTTCATGTGCCGAACCTGGGCTCTTACAGTACTGCCCAAACGTCCATTCATCACTGACTTCATTTCCAGACAAAATAGCCATTAAGCACCAGTTTATTTATTATTCAGATGTTATTCCTGAGAAGATCAGATACAAGATAATCCACACACACACACACGAGGAAGGAGACAGTCGAAGGAAAATAAGTAAAAAAACATGTGTTTCCAAAACTGGAGTCAAATTAATATTGAAGGTTTCAGAGAAAACTGGACCAAGCAAAACCTGGTAGACCACCAAAGCGGTCCCTATCAGATAAACAGCTCTTAAAGCTTTGAGAGAGAGGAGAAACCAGAGGTCTGCTTTAGATCTGAGAACATCCACAGGTGCTTCTGTACATCCCTCCACTGCAGAGATGGACACTCGAGTGAGTGACTAGAGTTGAAGTCGCCTAGAAAAAGACTTTAGACTTCACTTGAAACTCGTCCCTAAAGACTCTCAACTTGTCTCGGACTCGTACAAAATAACTCGCGAACACTAAGAGTCAGTCCGTTATCCAGGCACTGTGTGCGAAAGTATAAGAAATGCTTTCGTTCTGTGTGTATGTTGCCGTACTTTTGTTTCAGTGATTTGGGACGCAGCCCCCTTTCTCGTGTAAAGGGTTCCGACGTGTTAAGAATGTGGGAAACAAATTAAAGACACTGGAACCACATCAAACTTTATAAGGCATCCCGGACAGGGTTGTTTACTAGTCACCTAGCAGTCGTGGGCTGAAGGTCAGGGATCCGGTCTTGTGACCGGAAGGTCACCGGTTCGATCCCCGGGATGCCCCAGGCCACGACTGAGGTGCCCTTGAGCAAGGCACGTAACTCCCAACTGCTCCCCGGGCACCATGGATAGGGCTGCCCACTGCTCCGGGCACGTGTGCTCACTGCCCCCTAGTGTGTGTCCACTAGTTGTGTGTATATGTGGGTGTTTCACTGCACGGATGGGTTTAATGCGGAGGTCAAATTTCGCTGTGTACAAATACATGTGGCTAATTCTGTTCTGTTCTAGCCGTCAATACAGCTAATATATAAAATACAGTTAATTTTTATCTCCTTATTTTCCCATCATGCATACTTTTGTTTCAGTGATTTGGGACGCAGCCTCCATTCTTGTGACATATTGAAACATCCGCTAATCGCATGCAGGAAATCAGAGAGAAGCGCCAAACGTGAACAAACGAGGGTGGCATGGCTTCAGCTAGAGCACCGTACATGGTAGCTATCATGCGTCCTCATTGAGCCAGACTCAGTGTAATAGCTTAATGTAATTGATTAAAAAAATTTAAATGTAATAGCAGTGCTATGTAAACATTAAGTTGTAAAGCAAATTATAATATAATGTAATCAGCAGTTGTTGTTTACTTTACAAAACACAAATCATACTACTTCTAGTTTGCTCTATAATCTAAAAATGTTTAAAGAGCTCAAAAACAAAGAAATTCTCGTTTTCTTTAAGTATAATAATGCATAGAATACAAACAAAGAAAAGGAAGCGCTGGAGTAAAAATTACAGTTGTGTTTAGCATACAGTTGATTATATATATATATGTCTCAAAACATAGTGAGTGTGTAAGTAGGCTGTCTAGATAGGCAGCTGTGTAAGTAGCAGTGTTCTCTCCTCATCTCTCCTCATAAAACAGATTACTGAGACTCTCTAGTTAGAGAGAGACTGCGTCACGCCACTGGTGGTTTAGCTGGTTGCTAAGTTACCAGCCGGCATCCAAAACAATAGCCCGAGCCTTAAACATCTGATAGCATAAATGCTAATGGCTTGAGTATAAAACTGCTAAATGGTGAAGGACTCGTTACAGAGTTGATAATAAAAAACTGTTTTGTGTGATTATAAGACCAGAAACACATTAAAACTCCAGAGAGAATCAAAATAACTCACATTTTAAAACCACTTCACTGCTCATAGATTAGCCTGCGTTGCTTCATGGGATTGTCTTAGCGGCTGAGGAAGAGTTTGATGCTTCTTTAAAATCAGGTCTAAATAAGTTTCTCAGTAAACAGCATGTTTAAGGTATGTAAGAATTGGGACAGTCTACATGTCTGGAGCGCATACTATGACGTTAAATGCTGCCTATGTAGGAGATCAGTAGGTTTTGAGACACACCCATAGACTTAAATATGTTATAATGACTTGAGACTTGGCCTGGACTCTAGCCTAAAGACTTGTGACTTGACTTGGACTTGTATTTTGTGACTTGTGAACATCTCTGCTGCTCCACTGTGAGAAGACACCATGATTACCGAGAGCCTGAACGGAAGTTGCTTGTTGCCTAGTCTGAACGTAAACTGACACTATGTTCAGGTTTATGGGCGGCTAGAGCTTAACTGGTAGTTAAACACTCTTCGTAACATAGTTTCAATGAACAGGTGGTGAAAGTCCTCCTGGTCGGTAGGTTAATCTATTGGTCAGCATCCAGCTCTGCAGGACAGACTACACATCTTCAAATAACTTTGATTTATATTTGTGCTTCTGTTTCTGTTGTTTCATTTCATGCAATTTTTATGCAATTCACAAACAATATTGTCCATTTCACAATTAATGTAAGTGTATCAGATGATTTTTAAAGAATAAAAATGTTTGTATTAAAGTCTATTTTTGTATAGAGGCTTATTTTGTATATAGTCCTATTATCAGTAATTCTCAGTCCTCTGTCTAAATCTCCTGGTACAGCCACCAATCCAAGTTAAGGATGTTATTGGGCTAATTGGTTGTTAGGACACTCTTGCTCAATTGTGATGCACAGCTGAAAAACATTCTACTAATAAGTGAGTATAAAAGGGAACAACATTCTAGGTTAGTTTAGTATCTGAAGCATCAGCAGTTGATGGCTTGCTGACCGACTCACAACAGAAAGAAACAACTTTCTTTAGAGACCCGTCAGTCCATTGTTGTGTTAAGGAAGAAGATACTCCATTAAAAACAAGAACATTTCACTGTGATCCCAAACTTTTCAGCTGTAGTGTATATGAACCTAAGTCCAAATTCACATTGCGACATAAATGTAGAACATAAAGAGAAGCATAGAGAACATCACTGTATGTCCTGTGTATGTTGGGAATCAGTCCTGATTGGCTGCAGAGACTGAAACCGTCACTCGACAGTGTTTTGATTAGGGCTGTGTATTGGCAAGAACCCGGCGATACAATACATATCGTGATACAGTGTTCACAATTCAATATATCATATATTGCGATATTGTGATTTTTTAAAATATTACTATTATAACACATCACTGTATGAACAGGTTTGTCAATGCTTACAATAGCATTGCGCCCTTGTGCTGCTTGTTAATGTTGGAGTGGAGCTGAAAATGGATAACAACATCTAGTGGTCAGAGGTTTAAACACAACACACAATGATTCACTGTTTGCCAGAGTCTGTGTATCGATACTAAGTTGTTGAGAATCGATACAGTATCACAAAACATAATATCCTGATATTCGATATTTCAATATTTTCTTACACCCCTAGTTTTGTTCTACAATCACTTGATGCACAGCTAGCTGTAAGTGTCTGTGAGTTTCAAACTAACTAGTCTCAGATTTCGGTTGCAGCAAATAATACAGGCAATAAAAACAAAATAAATAAAAATAAATTAAAAACATATAACAGTTATGCCCTCAAAGCATACATAAACCAACACAGGCAGACACACATACCCCCACACACACGACTGCCTCCGACCATCAGCCATTAATGGCAGGTCTCACGTAGACAGGGGGATCAGTGTTGGGCCTTGTTTGGACGCTGTTAGTGAGCAGTTTAGCCCTGTTTAGCCCTGTTTAGCGCCCCATTTGGGCCAAAATAAATCAGGCCTGTCAAGAGAGAGGCTCCATTATGAGTGCGGGGGCCCCCGCCGAGGCCTGTCAATCACGGGCCCGCCACCTACACCTTTCAGCCGCTAATTACAGGGAGCCGGGCCGCGCTGCGCAGAAGCTAACAGGCTAACGCGCAGGGGCCTTTCCAAGGCCTCCTCTGTACGAGGAGATGTTTGTGGGAATGTAGATTGCTGGGGATTCCCCCCCCCCCCCCACCCCACCCCCCCACCCCCCACCCCCCACATCAGTTCTAAGAACTCTCTTTCTCACTCGTTTTTTTTTCCTTCCCCCCCCTCCCCACCCCCCTCACTGCAGTTCAAAGTGACTGCCGAGCCCTTCTGCCAGGTTGACAGCAAGGCTAAAGAAACACACCCAGGGTCACTGACCTGACTGGTCATCGACCCTTGAGCGCACAATGGCTGTCAAAGTTTTGGAGACACTTCGCTTCTCAGAAATGTTTTTCAAATCAATTATTAATAAATGAGAATATATTTTTACTGTCCGTTTGCAACTAGGCCTGACACAGTTATTACATGATTGAGGTTGGTGCATTGGTATTAGGTGGGTGGAGGCAACCTTATGTCAGTAAAGAAAGCAAGAACAACAAAAACAATAAAAACAACAAAACTCCTTTAGAGGGCGGTGGTGAGTGATGTTTGTTAATAACTCCTTTAGAGGGCGGTGTTGAGTGATGTGTGTTTATTTGATGTTTGTTAATAACTCTTTAGAGGGCGGTGGTGAGTGATGTTTGTTTATTTGATGTTAATAACTCTTTAGAGGGCGGTGTTGAGTGATGTTTGTTTATTTGATGTTTGTTAATAACTCCTTTAGAGGGTGGTGTTGAGTGATGTTTGTTTATTTGATGTTAATAACTCTTTAGAGGGCGGTGTTGAGTGATGTTTGTTTATTTGATGTTTGTTAATAACTCTTTAGAGGGTGGTGTTGAGTGATGTTTGTTTATTTGATGTTAATAACTCTTTAGAGGGCGGTGTTGAGTGATGTTTGTTTATTTGATGTTTGTTAATAACTCCTTTAGAGGGCGGTGGTGAGTGATGTTTGTTTATTTGATGTTTGTTAATAACTCCTTTAGAGGGCGGTGGTGAGTGATGTTTGTTTATTTGATGTTTGTTAATAACTCTTTAGAGGGCGGTGGTGAGTGATGTGTGTTTATTTGATGTTAATAACTCTTTAGAGGGCGGTGGTGAGTGATGTTTGTTTATTTGATGTTTGTTAATAACTCCTTTAGGGGGCGGTGGTGAGTGATGTGTGTTTATTTGATGTTTGTTAATAACTCTTTAGAGGGCGGTGGTGAGTGATGTGTGTTTATTTGATGTTTGTTAATAACTCTTTAGAGGGCGGTGGTGAGTGATGTGTGTTTATTTGATGTTAATAACTCTTTAGAGGGCGGGGGTGGTGAGTGATGTGTGTTTATTTGATGTTAATAACTCTTAGAGGGCGGTGGTGAGTGATGTTTGTTTATTTGATGTTTGTTAATAACTCCTTTAGGGGGCGGTGGTGAGTGATGTGTGTTTATTTGATGTTTGTTAATAACTCTTTAGAGGGCGGTGGTGAGTGATGTGTGTTTATTTGATGTTTGTTAATAACTCTTTAGAGGGCGGTGGTGAGTGATGTGTGTTTATTTGATGTTGTTAATAACTCCTTTAGAGGGCGGTGTTGAGTGATGTGTGTTTATTTGATGTTTGTTAATAACTCCTTTAGAGGGCGGTGGTGAGTGATGTTTGTTTATTTGATGTTTGTTAATAACTCTTTAGAGGGCGGGTGGTGAGTGATGTGTGTTTATTTGATGTTAATAACTCTTTAGAGGGCGGTGGTGAGTGATGTGTGTTTATTTGATGTTAATAACTCCTTTAGAGGGCGGGGTGGTGAGTGATGTTTGTTTTTTTGATGTTTGTTAATAACTCTTTAGAGGGCGGTGGTGAGTGATGTTTGTTTATTTGATGTTTGTTAATAACTCTTTAGAGGGTGGTGGTGAGTGATGTTTGTTAATAACTCCTTTAGAGGGCGGTGGTGAGTGATGTGTGTTTATTTGATGTTTGTTAATAACTCTTTAGAGGGCGGTGGTGAGTGATGTTTGTTTATTTGATGTTAATAACTCCTTTAGAGGGCGGTGGTGAGTGATGTTTGTTAATAACTCCTTTAGAGGGCGGTGGTGAGGGATGTGTGTTTATTTGATGTTTGTTAATAACTCCTTTAGAGGGCGGTGGTGAGTGATGTTTGTTTATTTGATGTTTGTTAATAACTCTTTAGAGGGCGGTGGTGAGTGATGTTTGTTTATTTGATGTTTGTTAATAACTCCTTTAGAGGGCGGTGGTGAGTGATGTGTGTTTATTTGATGTTTGTTAATAACTCTTTAGAGGGCGGTGGTGAGTGATGTGTGTTTATTTGATGTTTGTTAATAACTCCTTTAGAGGGCGGTGGTGAGTGATGTGTGTTTATTTGATGTTTGTTAATAACTCCTTTAGAGGGCGGTGGTGAGTGATGTGTGTTTATTTGATGTTAATAACTCTTTAGAGGGCGGGTGGTGAGTGATGTTTGTTTATTTGATGTTTGTTAATAACTCTTTAGAGGGCGGTGGTGAGTGATGTTTGTTTATTTGATGTTTGTTAATAACTCTTTAGAGGGCGGTGGTGAGTGATGTTTGTTTATTTGATGTTAATAACTCCTTTAGAGGGCGGGTGGTGAGTGATGTTTGTTTATTTGATGTTAATAACTCCTTTAGAGGGCGGTGGTGAGTGATGTTTGTTTATTTGATGTTTGTTAATAACTCTTTAGAGGGCGGTGGTGAGTGATGTTTGTTTATTTGATGTTTGTTAATAACTCTTTAGAGGGCGGTGGTGAGTGATGTTTGTTTATTTGATGTTTGTTAATAACTCTTTAGAGGGCGGTGGTGAGTGATGTGTGTTTATTTGATGTTTGTTAATAACTCTTTAGAGGGCGGTGGTGAGTGATGTGTGTTTATTTGATGTTTGTTAATAACTCCTTTAGAGGGCGGTGGTGAGTGATGTGTGTTTATTTGATGTTTGTTAATAACTCCTTTAGAGGGCGGTGGTGAGTGATGTTTGTTTATTTGATGTTAATAACTCCTTTAGAGGGCGGTGGTGAGTGATGTTTGTTTATTTGATGTTAATAACTCCTTTAGAGGGCGGTGGGGAGTGATGTTTGTTTATTTGATGTTTGTTAATAACTCTTTAGAGGGCGGTGGTGAGTGATGTTTGTTTATTTGATGTTTGTTAATAACTCCTTTAGAGGGCGGTGGTGAGTGATGTTTGTTTATTTGATGTTAATAACTCCTTTAGAGGGCGGGGGTGGTGAGTGATGTTTGTTTATTTGATGTTAATAACTCCTTTAGAGGGCGGTGGGGAGTGATGTTTGTTTATTTGATGTTTGTTAATAACTCTTTAGAGGGCGGTGGTGAGTGATGTTTGTTTATTAGATGTTTGTTAATAACTCTTTAGAGGGCGGTGGTGAGTGATGTGTGTTTATTTGATGTTTGTTAATAACTCCTTAGAGGGCGTGGTGAGGGATGTTTGTTTATTTGATGTTAATAACTCCTTTAGAGGGCGGTGGTGAGTGATGTGTGTTTATTTGATGTTAATAACTCCTTTAGAGGGCGGTGGTGAGTGATGTTTGTTTATTTGATGTTAATAACTCTTTAGAGGGCGGTGGTGAGTGATGTTTGTTTATTTGATGTTTGTTAATAACTCCTTTAGAGGGCGGTGGTGAGTGATGTTTGTTTATTTGATGTGTGTTAATAACTCCTTTAGAGGGCGGTGGTGAGTGATGTTTGTTTATTTGATGTTTGTTAATAACTCCTTTAGAGGGCGGTGGTGAGTGATGTTTGTTTATTTGATGTTTGTTAATAACTCTTTAGAGGACGGTGGTGAGTGATGTTTGTTTATTTGATGTGTGTTAATAACTCCTTTAGAGGGCGGTGGTGAGTGATGTTTGTTTATTTGATGTGTGTTAATAACTCCTTTAGAGGGCGGTGGTGAGTGATGTTTGTTAATAACTCCTTTAGAGGGCGGTGGTGAGTGATGTTTGTTTATTTGATGTTTGTTAATAACTCTTTAGAGGGCGGTGGTGAGTGATGTTTGTTTATTTGATGTTAATAACTCCTTTAGAGGGCGGTGGTGAGTGATGTTTGTTTATTTGATGTTAATAACTCCTTTAGGGGGCGGTGGTGAGTGATGTTTGTTTATTTGATGTTAATAACTCCTTTAGAGGGCGGTGGTGAGTGATGTTTGTTTATTTGATGTTTGTTAATAACTCCTTTAGAGGGCGGTGGTGAGTGATGTTTGTTTATTTGATGTTTGTTAATAACTCCTTTAGAGGGCGGTGGTGAGTGATGTTTGTTTATTTGATGTTTGTTAATAACTCCTTTAGAGGGCGGTGGTGAGTGATGTTTGTTTATTTGATGTTTGTTAATAACTCCTTTAGAGGGCGGTGGTGAGTGATGTGTGTTTGTTTGATGTTTGTTAATAACTCCTTTAGAGGGCGGTGGTGAGTGATGTTTGTTTATTTGATGTTTGTTAATAACTCTTTAGAGGGCGGTGGTGAGTGATGTTTGTTTATTTGATGTTTGTTAATAACTCCTTTAGAGGGCGGTGGTGAGTGATGTTTGTTTATTTGATGTTTGTTAATAACTCTTTAGAGGGCGGTGGTGAGTGGTGTGTGTTTATTTGATGTTTGTTAATAACTCTTTAGAGGGCGGTGGTGAGTGATGTTTGTTTATTTGATGTTTGTTAATAACTCCTTTAGAGGGCGGTGGTGAGTGATGTGTGTTTATTTGATGTTTGTTAATAATATTTTTACCTTAAGTAGAACATATTAAACGTTACTTCTGACCAACAGTGTATGTTTGTATCCATAAATCACAGCTTTTTAAGAAGCAGCCTGAGCCGAGACAACAGAGGACCTTTCAACATATATCCAGCACATCATCTTCCTTCATGAATAAAATATCAGGAGAGCGAGAGAGCGATGAGAAGGCGAAATCTTAGCCCTCCACAAGCGCGCCGAACATCACCGGTGACCGCGCTACACGGGCCACAGCCTGCTAATGTATGGTGATGGAGTCTCATCAAAAATGCATGAGTGACATGAACTTCAGGCCTGCTTCAGAGTCAAGGAGAGCAGAGAGGAGATAGCAGAGGCTAGCTGAGCATCTGTGTTCTACGTGTATGGTATTTATTTACGCTGCATATGTTGGGCATTAAGGGGGCTTTCACATATAGTTCGTTGTAAATGAGTTCTGCATTCAGGATCATTATAACCAATCTGACTGGCTGGTCCTAATCAAAGCCTTACACCTCCAAAGCTAATAAAAATTTTATTAAAAAAAAGAAAAAAATCATATGAATGTTTTTGCTAAAATTACTTTTGTTTAAACAATGAGTTTATTTATTTGTTTCTTTGTTTAGTCATTGTTTTATAAAACCAATAATCAAACTATACACAATAATCTGTGTACCGTCTGTGCTACAGTATGGTTGGCAGCAGTTAAGTGATGACAGTTGAGTGATAACGTTGACTAATCATGGATGATGTCATGAATAAAATCACAGAAGAAGTTACAACAAGCAACTTTAATCTCCACATGTGAACGAAGTGTCATGCACCCTCTCCTACAGCTTTTGGGGAACTGGAGATACAGACCCTAGAAGTTTGTACATTTGCATACTACTTAGGCGCACCCTAGACGACCTTGCTGAAACATTCAACCATAGTCGAGCTCCAAAGAGCCAGGGACATTTAGAGCACCAAAACATGGTGGAAGTTGGATTAACTGAGTTCAAACTTTACAGGATTATCAGAAGTCATGCCTCCTCTTCAACAATAAATGACTTTTTATGGTTGTTTCCAGGAAAACAAGAGATAACAGCATCCAGTATCTGGTCTTTGAAGCTCTGTAGACCAGCAGAGGGACGTTAGAATGAAGCCCAATTCCACTGGCCAGCTCAGCCCCTTCCAAACAGGATCACATTGCTAGCCTTCTAAGAGCCAGGGACATTTAGAGCACCAAAACATGGTGGAAGTTGGATTAACTAAGTTTAAACTTTACAGGATTATCAGAAGTCATGCCTCCTCTTCAACAATACATGACTTTTTATGGTTGTTTCCAGGAAAACAAGAGATAACAGCATCCAGTATCTGGTCTTTGAAGCTCTGTAGACCAGCAGAGGGACGTTAGAATGAAGCCCAATTCCACTGGCCAGCTCAGCCCCTTCCAAACAGGATCACATTGCTAGCCTTTAAGAGCCAGGGACATTTAGAGCACCAAAACTTGGTGGAAGTTGGATTAACGGAGTTCAAACTTTACAGGATTATCAGAAGTCATGCCTCCTCTTCAACAATACATGACTTTTTATGGTTGTTTCCAGGAAAACAAGAGATAACAGCATCCAGTATCTGGTCTTTGAAGCTCTGTAGACCAGCAGAGGGACGTTAGAATGAAGCCCAAGTCCACCGGCCAGCTCAGCCCCTTCCAATTGGGATCACACTGCTAGCCTTAAAGAGCCAGGGACATTTACAGCACCAAAACTTGGTGGAAGTTGGATTAACGGAGTTCAAACTTTACAGGATTATCAGAAGTCATGCCTCCTCTTCAACAATATATGACTTTTTACAGTAGTTTCCAGGAAAATAAGAGATAACAGCATCCAGTATCTGGTCTTTGAAGCTCTGTAGACCAGCAGAGGGACATTAGAATGAAGCCCAATTCCACTGGCCAGCTCAGCCCCTTCCAAACAGGATCACATTGCTAGCCTTTTAAGAGCCAGGGACATTTAGAGCACCAAAACATGGTGGAAGTTGGATTAACTAAGTTTAAACTTTACAGGATTATCAGAAGTCATGCCTCCTCTTCAACAATACATGACTTTTTATGGTTGTTTCCAGGAAAACAAGAGATAACAGCATCCAGTATCTGGTCTTTGAAGCTCTGTAGACCAGCAGAGGGACGTTAGAATGAAGCCCAATTCCACCGGCCAGCTCAGCCCCTTCCAAACAGGATCACATTGCTAGCCTTTAAGAGCCAGGGACATTTAGAGCACCAAAACTTGGTGGAAGTTGGATTAACGGAGTTCAAACTTTACAGGATTATCAGAAGTCATGCCTCCTCTTCAACAATACATGACTTTTTATGGTTGTTTCCAGGAAAACAAGAGATAACAGCATCCAGTATCTGGTCTTTGAAGCTCTGTAGACCAGCAGAGGGACGTTAGAATGAAGCCCAAGTCCACCGGCCAGCTCAGCCCCTTCCAATTAGGATCACACTGCTAGCCTTAAAGAGCCAGGGACATTTACAGCACCAAAACTTGGTGGAAGTTGGATTAACTGAGTTCAAACTTTACAGGATTATCAGAAGTCATGCCTCCTCTTCAACAATACATGACTTTTTATGGTTGTTTCCAGGAAAACAAGAGATAACAGCATCCAGTATCTGGTCTTTGAAGCTCTGTAGACCAGCAGAGGGACGTTAGAATGAAGCCCAATTCCACTGGCCAGCTCAGCCCCTTCCAATTAGGATCACACTGCTAGCCTTAAAGAAAACTCAGATACGGACGCTTCTCTCCAGACTCCTCACCAGTTAACCAGTCCATTGAGTCAGAAACTAGCTGACCTCAAGCTTAAAGCATGGAGCTGTAAAGTGGATAAGGCCACTAGTCTGTGCAACCCCTATGTTACCGCTTGGGAACAATGTTTAACGCCACGCTGCAGGCGTGCATCCTTTCTTAACCACAGTAGAAAAAAACACTATAAAACACTATGGGTTAATATGGCAGCGCTTCCTTTGAGTCCCGAGTTTTTCTTTTTAACCTACTAAATTGCTGGAAGGCTGTAACTGAGTGGGCACATAACCATAAAACAAACGCAAAGCAGACTGGGGCCGAGCCCGGATCAATCAGACCACAAATCGAGCCACAAACGAAGCACACTGAGACCACCGCGGGAGGTGGTCAGGGTTCAGTTTGTAATTGGGACAGTTTTGAGAAGGCTGAGGGTTCACATAAGCCCAGAAATCATGACTCAGCTGTCTGAGACCACTTGAAAAGTGTGAAAACGTCCTAAAGCACGCACGAGTTGCTTTCTTCGTAGTAGAGAGCGATAATGTTTGATGCTATAAAAAACAACAGTGCTTGCTGAAGTGTAGCTAGGCCACTTCTATGGACTTCCAGGTGTTTAACATCCCAGCTGGAAACTGTTTGTTCTAAAAACATTCAGAGAATTTCTTCACTTTATCAGAATGTTTAGGTAATGCTATCCAAAGCTGAGACTTCACTGTGTTATCCCAGGTGGTTGCTAAACTGATGTTAGGCCATTGCTATGCTATCTAATGCTGAGCATACACTAGAAGAGTTTTAAAAGACTCTGAAAAGACGTTTAATAGATCAAAGTCTGACTCCCTCTCACATCTAAAGACTAGTCACAGACTTTTAGTCACAGACTAGTCACAGACTATGACTTTGCAAAGACTTGGGGTCTTTCAGAGCCACTAATGCTGGACTTACACCAAACAAATTTCAAGCGATTTTACTGTCGCAGACAAATTTCCAATGTCGGAATAAAATCATGAGTTGCTAGATTTGATGCTAGAGTTGAGTTGCACTCGCGTCATCTCGATGGTTTAGTGTGAGGTGGTCAAGACTACAGGTTTAAGACAGTCTTTTTCTCGTCCTAGCGTTCCGATAAAATCAACTTTATTTAATATTATCGTAAGTCTGAAGTCTTGGCTCACGTAAAAAGTGACGTGAACATTGTTGACCACCAATAGGAGAGCTCACCACATGGGAAGCCGCATGGCATGTACGTATCTGGTGGGTAACGAAGACATGGAAGTGAGTCCGGCGAGGGTTCGGAAACTGGGGTTCTCCTGGACTGTACAGAAGGAGGAGAAACTGGTGGAGCTGTGGAGTGAGCTGTGGAGTGAGCAAGAGTGCCTCTTTGACGTGTCTTCACATTTATATACCACGACAGAGTGGAAAAGGAAAAAAGGTGGACAGAAAGCGCTGAAGCCCCCGAAATCCCAGCAGAACGGGGCTACAGTGTTTACAATAAGCCTAGCAGCGAACCGTACACTTTAGCTGAATGTTGCTAACTTCAATAATATAAATGGGAAATAATCTCAAAAGGAATCTAGTAGCAGTCTTATAAACAGTGACTCTGAAAGACCCCCAGTCTTTGCAAAATCATAGTCTGTATCTAGTATGTGACTAAAAGTCTGTGACTAGTCTTTAGATGTGAGAGGGTTTAATAGACAGACCTTAATCTACTAAACGTCTTTTCAGAGTCCTCTAAAAGTCGTCTAGTGTGTGCTCAGCATAAGACTTAAGAGTTATAATAATATTAAACACGGTTGATTTTATCGGAACGCTAGGACGAGAAAAAGACTGACTTAAACCTGCAGTCTAGACCACCTCACACTAACCCATCGGGATGACGCGAGTATTACTCAACTCTAGCAAGACTCATGACTTTATTCCGACACTGTAAATTTGTCTGAGACAATAAAACCTTGGTGTAAGACCAGCATAAGGCAGATGCTCAGGTGTTGCTACACCACTGCTAATGTATTCCAGAGGATAGTTAAGATGCTGCTAGACCACTGCAGTGGTATCCCATGTGGCTGCTAATATGTAAAGTCTAGAGAGTGACCAATCAGCTTTTTTGATGCCGATTCCGATCGCCGATCACCTTTTCAGCGCGATCGTCCAATACCGATAGAGGGCGGGGTATACGCCATGGCAGAGCTACCTGTAGTTATTAGCGCAAGCAAGTCATAAAACATGGTCTAAACTGGTTTATTACCATTTTTAATGAGTTCATGTAAAACAGCATCATATTTTTAACTAAATTAGCAGTAAATAAACAAAGTACATCAAACAAATATCCCCAAAACTGTAATCATTACATTTAGACCCTTCATTTAAAACTAAAAAAGCTAATAAAATAAATTCAGTAAAAACTGCAGTCATTAAACACAGACTCTGTTATTTTAAACTAAATCTGTAATCATTAAATGTAGAATATTGAATTGTTGCTGCTGCTGTTCTGTTCGTACCGGTCAGATCTGGTCTGTAGGTGTTCTGGGTTATTAGTTTTGTGCTAGCTGTGCATGCTAGCTCTGCTGTTTGCTGATACTCACTGTATTCAGTTGTGTGAAGTGCTGTATCAGATTAGTGGAGTTAAATGTCTTTGTTTTGGTTCCTCAACGAGAGACACTGATTATATTAATTTTAAAAACGTCCTCGATGAGTCTGCATCACATACGGTAAACACTGCCAGACGGACATGCTGTCTATCAGCGCATGCTTTTCTAATGAGGCCGCTTCTTTAGTCAGTCTGTAGAAAATGAAAGGGTATGTATTTCCACCTAGTGGTTCAGATAGGAATTGCAGGAAGCTGGCTGGAGGTGGTTCTAATTCTCCTGGATGAAACGGTAGCTGGAAATACAGAAATTAGGCTCATTTGTTTAACGCAATTGATCGGCTCTCGGGATCGGCTAAATTGGAGAAATATTGGCCGATCAATCGTCCGATACCGATTCCAATCATTCCAATCCCTGTTGTAGTTCCCTGCAAAGTAGGAAGTCACATATTTAGGGTGATTCCAAACCATAGGGAGTGAAAAAACATTGACTGGGAAGGAAGTAGTGAACAGTGGTTTCGCTGCAGGAAGGTTTGCCCATCAATCACTGCCTCCTAAAGACGTGGACGACATTGGACATTGGTTTCGAACCCACCGCCTTAAAAGAACAGTAATAGTTACAGTAGATTCTAACAATGACTAAACGCATCTTAGCCTCAGCGAGACAGACGCACGGCAGAAGGAGGTTCGTACTTTCCCACCTCGTGGCAGCCTAAAGGCGGGCAGGGCACGTGTCCGTGTACGTGAGTGTGCGCATGAAAAGGCCTGAATTATTCATTCAGAGCACACATCAGTCTCCCGTCCCATCAATACCCTCCGTTCCGTCTGCGTCTGTATACATTACAGCCTGTATAGGGTGTCGCCACTTCCCGCATGCCGCTCGCACAAGCAGCACGGGAAGAGCGAGACAGGAAAAGGAGCTGATGGAGCAAGTGACACACATACACGTACTATAGTTGAGTGACTCACGCCGAATATGCATCTCCTGCATCAAACACGACTCTGTGGCTGAGCTTTAGCAGCGTGACTCACTGTGTATGTGTATGACTCGATGGATTCAATGCAAACGGTATATGAGGGAGAAAAATCAATAAATAAAACAACAGACCAGAGAAAAATCCATGTTGAGCTTTATTAGCAGGTACACAGATATAACAACAGGCACACGACCCACTAAGCCAATGAGCCTTGTGGCCAGAATGGATTCTTATTATTTGTACTATTTTAATAGTAATGATATTTGTGAATAATGGTGAGGACATCAAAACTATGAAATAACACATACGGATTATTTCTGGTCCATAATTAAATATCTTGTTGGGGTTTAAAGAATGTTTATAGTGTTAGAGTTAGAAATAGAGATGGAAGGATCAATCGGCTATGTATCGGTATCGGGCGATTTTTATTCAAAATATGTGATCGGACAATATTTCTCTAATTTATCCAATCGATGGCTGATGAGCCTAATTTCAGTTTTTTTCCAGCTAGCGTTTCATCCAGAAAGAGGAGCCCTCCGGCCAGCTCCCTGCAATTCCTATCTGAACCACTAGGTGGAAATACATACCGTTTCATTTTCCACAGACTGACTAAAGCAGTGGCCTCACGAGAAAAGTTTAAGCGTTCACCACATTGTCGAATAGAAAACATCGCCCGTCTGGAAGTTTGTTACCGTATGGGACTCAGACTCAACCAGGACAGTTTATAACATCCGTAAAATTAGTAACATCAGCGTCTCTTGCAGAGGAACCAAGACAAAGACATTTAACACACTAATCTGATACACACTTCAGAGACACCACACAGCTGAACACAGTGAGTATCAGTAAACAGCAGAGCTAGCACACACAGCTAACACAAAACAAACAACCCAGAACACCTACAGACCAGATCTGACTGGTACGAACAGAACAGCAGCAGAAACAGCCAGAGAGCTAAAGAACCACAGCCAGAGTGATTGAGTTTATAGTTCTAGATAAGCAGCTCTTCTCGGCTGTAGAAGACGTTCATTCTGCTGCTTAATGTTCCACCTGGATCCACGCTCTGCTGTTCCTAGTAGAGATACTTTTCAGATGTGGCTCTTCCGGAGCTGTATCAAGCGGTTTACTCCCACATACACCAACTTCTAATTTAGTTACAGATATTATACTGTTTCATATGAGCTCGTTAAAAATGGTAATAAACCAGTTTAGACCTTGCTTCATGACTTGCTTGTGCTAATAATATGTAGCCCTGCCGTGGCGTATATGCCGCCCTCGATCACTGAAAGGCGATCGGTGATCAGAATCAGCTTTAAAAACGCTGATCGGTTCATCTCTAGTTAAAAATGAGCTCATTTGCTCTGATGCAGGTTTCCATACCTTTAACATTCTGGCCAGCAGCTTCATGAGGAGCCACATGAGCTGCTTCTGCTTCTCTAACAGGACTGGAGAAGATAGTGTACATGCTGAGATCATGTTCTGATAAACAGGTTATAGCTCTTATAAAAAATATATATGCTTTGGCATTTTTATGTAAAAATAGAATGTCTATAATTAGAAAACATACACTTGTGTCCAGACTTTTGACTGGTAGCACACACTAAATTACATTTACTGTATATATGTATTTACTATTATTATTAAAGGGCATGACTTAGTACCAAAAACCAGCCAGGATGTCGCATCTGTTGACCTCGGTGGGCCCGACCGCTGATCTGGTCTACCTACAATTCGTCCGACCTTGGTTACATCATTAGGTACTGCAGTGATGGCTCTTACTTAACAGCTCACAATACTGAAGGTTGATATTAGCCAATGTCAGCCAATGGAAAAGCACCTATGACAAGCTCAGTAAGTGCAATCAAATCAGTGTTTGTCGTTAACAAGCTGAAACAAAATCTGATTTTATATAATCACGTCCATCAAAAACCTGAGCAAGAAGGTTAGAAGTGCAATAGGAGTACGAAAACAATGTCCAAGGCAAGCAATCGCTCAGACCACACACTTTAATGGCCAAAATGTGAAATTCTGTGGGGCTCCAAGCAAAGACAGACCACGTTTTTAATAACCTCTTTAAAGCCACTTTAAATCTTTAACGTAGCTTTGAGCCACTTGTTAACGAATCAGAGCCACAAAAACCTGTCGCCATGATGGTCGTAGATGCTCTCGTTGTATCCGCAACGTAGGCATTAGTACAGAAATGCTTTCCGTCAACTTGTCATAGCCGTTTTACAGATGCCTGACTGCATGTGGGACTTGGCAGCGTTCTTCCTATAGACTGCACAGTAGCTTTTCTTGGCTCACAATCCCAACTGGAAAATCTTTCCATCTTCTGGATTTCTTCATCTCTCCATCAGTCTCAGCCTCCCTTTGATTCAGAGTGTTCAAGCAATCTATGGATTCTTTTGACAGTTGATAAAGTAATCATATTTTTTAAAGAGGACAATAAAAATTAAGACAGCAATAAGAAACCATTCATAGTCTTCCAAAGATCCTAACTCTAAAAAAAAGAAAACCTTAAAAAAGAATGACCTATTTAAAAATCTGAACATATAAAGTGTAGATTCATTTTAACCATCTTAACCAAAGACGGTTTGAAATGAAGCAATCATGACTAATTACAAATCATATCTAAACTATCTCCAAATGCTTCTGAACTCAAAAGAATGTTGGTTGAATTACTACAATTAAACTGTATTGAATTTCTGACATTTCTGAATGCTATCACCTAACCATGATTTTGTATTTGTACTATTTTAATATAATAATATTATTATATTAATTATATTAGTGAATAATGGTCAAGAGATTAAAACTATAAAATAAGACCTATGGAATTATTCCTGGTCCAGAATAAAACATTTGGTTGTGGTTTAAAGAATGTTTAGAGCAGAGGTCACTAATAGGTGGACCGCAGTCCGGGTCAGGACCCAGACGTTGTCCAATGCGGACTCAAAGCGATAAACTATTGAGAAGGATTGAACTATGGCTGTTTATTTTAAGCGGCGCAGCTTTTCTAGTCTTTACGGTATACGGGCTTTGCGACACAGTAAACTCACAGGCCAATCACGTGCATAGTAAAATCACCAAACACGCCCCAGCCAATCAGATCTGTGCAGATTAAGAAGCAGCAGTCAGAGAGTAAAGCGAGTAAGAAAAGAAAAGAAAAGTCGATGGCGGAAAACGACTTTTCAACCAGGAATGAACCGAGGCAGCTCCAACCCAACACGTCTTATATGTTCTGAGACCGTGGCCCTAATTAAAAGAAGCCAAGTATCTCATATCCATCCATCTATCCATCCATCATCTTTAGCTTTATCCCGCTAGTCGGAGCCAACCCCAGCATCATCAGGCGAAGGCGGGGTACACCATGGACAGGTGGCCAGTTCATCATACGGCCAACACACACTCACACCTACGGGCAGTTTAGAGTGAGGATCCTAACATGCATGTGTTTGGACTGTGAGAGGAAACCAGAGTACCCACTCAAGCACGAGAAGAACATACGCACTCCACACAGAACCACCCGGATATCTCATATGTGTGTGAGGATGGTTCTAACACAGTTTCAGCCCAGATTTAAAGTCCTGGCTGGACAACCAAGAGCTCACTTCTCTCACTAAACAAGAGAAACTGTGAAGGAATATAAGAGAGAGATAAACTGTTAAGATGTGAAGCTCAGTTAACAAGACTAAACACTTTATTTTCTTTTTTATTATAAATAAACACTTTATGATGCAATTTTTTTCAAAAACATTTTAAATGTGGCCCTTGTTTTTAATTAAAGTGATAAAAAGCAGTAATTAGGTTCAGCATTTCAGTTCAGCATTTAAACAGTAAATATACTGAAATATACTGAACGGTATGTGTGATGTGTTGGTGTTTCAGTAGCTGATGGTATAAGATGCTGATACTAGACTACTTCAGTAAACAGGATACACCACTGAATCAGAACACACGGTCCGGACCTTAGCCTGAGGAAATCTCCCCTAGGTGGACCTTATTGAACTCTAATTAAATACCCCTGGTTTAGAGGCTCTTTTAGAAATGAGCTCATTTGCTCTGATGCAGGTTTACATACTATGAACATTCTGACCAGCAGCTTCATGAGGAGCCACATGAGCTGCTTCTCTAACAGGACTGAAGAAGCTGAGATCTTGTTCTGATAAGGTTTGGGGTTTTTATAGCTCCTATAAAATATACATTATCTTTTTTTTATTTATTTAAATACAGTAAAATGTTTACTTCAGTAATATTTGTGTACAAGGGCTCCAACTTTTTTAAACTATTTAAACTTGTCTTTCAACCCATTCTGATCAAAACGTCTTTATACTAAACGTCTATATACTTTATACCAAACGTCTGTATACTAAATATATATTATATATAGGTGTGTCCAAACTTTTGACTGGTCACTACCTTTGCAGACATAGAACACACTTGCTTGCATTGCCAATAGAATGAGACGGTCTGGGGCAGCCGCACATGAACGTAAAGTCACCATGCCCAGTGCCAAGCATCAGTCAGTGGGTCTAAAGCTGTACCACCAGCCCCCATCTCCCAAGCTCTGGACTTCAGAGCAGTGAAACTTTCATCCTTATACTGCGGCTCTGTGTGGCTTGGGAAAATAAATTATAAGTATTTAATTGAAGTTATTTTGTGTCAGTTCTTTTTCACATTTTAGTTCTAAACTTGAAGATTGTGATCTGGAAATATTAAAATAAAATTATATTTTATTATTTTTCGTCACAAAAACACTGTCCATTTATCACAACTTCCAAACCCAGGTAGGCTAAGTATGAAGAAATGTAAGAAATGAAAAATATCTGAAGGAAATAGAACATTTAATGATACCTGGTATGCCTAATTCATGGAGAAAGACTGGCCAACAATAAAAATGTTGGAAACTTGGAATGCCATCCCCGACACCTACATAAACATTAAGAAACATGCATTTGGAGTCCTGTCGATCTTCGGATCCACATATATATGTGACGATCTATTCTCCACCATGAAGCTTACAGTCCTGCGTTCAGAGGTTCAAGAGCAGAAGTTCTATAATAATAAAATAAATATTTATGCAGATATTTTGCAAATATTTATATTTTATTGTTTAGTGTCCTGGTGCTTTTTCCCCCCAATTTTTGAAAAAAATTCAGGTCAAGTCTCCGCTACACGCTCCGAAAGCCCATGGGTGCAGAGGCGATACAAGGATGACGGCTCACAGCATTTTTATTTATTTTTTATTAAATTTGCTTTACTTTTTTTTGTTATTATTTTTTCAAGAATTCAAAAAGCTCAAAATGTGCTCATTACATAAATAAAATTTACTTCATGGATAAGCAACACACTCTCGTTCTTTATACAATAAAAGTAAAACGGCTCTTCGGGTGTTAAAGGTTGCCGACCCCTGATATAGTGCAAAGCATTCCCAGAACAATAGATACAGCAGCAAAGCTTCTTTAGATATCACAGAAGAAGTGCTGGGTGAGCAGGTGTCTGCAAACCAGTGTGATTGTTCTGTGAGCATTGGCTCAGCACCCAGCTGTGATCAGAGCAGTGATGTAATGACCTGCAGTACTCAAACACCTAATGATGTCATTAGAAAAGAGAGAAAACATACACACGCAGACGCGTCCTACATACACTCTCAACGCCGCGACTTAATCTTGATCTCATTAAAGCGAGCAGAAGTTGGTTAAGAGCCTCCGAGTCGCCTATACTGTAAACAGCTCGTTCACAGGACCATCACTTCGCAATCACACGAACGCACACACACACACTCTCACTGAGTTCTAATCACGCTACGCTGCCGTGTGATAAACCACATGTACAAACACACTGAGAGCACAAACGATGCCATTAAAAACAGACAGACGACAACAGTAGACCCTACACTGTAATCGGCCACTCGGGCTCTGCCAAACACTGCAATCATTTATAATAGTCACAGTAGGCCAGAGACCATAGATTCCTTTAATAAACTGATATAAAATGAGAAATATATGTGGAATTGTTCAATTATTGTATAGCATTTTGCAATCACACTTCTACAGGTATATTTGTATATATAAAGAGACATGGTGGTTAGTATGGTGGTGTAGTGGTTAGTATGGTGGTGTAGTGGTTAGTATGGTGGTGTAGTGGTTAGTATGGTGGTGTAGTGGTTAGTATGGTGGTGTAGTGGTTAGTATGGTGGTGTAGTGGTTAGTATAGTGGTGTAGTGGTTAGTAAGGTGGTGTAGTGGTTAGTATGGTGGTGTAGTGGTTAGTATGGTGGTGTAGTGGTTAGTATGGTGGTGTAGTGGTTAGTATGGTGGTGTAGTGGTTAGTATGGTGGTGTAGTGGTTAGTACGGTGGTGTAGTGGTTAGTAAGGTGGTGTAGTGGTTAGTATGGTGGTGTAGTGGTTAGTATGGTGGTGTAGTGGTTAGTATGGTGGTGTAGTGGTTAGTATAGTGGTGTAGTGGTTAGTACGGTGGTGTAGTGGTTAGTATGGTGGTGTAGTGGTTAGTATGGTGGTGTAGTGGTTAGTAAGGTGGTGTAGTGGTTAGTATGGTGGTGTAGTGGTTAGTATGGTGGTGTAGTGGTCAGTACGGTGGTGTAGTGGTCAGTACGGTGGTGTAGTGGTTAGTATGGTGGTGTAGTGGTCAGTATGGTGGTGTAGTGGTTAGTATGATGGTGTAGTGGTTAGTATGGTGGTGTAGTGGTTAGTACGGTGGTGTAGTGGTTAGTATGGTGGTGTAGTGGTTAGTACGGTGGTGTAGTGGTTAGTATGGTGGTGTAGTGGTTAGTATGGTGGTGTAGTGGTTAGTACAGTGGTGTAGTGGTTAGTATGGTGGTGTAGTGGTTAGTATGGTGGTGTAGTGGTTAGTATGGTGGTGTAGTGGTTAGTACGGTGGTGTAGTGGTTAGTATGGTGGTGTAGTGGTTAGTATAGTGGTGTAGTGGTTAGTACGGTGGTGTAGTGGTTAGTATGGTGGTGTAGTGGTTAGTATGGTGGTGTAGTGGTTAGTATGATGGTGTAGTGGTTAGTATGGTGGTGTAGTGGTTAGTATGGTGGTGTAGGGGTTAGTATGGTGGTGTAGTGGTTAGTATGGTGGTGTAGTGGTTAGTATGGTGGTGTAGTGGTTAGTATGGTGGTGTAGTGGTTAGTATGGTGGTGTAGTGATTAGTATGGTGGTGTAGTGGTTAGTATGGTGGTGTAGTGGTTAGTATGGTGGTGTAGTGGTTAGTATGGTGGTGTAGTGGTCAGTATGGTGGTGTAGTGGTTAGTATGATGGTGTAGTGGTTAGTATGGTGGTGTAGTGGTTAGTATGGTGGTGTAGGGGTTAGTATGGTGGTGTAGTGGTTAGTATGGTGGTGTAGGGGTTAGTATGGTGGTGTAGTGGTTAGTATGGTGGTGTAGTGGTTAGTATGGTGGTGTAGTGGTTAGTATGGTGGTGTAGTGGTTAGTATGGTGGTGTAGTGATTAGTATGGTGGTGTAGTGGTTAGTATGGTGGTGTAGTGGTTAGTACGGTGGTGTAGTGGTTAGTAAGGTGGTGTAGTGGTTAGTACGGTGGTGTAGTGGTTAGTATGGTGGTGTAGTGGTTAGTACGGTGGTGTAGTGGTTAGTATGGTGGTGTAGTGGTTAGTACGGTGGTGTAGTGGTTAGTATGGTGGTGTAGTGGTTAGTATGGTGGTGTAGTGGTTAGTACGGTGGTGTAGTGGTTAGTATGGTGGTGTAGTGGTTAGTATGGTGGTGTAGTGGTTAGTACGGTGGTGTAGTGGTTAGTATGGTGGTGTAGTGGTTAGTATGGTGGTGTAGTGGTTAGTATAGTGGTGTAGTGGTTAGTATGGTGGTGTAGTGGTTAGTATGGTGGTGTAGTGTTAGTATGGTGGTGTAGTGGTTAGTATGGTGGTGTAGTGGTTAGTATGGTGGTGTAGTGGTTAGTACGGTGGTGTAGTGGTTAGTATGGTGGTGTAGTGGTTAGTATGGTGGTGTAGTGGTTAGTATAGTGGTGTAGTGGTTAGTATGGTGGTGTAGTGGTTAGTATGGTGGTGTAGTGGTTAGTATGGTGGTGTAGTGGTTAGTATGGTGGTGTAGTGGTTAGTATGGTGGTGTAGTGGTTAGTATGGTGGTGTAGTGGTTAGTGGTTGTAAATTCTACAGTCGTTATCTGTTATTATGGATAAGTGGAGTAAGAGCAAAAGAAATAACTGAGCCCAGCTCTGTCTAACATTAATTAATATTAATACTAAATTCGGTCTTCGCCAATCTACTGAACTTCTGCTTGACCGACAGACTCCATTTCACATACATGAACTTAGGGCAGACCTCCGACCGCGACTGTAGCGCTGGTTCGACCCGCACTCGTCTGTTTGTTGTTTTTTTCCATCTTTCTTTTCCCTCCAGAGAGTCTTGTTCATTTACGGTCACACACAAACCTCATAGTTTCATTTAACCTGCAGCCTCCAAACTCTATATACTCTTTTAAGGCAGATCCACAAGCACTAATCCACAAACAGACGTCCTCTAATCCACAAACACACGCACTCCTATATCTGTTTATGCGCAACCATCCTGCACTTCCTTCAGGAAATGCACTTTAAATAATAACCACTACAGAACAGACTGATTATACAAACCATACAGTTTGCATATCACTGTGGAATCATCTACATCATCTTCCAGTCTGGATACACCCTCCTACACATTATCTGGAATCTTGGAAGCTGCAAAGCATCGAATTACGGTCATTTAATATATTTACCAGCCAAAACGCTTTCATACTACTGAAAACAGAGCTTCACGTGGGCAGTAAAGGTGGAGTTATTACCACTGAGTGCCGGCCATGAAGGAAGGGTTGGCTTGTTGGTTGTTGAGGTAGTGTAATATCAAGAGAGCCATTAGGAGAACCTCATAAATCTGCACCCGGTCAAGGCCAGTGAGCGTGTGTGGCGTGTGCACAAGCTGACCTGTCGGTAAGTGCCCTCCATGAGTGTGTCCAGGTTCTGCAGCGGGGCGGGGGTCTTGTCTTTGAAGCGGGTCAGCAGCCGGCGCTGGATGGCTCTGAACTGGACGGCTCTCTCTGACAGCAGGTCCTGATACTTCTGTGCGTTCACTCGCAGCTGCAAACAATTCAACAACGTTATGAAAACGCTCTGTGTTTAGATTATTCAGTCTAATCTGGAGCTCTGGAATTCTGGGAGCAACTGGATCTGGGTGTAGTTAAAGCCTTTTCAGTTTCAATCCCATCACTGATAACTCCAGTATGACACTGATTCCAGAACACCTCTCTCTTCAGTACCTTGTATGTAAATTAGTAGGAGATGCTGGAAGGCCCGGACGGTTCGAGAAGCAATGTTAATGACGAGTATATGGAATGTAACGTAGACAGCCAATTAGCTGTCTAGATTTTGGAACAAGCATGTTTATTGGCTCACTGATGATAAGACTGAGTAGCAAAATCCAGAAATTTAAAAGTGAACATTTTTTAAGAATATTTGATGAAAGTAAGTTGGTTGATATTGTTGATCCTCAGTCCTAGAACTAATACTAACCTCCATAGATTGTTTGAAAATGATGTCACGTCATTTTGAATTTAGAATGAACTCATCTGTGCAGTGAAACACCCCCATATACACACACTAGTGAACATACACACTAGGGGGCAGTGAGCACACGTACCCAGGGAGCAGTTAGAGTTAGATGCCTTGCTCAAGGATACTTCAGTCATGGCTTGGGATCGAACCGGCGACCTTATGGTCACAAGACCGGATCCCTAACCTTCAGCCCACGACTTAATTCAGGATATATATATATATATATATATATATATATATATAGGGGGCTATCACATTTGCCCACAATATCTGTGGTTTACGTCACTTACAGTTACCCAAAAAGCCACAAAGATGGCTTTTGACTGGACTCAAACTTCTTGTTTGAATTTTGTGGTGTTTAAATCTAAGGCCAGTGCACAGCAACAGCACCCACAGACTAACTATTCACACAAGAGTGCCACACCACGGTGAGTTCAGCCTTAAAAAGCCGTTCCACCATCATCAGATACCAGAATGCTGACTAACTGCCGCACCATTTAGGATGGAACAGGAATAAAATGCTGACTTTACGGTTGTTAATCATTTATTAATAAGTGCTTAATAAGTTTATCTAAACTGCATTAAAAAAAAATCTCAAATTCAGTCGCCTGAATTACAACATATAATTAATCATATGATTTGTATATATTATGCATATTTTAAACAATGATAGAAAACAAGGTAGCACACAGAACAATCTGGTTCTACATGCTGAAGCTTTATAACTCCAGACCTGTCGCGTTCAAATGGTAAATATATAGAAAATATTAAAAACATATCAATTATAGGTAGTGCAGTAGAAGCCATCATACGTTTATGCCAGGCTTCCATGTCACCTCAGAACAAACTACATCTCTTTCCACATAGTGGAAAATGCTCTAAGCAAAATTTGCAATAAGAGTTTGTTTTATTAATCATTTCAAATATATGAGTATTGGGATCCATATCCAATCACCACTTTCTAGGCTGCATGGCTTGTCTGATTTTAGTTTTTGATTTTTTGCATCCAATTTTGATGTTTGCATCCAGTTTTGATGAATACTGACCTGTAAATTATGGTAATTCTGCTATGTTTTATAAAAGAGTGATTGTGGTAGAGGTACTACTCAGTGTTTGTTAAATGCTGTCCGAGTCAGCGCTATTGCTTCCATGCTTCTTCTGTGCTGCGGACAGTAGGATCCACAAGAGCACTTTGAAAGGACTGTTTTCATTTTATTCTGCATATAAAGAACAGAACCCTTTTAAACGTTTAAAAAATGTAAACAAAGAAAGCAAAGTTCAATATTTTGTATAAAGGTCTACATTTTTAGTCAGAGCCACTCTTTGATCTACTCATCAAAGGCTTTTCTCACTGCTAGTGAGGGTCGTGCCAACTTGAGTGGACACTCATTAAAGCAAGGCGGGTGTTGGGGGGGTTGCAAATTCAAAGATTCTACTATTTACTCAGACTGTTATGCTGATAATGTCATTTGTAAAGAATGAAAAACTTTGTATTAAACTATATATTAGATCTCTCTCTATATAGATATGGATAAATATATAGATAGATGGATGGACTACTATGCAGAAGTCTGAAGCACCTGCGCTGATTGTTTAAAAGCCTCAATAAGTGTATTTCCACCAGTAAGACCACCAGATATGATTAGAACAGATGTAAATAAGAGCAAAGTGTGGTTCCAGATTTCTCCTGGACGCCCCAGACATTGTATGAATGTGTTCAGTTCCTTCAGCAGCAAATCTTGATTTAGCTTAATGAAGTACTGAGCAGTCAAAGCAGGTATTAGATGAGAACTGTAACTAACACTGGGTTGTTTCCACAAGGAGAAGCTTGGAAAGGGTTCAATAAACACACTGTTTTTAAAGGTTTATTTGAATATTTAAATAAATAAGTAAATAAAGGTTTCCTGTCTGAAATAATAGCTTTTATTTATCCTAATGTCCCCAAGTGCTTACAACTTGTACATGGTGTATATAAACACTTACTTTATATTTTATATAATATTCAAAAACTGTATTAATCAAACAGTTCTCATCTAATACCTGCTTTGACTGCTCAGTACTTCATTAAGCTAAATCAAGATTTGCTGCTGAAGGAACTGAATACATTAATACAATGTCTGGGGCGTCCAGGAGAAATCTGGAACTACACTTCTTCAAACTGGAGCTCAAGATCTGATCTACTTCTCTCACAATAAGATATTCATGTTACTTTGTATTGTATTTATGATTATTTACATCTGTTCTAATCAGATCTAGTGTTCTTACTGGTGGAAATACACATACTGATCAGATAAAGGCTTTTAAACTATCAGCTTAGGTGCCTAGAAGACTTCCCTCAATATCATTATTATTATTATTTTCTTTATCTTATTTACATCTGTGGGATATTTCTCCACTAGGAGTTCCCTCAGAGGTTCGATCCCTACTAAATGTATGAATGTATGTGGGTGGGAGAATAACTTTTCACCTCAAAGTGGTGGTCCACGGTCTCAAAGTACTCAGCCAGCGGGACAGGGCCAGAGAAACTGTTGCGGAAATCTTTGACACCGAGTTTGGCAAAATGCCGGTCAAAACGCTGCACCAGCTCCTTGGCAACCAGCCAGATATCCTCAAAGCTCTCGCTCTGGATCCTGTAACGCTCTGCAGGAGGCCCGCACAGAAACACACACACAGTCCTATCATCCTTCGCTCTCCACAGCACCTGTAATTAGCTCCTGACAATGTACAGCAGATCACAGAACACACTCTCCTGATGGATGTGTGTGTGTGCGCGTATGTGTGTGCGCTCACGCGACCACTCACGGGACGTTTTGGAGGCCAGGACGGTGACTCTGGAGCCGGCGATGAACTGGAAGGCCAGGGCGTTCCCCTCCTTATCCTCAGCTTTAGCCACAAATTCTTCCACAGGGAAAGAACAACATAGAAAAAAAGACAAAATCAGACCAAAATTGAGAACGTGTGGAAAAAAACACTAAAGCAGTAAAAAGGTCTGTCTTTTGTTAGTCTAGTGCGCTCACACGTGACCTCGTACATGAGAACACAGGCTTATTAGGATGGGAACAAACTGTGAGTGAAACTTCTAACCCTATCCTATATATTGGAAAGTTATAACTCAAAGTAGAGGACACTCATCAATACTCTGATGGACAACAAGCCTGTCGTTCACTTCTATAGTGGAAAACCAGCGTTTGCTTTTTTAAAATAAGAGAGTTTGATGTGGTTCATATACACAGCCTATTTACTCCCCAGTTCAATATAAGGAAACTTAGAGAGCCTGAGCACATATGACCCTTAAAGTCCTGTTTGCATTGACTAGCTCCATAACATGTCCAGGTTTGGTATGCATATAGAATTTTCTTTGAATATATATATATGTGGCCGATCTTCATTAATTGCACCAGTAAGAGCAGAGTGTGAAGGTTCGGTGTGGAGAAGCCCCAAAGAAGCATACCACCCAGACTGTTGCATGCCCAGAGTGAAGCATGGGGGTGGATCAGTGATGGTTTGGGCTGCCATATCATGGCATTCCCTTGTCCCAATACTTGTGCTAGATGGGCGCGTCACTGCCAAGGACTACTGAACCATTCTGGAGGACCATGTGCATCCAGTGGTTCAAACATTGTATCCTGAAGGCGGTGCCGTGTATCAGGATGACGATGCACCAATACACACAGCAAGACTGGAGAAAGACTGGTTTGATGAACATGAAAGTGAAGTTGAACATCTCCCATGGCCTGCACAGTCACCAGATCTAAATATTATTGAGCCACTTTGGGGTGTTTTGGAGGAGCGAGTCAGGAAACGTTTTCCTTCACCAGCATCACGTAGTGACCTGGACACTGTCCTGCAAGAAGAATGTCTTAAAATCCCTCTGACCACTGTGCAGGACTTGTGACTCCTCGAGGCCCTACACCATACTAATAAATTATTGTGGTCTAAAACCAGGCGTTTCAGTTTCATTGTCTATCCCCTGTATATATGTATGTATATGTTCTCTCCTGTAAAGTTGCAATTTTGGAGATACTTGGACAGCATATATATATATATATACACACATACACACTACGAGCATATGAGATCAGAGCATCAGACAAAAATCAGACGAGGAGATTTACTGGTTAAAGAGCAAGACTCAGGAAAGCTTCTGAGTTTTGTCAGATTTCGACTCTCGGAGCGATAACGTGAACGGGGGGAGCAGGGACGGGCTAAAATGTTGCTTGTGCATTGGACAAATCAACCATAGCGTGAGTATGAATATGCAAAAAACTGCCTTCATTTAATTTCGTGTTTTTGTCACAATTTATATTTTTATATATCCACCTATTCAGCCTATAGCCGTTTAGCCCCGCCCATTCACATTCAATTTATAAGAAGCTCTACAGTCCGGACATTTTTTATTTCAAACGGGAAGCGATACAGAGCGGCTGATGAGGGCAAAACTATTAATTAAGAGTTTTTAAACAATCTGAAAAAAGGAAAAACTGAACTGAAAATCTCGTTCGTTATCATCACGTTAAATGCCAACTAATCACTCAAGCCCTTTAAATCAAAGACTTATTACATTCAGTGGAGTAAATGGTTTTAACTGAGTAATTCTGGCAGCCCTAAACTAAATAAACAACACAGTAAACAAACTGCCTGGACATATTAAAAAGATTTCAATGTGCCGTACTAAAGGTTATCATGTTACCATCTTGGAATCAACTTTTCCAAGTTTTTTGGTGCGTCAAACAGGTGACTGAACATTTTTATACATTATAAATAAATAAAGAACGAAAGAAATGCAAGAAAGTGACTGGGAGAGGGCTATAGCTGATCAGTCTGCCTGCCAGGGACAGTATAATAATAACAATAATAATATTCCTTTCTCTTTCTCTTTCCCTATCTCTCTCTCTCTGTCTCTCTCACACACACAGACAAGCTGACAGCGACAGGTAGACAGGCGTCTGCGGCCCCCGGCTCTCAGACCGTCCCGCTGTGTGGCAGGAGGGATGTCAGACAGAGATAGAGACGCTTATCTCCCCACAGGACGCCAGCCAAGGTGAACCGAGCACAATGGCGGTGCTTCTTATCTTCCTGCCCCCCTGCGCTCGGCCGCTGCTTTTATCTCTGGGGGAAAAAGGGTCTGCGAGGCCCGCTGTCTGCCGACCCAGCACCCCCTACAATACCCCCTTCGATACCCCCCTCACCACAAGCTGATAAACTGTCATAGCCAACTGATAACGAGAGGGGACGACTGCAGCAATGGCCTCCTGTCAACAAGCAGCCATGAAAGATAGAGGGTTTATGTACAGTTTACAACTAGTGGGACAGCTGCTCGCTTCTTAAAGCCAGAGTTGGGCAATAAATCTCATTTACACCAAATTATCTTCATGCCAAATTTGGTCAGTTAACACGTTTGCTTCTTTATTTGTGCACTGGACCTACAAAGCTAAGAAAACAGGCATGTTTACAAATCAAATTTAAGTTTTTTGATATTTTAAATAACGCCGCTGTCCAATGAAAATCATATATCTCCATTTTTGTTGATTTTTAGGTTTCTATATCATTTGAACACACAATTACATTGTGTAAACGTTTCATGAGGAATGGACCAGTAGAAGTGCTCCAAATTAGCTTGGAAAATTTCTGGTTCCATTGACTTACATTGAAAGTAAAGTATGTTTTTGGTCTCTCCTGTAAAGTTGCAATTTTGGGGATACTTGTTTTTCATTGGACAAGGACGATATACTTTCTGGCAACAAAACCTTTCCAAAAGGAGGATCAACACCAACTGTCAGCGAAGTACCAAGAAAATGTAGGTATTTAACAAATAATTTTAGTATTTTTAATAAATACTTTCTGGCAACAAAACATTTCCTAAAGGAGGGATAAATATCAACTGTCAGCAAAGATTAAAGAAAATGTAGGTATTAAAAAATAATAATTTTAATATTTTAAATATACTTCCTGGCAACAAAACATTTCCACAAGGAGAAGAGAAAAAGAAAAAGCAGGCATTTAAAAAAATATTTTAATATTATAAATATATTTTCTGGCAACAAAACATTTCCAAAAGTAGGGATGAATATTAACTGTCAGCGAAGACCCAAAAAATGTAGGTATTTAAAAAATAATTTTAATATTTTAAATATACTTTCTAGCAACAAAACATTTCCAAAAGGAGGGATTAACACCAACTGTCAGCGAAGACCCAAGAAAAAGCAGGTATTTAAAAAATATTTTAATATTATAAATATATTTTCTGGCAACAAAACATTTCCAAAAGTAGGGATGAATATTAACTGTCAGCGAAGACCCAAAAAATGTAGGTATTTAAAAAATAATTTTAATATTTTAAATATACTTTCTGGCAACAAAACATTTCCAAAAGGAGGGATTAACACCAACTGTCAGCGAAGACCCAAGAAAAAGCAGGCATTTAAAAAATATTTTAATATTATAAATATATTTTTTGGCAACAAAACATTTCCAAATGTAGTGATGAATATTAACTGCCAGCGAAGACCCAAAAAAATGTAGGTATTTAAAAAATAATTTTAATATTTTAAATATACTTTCTGCCAACAAAACATTTCCAAAAGGAGGATCAACACCAACTGTCAGCGAAGACCCAAGAAAAAGCAGGCATTTAAAAAAAATATTTTAATATTATAAATATATTTTCTGGCAACAAAACATTTCCAAATGTAGTGATGAATATTAACTGCCAGCGAAGACCCAAAAAAATTTAGGTATTTAAAAAATAATTTTAATATTTTAAATATACTTTCTGGCAACAAAACATTTCCAAAAGGAGGGATTAACACCAACTGTCAGCGAAGACCCATGAAAATGTATTCATTTAAAAAAGAATTACACTTGGCTGTTTCGCACTAGCTAACACTAATAGCTAAGATTATATATAAACAGAGATGTACTGTTCTAGAAAGGTCTCTGCCTTACCGTAGAACCCATACTAACGTTAACCCTATACGACTGTAAGATGAAGTGATCTACGTCTGATCAGCAGGGGATTAAGGTGATAGTAAAATGAGTGAATGTGTACTGGCATAGGGACACGCCAGGTGAGCGCTGGCTCATTATCGAATAAACAGCCACCCCAACCAGCTGTTCTGAACAGAGCTGTTTAGAGAGGGCGGAGGTAGAGAGGTGGTCTGTGCTGCTTCATCCTTGTGCTATTTTCACCAAAGCATGTCACCAACATTTTATTAAGACCCCAGAGGGACTGTGTTAACTAGTGAAAAGGAGTATGTCACCTTTTACAAAGCCAAGAAAGTTTGAAGCAAGCATGTTATGATTTACACATTGGTGCACATAAGCTTCTCCTAACCTTATAGCCCGGCTGCATGCTAGTTATTAGAATCGATAGAATGCTTAAACATTGTTTTATTGTATTATATGTTTATTATATAGTAACTGAATGACGTCTGTTTGTATGTACAGTGCTGTGCAAACATTTTAGACACTTGGGCGCAATATTATACTTACAAAGCTATTTTTACAGACAGGAAGAATTTAATTACTCAGCAAAACACTTTATTTATCATATACTGTAACAGTATTAATAGAGTAAGTAGAGCTTTTCCATACGTCAGTGTGTTTATTTAACCCTTTCTAAGCTTCTCCTTGTGGAAACAACCCAGTATTATTTACAGTTCTCATCTAATACCTGCTTTGACTGCTCAGTACTTCATTAAGCTAAATCAAGATTGCTGCTGAAGGAACTGAACACATTCATACAATGTCTGGGGCGTCCAGGAGAAATCTGGAACTACACTTTGTTCTTCAAACTGGAGCTCAAGATATAATCTACTTCTCTCACAATAACATATTCATGTTACTTTGTATTGTATGTAGGATTATTTACATCTCTTCTAATTATGTCTGGTGTTCTTACCGGTGAAAATACACTTATTGATCAGATAAAGACTTTTAAACTATCAGCTTAGGTGCCTAGATGATTTTGCACAGTAGGTTGTGTTATGATAGCTTAACCCTAAACATGTTCTGGTTATTTTAATCGAGGGAAACTGCTTATATTGCTTATATTATTTGTTTATTGTATTGTAACTCAATGATGTCTATTTATATTATTCTGTTTGTATATACAGTACTCTGTAAAACGCTTTAATAATTATATATCTATAAGTTACTACCTCCAGAAACAGTCTCTGTGCTGAGAGAAATGGTTTTAAACCACCTGCTCAGACTTTCACACAATACTGTATGTACAAAAAATAATATAACCAATATCAAACCCTTCAGCCATCAATTCAGAATTTCAAAAGCCATTCTTTAGTCAATAAACAAGGCACTGTGGCTAGCGTAGTAAGTGACTACTCGCTGCTCCAGACGGCGGCATTACGCCCTCTGTGTGTCAGTGTGGAGTTTCCGTGGAGGATGTGGCCCAAATGGCTGTTTAGATTTCATGGCCACTTGGCTGTGACCGTGTGGATGTCAAAACTGAAGTCGTTTCCTCCCACAGAGCCGCTGCTCCAGCGCTGACGACAGACGCCACTCGCCTGCCACGGCAACACTAAACACACGCCTCAGTCTGCAATTCTCCACACGCCATTCCAGCTCTAAGGAGCACTTCAGCAGAAATCATATTCACAAATTCACCCTGAACATCGTCTACTAGACGAGACGTGTATGGAGTTTAGTGTACAGACAAAATCAGGTAATTTTTATTATTTACTGTCCTATATATATATATATACACACACACACACACATATATCTTTCTACTATGACATTTTTATTGTTTTACTACTTTCTATTTACTATATATATATATTTTTACCCTAACCCTAACCCTAACCCCTAACCCTAAACCCTAACCCTAACCCTAAACCCTAACCCTAACCCTAAACCCTAACCCTAAACCCTAACCCTAAACCTAAACCCTAACCCTAAACCCTAACCCTAACCCTAAACCCTAACCCTAAACCCTAACCCTAAACCCTAACCCTAACCCTAACCCTAAACCCTAACCCTAACCCTAACCCTAAACCCTAACCCTAGCCATTTTTTATGTCTATTGGCGGCTGTAACATCACTTGTATGTCTTAAATATTTGTATATTCGACTCCTTTGTCCTTCATGCCATCAGACTGTACAACTCCTCTCTGCAGAGGAGGAGGGCTCGCAGGAGGACAGAGGATGGGATGGAGCGGTAGACTGATAATAACACAACCAGACTAAGTGCAATAACATTAGTTAACATTAAAAAAGTGCAATAATAGTGTGCAATACCTCCCAGTTGTTTTTTTCTTTCTCTTTATTTTGTACATTGGATTTCTTAATTTATATTCCTTTCATATGTTTCTTGTGTGTTTACTGTGACAATGCTACTGGAATCTTAATTTCCCTGAGGGAAGTCAAGGGATCAATAAAGATCGATCGATCGATCGATCGATCTATCTATCTATCTATCTATCTATCTATCTATCTATCTATCTATCTATCTATCTATCTATCTATCTAATATAGGTATTAGTGAGTTCTTCACCTATATATTATAGAAATTTTGTGATTCATACTTTGCTGCTGCTTGGTTAGAGGCAATTCCTCTGCACAGCCAAGTTACCTCATTCGTTTTACTGTTTTAGTGGTTCAGGAGTAACTTTGTTAGGGCTTTGAACGCCAACACTACTGTGGTAGAGTGTTGGGAGTGTAGGGTCTTCTCTATGGAAGACCTGATTCAGTCAACTAGTCTGACATTCATTGTAGGGTCTGCTTTCTTAAGAAAGAGATCTGGTTCATTCATATGATGTTCTGTTAAGTAGGGTTTTTCTGTTGAAAGACCTGATTCGGTCATTTGACATTTGTTTGTTTTGGTAACTTTTTGTATGGTTAAAGACCTAAACCCTGGTCTTGTTGTTGGTGTCTGTGATCTGCTCCTTGCTTGCCCTCAAGGACACTAGGTTTGTTCTGTGTTCCTGAACCATATTTGTTTGTTAATTACCAGATGTACAAGTGACGTGCAAATCTGTGTTTATTTACTGCCGATGCCACGTTCTGTATTGAACTATTTATGTATTTTAGCTCATCTGTGCCCTTATTGCTTTGTTTGCACACTTTGTTATAAAAACATTTTAAGATGTTTTTTCTTAGGGGTGGGGTTGTTGTGACCCCTGATCGTAATAGCCATTTTTTATGTCTATTGGCGGCCATGTTGTTGTGTCATTGTGCGCAGGTCCACTACTGACCACTAGGGGGAGCCTACTAGTATAAATGATCGTCAAGCGGCCATCCTGGGAGATGTTCAGGGTTCTCTCCTTTGACCTGGCCTGGAACAACTCCTGCCTTTTGTTCATCTACCCTTTTCTCCTGGTTTGTGGTGGGGACTTAGGGGTAGTTAGGGGTAGTTTTGTTTATTTTTGTTTGCTTTGTTTTTAGTTTAGTTAGTTTTCTTTCTTCAGTTGTTTTGTTTGCTGGTTTGGCGTTTGCCCGTTCCTGAAGCCAGCGTCCCCCCCACTGTAAACTTGCACTTTTCTGGTTTGAACAGTGTCCGGTGTTTGGTCTGGCAGAGGTCAGGGGAGAGAACCCACTCTCAATTTCTCAATTTGGGTTACGGTTACAGTCCCTAGACCAGGTGGTAACAAATTCAGGTCTTAATATACATTTTTATTATTTATTGTTCTTTTATATTTTACTATTTCTTTCTATTTACTCTTTTTCTTTCTTACCAACTCACCAGCTCTGTGTCATTATTTTTTATAACTAATCTGCATAATGATGTTATTTGATGGTTCTAATATGTTCATATTATTGATTAATTCCTAAATTTTTATTTGTTTAAATACATTTGTAAGAATAATTTCTCCTCTTATATTTCCTTTGTTCTATCTTTACTATCATAAATTAATATTTACTCTTTTTTTAACTCCTTAGTCTTGGTTATATAATGCTTGGCTTCACTGTAAATGAGGGTCACCTTCAATGTACTCAATAAATTTAAGTAAACACTGATTAATTGATAAATTGGTTGGTTAATTGATTTACTAAGTGATTGATTAAATAATTAATTCATTAATGGGGGGAAAAGTAAAAGGCCTGGAAGAAAGAAAGGAGGCATAAAGTCAGCGTTAATTATACATACAACAGAAATTTTCATTTACGATTTAAGGGGGATCTTTTATCAGAACTAGAATATACACACAGAACTATGTTTTCATTATTCTTTAATCACCTGTAGAGTTAGGGCAGTCCTACAGATCGTTGTGTTTTCATTAGCTTATTATGAGTCATTATCATCTTCCAACCAAGACCACATGTAGACCTACTGTGTTTCTACAGTACCTTACTGGTTGAATAGTTTTATAGCATACGTTTCCTCATCAAAGATACTGCACATTAAAACCATGAGGGTGAATCCAGCTTCGTATTTGCCAATGTCTTTTTTGAATTTTCCGGGTCCACCTTAAATTCAGATTTCACATTCAGCTGCTTCCTTACCAGCTTCTTGTTCAAATTCCTGTTCTACCTTAAATGGTGCAGCAATTATTTTAAAGCTCAGGTGCCAGATGGAAACCGCAACACAATTTAAGGTGGAACTGAGAAATATGAACATGAAGCTGATGAATGTCTATATCAGAAAAGGATTTTAGAAGAATAATTTAAATGGTTTGATATTCTATGTCCTATTATGGGGGTGAAGTGAGTAGTGTGCTGAGTTTGTAATAAATTAACATTAATATCTGTTTGAGAACCCATATTTTGACAAAAGGAACATCAGACTTATTGAAGATGTTAAAGACGACCAGAGATGGGCACTCGAGTGAGCGACTACAGTTGAAGTCGCACTTAAGTCATCTAGAAAAGACTTCAGACTTGACTTGAAACTCGTCCCTAAAGACTCTCAACTCGACTCAGACTCGTCCAAAATAACTTGTGAACAATTAGAGTCAGTCCGTTATCCAGGCACTGAGTGTGAAAGTTATATAAAAATGCTTTCGTTCTGTGTGTATGCTGCCGTACTTTTGTTCCAGTGATTTGGGACACAGCCCCCTTTTCTCCTGACGTATCACAACATCCGCTAATCGCGAGCGGGAAACCGGAGAGAAGCGTCAAACATAAACAAACAAGGGTTACAAGACTTCGGCTGGAGTACCGTACCTGGTAGCGTATATATATATATATATATATATATATATATATATAGCTGTGCACTTTTATCATACACTTACATATGTTATATTTACTTGAGACTTGAGACTCTAGCCTAAAGACTTGTGACTTGACTTTGATTCTAGCCTAAAGACTTGTGACTTGACTTTGACTCTAACCTAAAGACTTGGGACTTGACTTAGACTCTAACCTAAAGACTTGGGACTTGACTTAGACTCTAGCCTAAAAACTTGTGACTTGACTTTGACTCTAGCCTAATGACTTGTGACTTGACTTTGACTCTAACCTAAAGACTAGTGACTTGACTTAGACTCTAACCTAAAGACTTGGGACTTGACTTAGACTCTAGCCTAAAAACTTGTGACTTGACTTTGACTCTAGCCTAATGACTTGTGACTTGACCTTGACTCTAACCTAAAGACTAGTGACTTGACTTAGACTCTAGCCTAAAGACTTGTGACTTGACTTTGACTCTAGCCTAAAGACTTGGGACTTGACTTTGACTCTAACCTAAAGACTTGGGACTTGACTTAGACTCTAGCCTAAAAACTTGTGACTTGACTTTGACTCTAGCCTAATGACTTGTGACTTGACTTTGACTCTAACCTAAAGACTTGGGACTTGACTTAGACTCTAGCCTAAAAACTTGTGACTTGACTTTGACTCTAGCCTAATGACTTGTGACTTGACCTTGACTCTAACCTAAAGACTAGTGACTTGACTTAGACTCTAGCCTAAAGACTTGTGACTTGACTTTGACTCTAGCCTAAAGACTTGTAACTTGACTTTGACTCTAGCCTAAAGACTAGTGACTTGACTTTGACTCTAGCCTAAAGACTTGTGACTTGACTTTGACTCTAGCCTAAAGACTTGTAACTTGACTTTGACTCTAGCCTAAAGACTTGTAACTTGACTTTGACTCTAGCCTAAAGACTTGTGACTTGACTTTGACTCTAGCCTAATAAAGACTTGTGACTTGACTTTGACTCTAGCCTAAAGACTTGTGACTTGACTTTGACTCTAGCCTAAAGACTTGACTTGACTTTGACTCTAACCTAAAGAACTGTGACTTGACTTTGACTCTAGCCTAAAGACTTGTGACTTGACTTAGACTCTAGCCTAAAGACTTGTGACTTGACTTTGACTCTAGCCTAAAGACATGTGACTTGACTTAGACTCTAGCCTAAAGACTTGTGACTTGACTTTGACTCTAGCCTAAAGACTTGTGACTTGACTTTGACTCTAGCCTAATAAAGACTTGTGACTTGACTTTGACTCTAACCTAAAGACTTGTGACTTGACTATGACTCTAGCCTAATAAAGACTTGTGACTTGACTTTGACTCTAGCCTAAAGACTTGTGACTTGACTTTGACTCTAGCCTAATAAAGACTTGTGACTTGACTTTGACTCTAGCCTAAAGACTTGTGACTTGACTTTGACTCTAGCCTAATAAAGACTTGTGACTTGACTTTGACTCTAGCCTAAAGACTTGTGACTTGATTTTGACTCTAGCCTAAAGACTTGTGACTTGACATTGACTCTAGCCTAAAGAACTGTGACTTGACTTTGACTCTAGCCTAAAGACTTATGACTTGACTTAGACTCTAACCTAAAGACTTGTGACTTGACTTTGACTCTAGCCTAACAAAGACTTGTGACTTGACTTTGACTCTAGCCTAAAGACTTGTGACTTGACTTTGACTCTAGCCTAATAAAGACTTGTGACTTGACTTTGACTCTAACCTAAAGACTTGTGACTTGACTTTGACTCTAGCCTAAAGACTTGTGACTTAATTTTGACTCTAGCCTAAAGACTTGTGACTTGACTTTGACTCTAGCCTAATAAAGACTTGTGACTTGACTTTGACTCTAGCCTAAAGACTTGTGACTTGACTTTGACTCTAGCCTAATAAAGACTTGTGACTTGACTTTGACTCTAACCTAAAGACTTGTGACTTGACTTTGACTCTAGCCTAAAGACTTGTGACTTAATTTTGACTCTAGCCTAAAGACTTGTGACTTGACTTTGACTCTAGCCTAATAAAGACTTGTGACTTGACTTTGACTCTAGCCTAAAGACTTGTGACTTGACTTTGACTCTAGCCTAATAAAGACTTGTGACTTAATTTTGACTCTAGCCTAAAGACTTGTGACTTGACTTTGACTCTAACCTAAAGAATTGTGACTTGACTTTGACTCTAGCCTAAAGACTTGACTTGACTTTGACTCTAACCTAAAGAACTGTGACTTGACTTTGACTCTAGCCTAAAGACTTGTGACTTGACTTTGACTCTAGCCTAATGACTTGTGACTTGACTTTGACTCTAGCCTAATTACTTGTGACTTGACTTTGACTCTAGCCTAAAGACTTGTAACTTGACTTTGACTCTAACCTAAAGACTTGTGACTTGACTTTGACTCTAGCCTAAAGACTTGTGACTTGACTTTGACTCTAACCTAAAGACTTGTGACTTGACTTTGACTCTAACCTAAAGACTAGTGACTTGACTTAGACTCTAACCTAAAGACTTGGGACTTGACTTAGACTCTAGCCTAAAAACTTGTGACTTGACTTTGACTCTAGCCTAATGACTTGTGACTTGACCTTGACTCTAACCTAAAGACTAGTGACTTGACTTAGACTCTAGCCTAAAGACTTGTGACTTGACTTTGACTCTAGCCTAAAGACTTGTGACTTGACTTTGACTCTAACCTAAAGACTTGGGACTTGACTTAGACTCTAGCCTAAAAACTTGTGACTTGACTTTGACTCTAGCCTAAAGACTTGTAACTTGACTTTGCCTCTAGCCTAAAGACTTGTAACTTGACTTTGACTCTAGCCTAAAGACTTGTGACTTGACTTTGACTCTAGCCTAAAGACTTGTGACTTGACTTTGATTCTAGCCTAAAGACTTGTGACTTGACTTTGACTCTAGCCTAAAGACTTGTGACTTGACTTTGATTCTAGCCTAAAGACTTGTGACTTGACTTTGACTCTAGCCTAAAGACTTGTGACTCGACTTTGACTCTAGCCTAAAGACTTGTGACTCGACTTTGACTCTAGCCTAATGACTTGTGACTTGACTTTGACTCTAGCCTAAAGACTTGTGACTTGACTTTGACTCTAGCCTAAAGACTTGTGACTTGACTTGGACTTGTATTCTGTGACTTGTGAACATCTCTGCAGCTGACAAACACAGAGGCAACAGTGGAAAACCTGAAAGCCACCACAGGTTCTAGGGAAGGAAGGATGTGAGGTTCAGTACGTTGCAACTTCACCTGCTCCTTTAACTAAGGACACTGAAGACTTACCCTTATGGCCACCATCACTACTCGTGTTCGACTCCTATAAGTGGAGTTTTTATCTACACTCAGTCCTACAGGGTGTCTGTGGAGTCTGCAGTTCTAAGTAAAAGCTGAACACCACAGTACATGTTCTGTTGATTTTCTGAGTGTAAATAAGTTAATACGTGGGTTGGTTAAGTAAGTAAGGTTGGGAAGTAATGCTGGTACCTGGGAAGATCTCGTTAAGGTTGACTGGAGGTTTGTTGGTATCCACAGTGATTTTGTACTTGGCGTTCTTGGAGGCGGAGGCTGGGCAGCACACCAGACGTAGAGGCAGCACGAACTTGCACTGAGCCACTCGTGGAACTCCTGCCAACAGAGACACAGAACACGGCATTACAAACAAGACGACAAAGTGAAATATGAAAAAACACAGAAAAAAAAATATATAATGTATGTAAACTAGGGACGTGAGATATTGATTAAAAAAAGATATCTGGATATTTTCTGTAATTATGTTAATAAACAATATTGTGCATTATTAAAAAATGTGTGTGTAAAAGTCTTATATTTTACTAGCTTGCACTTCTTATTAATATCCATCCATCAATCATCTTTCACTTCATTCCGCTAGTCGGGTCACGGGGGACCTGGAGCCAATCCCAGAGTCATCGGGCGAGGGCTCTGTTTTAGTGGATGACTCTTGAAGTTTACTGAGTGTGTGTTCAGTCAGAGTATTTAACTCTTTATACTCCTCATACTCTCTTCATACTCCTCATACTCTCTTCATACTCCTCATACTCTCTTCATACTCCTCATACTCTCTTCATACTCCTCATACTCTCTTCATACTCTCATACTCTCTTCATACTCCTCATACTCTCTTCATACTCTCATACTCTCTTCATACTCCTCATACTCTCTTCATACTCCTCATACTCTCTTCATACTCCTCATACTCTCTTCATACTCCTCAACTCTGTTCATACTCCTCATACTCTCTTCATACTCCTCATACTCTCTTCATACTCCTCATACTCTCTTCATACTCCTCATACTCTCTTCATACCCCTCATACTCTCTTCATACTCCTCATACTCTCTTCATACTCCTCATACTCTCTTCATACCCCTCATACTCTCTTCATACTCCTCATACTCTCTTCATACTCCTCAACTCTGTTCATACTCCTCATACTCTCTTCATACTCCTCATACTCTCTTCATACTCCTCATACTCTCTTCATACCCCTCATACTCTCTTCATACTCCTCAACTCTGTTCATACTCCTCATACTCTCTTCATACTCCTCATACTCTCTTCATACTCCTCATACTCTCTTCATACTCCTCATACTCTCTTCATACTCCTCATACTCTCTTCATACCCCTCATACTCTCTTCATACTCCTCATACTCTCATCATACTCCTCATACTCTCTTCATACTCCTCATACTCTCTTCATACTCCTCATACTCTCTTCATACTCCTCATACTCTCTTCATACCCCTCATACTCTCTTCATACTCCTCATACTCTCTTCATACCCCTCATACTCTCTTCATACTCCTCATACTCTCTTCATACTCCTCATACTCTCTTCATACTCCTCATACTCTCTTCATACTCCTCATACTCTCTTCATACTCCTCATACTCTCTTCATACTCCTCATACTCTCTTCATACTCCTCATACTCTGTTTATACTCCTCATACTCTCTTCATACTCCTCATACTCTCTTCACACTCCTCATACTCTCTTCATACTCCTCATACTCTCTTCATACTCCTCATACTCTCTTCATACTCCTCATACTCTGTTTATACTCCTCATACTCTCTTCATACTCCTCATACTCTGTTCATACTCCTCATACTCTGTTCATACTCCTCATACTCTCTTCATACTCCTCATACCCTCTTCATACTCCTCATACTCTCTTCATACTCCTCATACCCTCTTCATACTCCTCATACTCTCTTCATACTCCTCATACTCTCTTCATACTCCTCATACTCTCTTCATACTCCTTATACTCCTCAAACTCTCTTCATACTCCTCATACTCTCTTCATACTCTCTTCATACTCCTCATACTCTCTTCATACTCCTCATACTCTCTTCATACTCCTCATACTCTCTTCATACTCCTCACACTCTCTTCATACTCCTCACACTCTCTTCATACTCCTCACACTCTCTTCATACTCCTCACACTCTCTTCATACTCCTCATACTCTCTTCATACTCCTCATACTCTCTTCATACTCCCGTCATACTCCTCATACTCTCTTCATACTCCTCACACTTTCTACATACTCGTCATACTCTCTACATACTCGTCATACTCTCTTCATACTCCTCATACTCTCTTCATACTCCTCATACTCTCTTCATACTCCTCATACCCTCTTCATATTCCTCACACTCTTCATACTCCTCACACTCTTCATACTCCTCACACTCTCTTCATACTCCTCATACTCTCCTCATACTCCTCATACTCTCTTCATACTCCTTATACTCTCTTCATACTCCTCATACTCTCTTCATACTCCTCACACTCTCTACATACTCCTCACACTCTCTTCATACTCCTCATACTCTCTACATACTCCTCATACTCTCTTCATACTCCTCATACTCTCTTCATACTCCTCATACTCTCTTCAAACTCCTCATACTCTCTTCATACTCCTCATACTCTCTTCATACTCCTCATACTCTCTTCAAACTCCTCATACTCTCTTCAAACTCCTCATACTCTCTTCATACTCTCTTCATACTCTCTTCATACTCTCTTCATACTCCTCATACTCTCTTCATACTCCTCATACTCTCTTCATACTCCTCATACTCTCTTCATACTCCTCATACTCTCTTCATACTCTCCTCATACTCTCCTCATACTCTCTTCATACTCCTCATACTCTCTTCATACTCCTCATACTCTCTTCATACTCCTCATACTCTCTTCATACTCTCTTCATACTCCTCATACTCTCTTCATACTCCTCATACCCTCCTCATACTCCTCATACTCTGTTCATACTCCTCATACTCTCTTCATACTCCTTATACTCTCTTCATACTCCTCATACTCTGTTCATACTCCTCATAATCTGTTTACACTCCTCATACTCTCTTCATACTCCTCATACTCTCTTCATACTCCTCATACTCTCTTCATACTCATCCTCGCCTAGAGTTAAGGTAGTAGACTGTGAGGCTGGTGGTGTCTGTATATATCACACACCCCCAATGTAAACGTGTTGGTTTGTATAGTTTTGCACTGGAGCTAACAAGTTACGTATGCATCTGCATATCAGTTAGTATTTCACAGTTCTGAACACTTTCCTCAAACAACACTGAGCAGGCTGAAATAATCTCAAACGCTCCTGAGCTTTCTGTCAGCGTCTGGCGTAATTAGAATTATTTCTATAACCATAAAAAAGCTGATATTTGGTGCAGTAATCAGAGTTCAACCTGAGTTCAATGTATTTAACTTCCAGTCAAAACAGACAATCTTCTAACACCAAATGTCTTGGCTCGCAAGGGCAATGAAACTTCTTGACGTGTGCATCACAAAAGTTCAATCTTCTGGTTCGAGTGGATGGAAGAAGGGAAAAGTCAGGAGATCAGGACAAGAACGAAATCCCGACAGGCACTAAGGCGGTGGCTGAAAACCTGACGACTACTGTGGGTTCCAGGGAAAGGAGAGCTGTCGCTGGTGTTGGTTCGGTAGGTCGCAAAATAAATGAGAGAAACGTCAGAAGATCAGCATGTTACCTTCAACCCACAAAGATCAAAAGCTTTGACGGATGGCCACTTCCTCTCCTGTAGACCTGACCAGACTCATCAAATAGCACGTTATGGAAAGAGACAACAAACATCCCACATCTCCACCCTTCAATAATGTCCCAGGCCCTGGCCAATTAAAGGTTCCTGAGAGACCTCCAGCCTGGATTACCAGTCGAACGTGGCGAGCGCTTGGGGCTGATTCTCGGCTCAGTGAGAAAGCCCTGGCTGGAGCAGACCCAGGCCTGGTCCCGCACAGCGCCGGGAGCAGAAGGCTTGCTGCTACTCCAGCTAGCGGTACGCTAATCCCTTCCTGTTATGTCTGGCCAGGTAACCGGAGCCGCTGGCCGCCGGGTTCAACTCATGTCACTTTCGCTAAGATAACAGCGCAGGAACGAAAAGCCCCCCGAGGATGCGTGGGGCCGGCCCGATCTGTCTGTACTGACCCGAGAACAGCTGGAGTGCCGGGATGCTAGCTTGAAGCCACATGGTGGGCTATTTTCCTTCACTGATCTGCCAGCAGTCCTGGCGAAGCACCAAGCTTCGAGGAGAACTGGAGAAACTGACTCATACCCTACCTCACCTTCGGGTCTATCTTCTCATGGGGAACCGAACTGGAACTATGCCTCATCGCTGCTTGGACTGATCTGGGGTCGGTATCAATAGACTCCGCTGACCGTCTCCTATAAATCCCTGGAAGAATAAGCGCGCTTCAAAGCTGTCTCTGCGCGAACTGGATTCATGGCGCTGAAGTGAAATGAACACATTTAAGTGGGCGCTCTTAAAGCAAGCATGAAAAAAGATCCAGATGTATCTCTGAAGCTGAAGTGACAGCGCGGAGATGACACGGCAAAGGAAAAATACTGTTTTCCCTGGAAAAGGCTGGAGCAGCTGCATGACAGGGCTCCAGGAAGACAAACAGCTATTGTCGCTACAAAGACATGGGGGCAATTATTAGATCTGATTTGTGTCGTGGGTGGCCTTGTACCTGCCACAGAGTCACCTGGGTAGTGCATAGATACTACAGACCCCTACAGGCCAGAGCTGCTACTGCAGCTCTCTATGTTACTAGAAGGTAGGCCTATCAGTGCATTTGGGAAAAACCTAATGTACACACATTTCCAGTCTATCCAAAAAGTAGATAACCAGCAACCAGCAGGAGATTAATTTCTATATTTTTAATTTTAATTTAAAATTTCTACTGTCCAAAGAAAAACAAGCATGCCCAAAATAAAAACTTCATAGCAGAGGACACAAACTCTTTTAACCTTCCCTGTAAATTAATAGAAAGATATTTTTAAGCAGTTTTGGAGCATTTTAATTGGTCCAATCATCATGAAAGGTTTAAATTATGTAAAAAACTTTAAGGTTTTCATTGGAAAGTGATGATTTGGGTTTTATTCTGTAGTTGTGATAAAGTCTGGTCTACCCCTAGTCAAATTTTCGAAATGTTAGAATTACTACCTCTTTAAACACCAAAGCTATGACATATGTATGTTAGTTTCAATGGACAGATATTTTATTGGAAAAAAGAAAAACATAAAATGTGGTATGTGCAAATGTAAGTACTTAGAAAGACCCCCCACTAGCTGAAACCACATCCTCTAAACATTTTGGAAGCCAGCTAACGAACTTTCTGTTCTTGATTTAGGACTTTTTTTTAATGTATTAAAAATAACTCAGACTCTCTGGAAATGTCAACACATTACTTTATCTGGATATACATCTGGATATAATGAGTACTTTATTGTACTCATTAGGCAGGTACTTTATTGTACTCATTAGGCTTAATGCCTAATGAGTACAATAAACTCTAAGGAGAAAAAAACCCCAAAACAAACAACAAAAACAAGAAAAACTAAGAAAACACACTACTTCATGCTACTTCAGGTTAGCGCCCAAACTTTTGCTCAAGCTTCAGTATATTATATTCTTCCCCAGTACATTAAATTCAGCAAATAACTAATAAAATTAAGTAAATAACTATTTTACAAACAGATGTCATGTTGACTTACTTTCATCTAGGAAATCAACAAAATATGTAATTTGTAAATACATTAATATGTACATTTTAAATTCTGCCCAAACCTTTGCACACAACCACTGCTTCCGCTTTTTTTGACCACAAAATATAAATTAAACTATTAAGAAAGAATAGATTTGTGGATCTTGCAAGAACTTTTACTTCTTAGGTTCTGCACTAGAGCTACACACCTAATGCGGCTAACAAACACTGGAAGTTTAGAGCCACTTGTGTTTACACAAAAACAAAATGCAGCACTTTTAACTGATTTTGTTACTGAAACCCTGCAAAACACAAGGTAGGTCATAAAGCAGAATTCTCACATTAGTTCTTACCATGTGATCTGTAGCAGTGCGACACATTCCAAGGATTTATTTTATGGAAATGCTGCTAAATTTTATAAATATGTGTATGGCTAAATATTTACACTTAACATTTTAAAGCCTAAACCACAAAATGAATGCCCAAATGTTCATTTTTTTAAAATGGGGTGTTTATTAGTACTTTAATAAATAAATAATAATAATTAAATTAACATTAATAACTGGTTATTATATGAATTATAATAACGAATAATATAATTAAATAACAGTTTGCATATATGAGTTTTGTTTTGTATCATATTTGGTACATCTGGAATTGTTTGCTAAAAAATGAAAACATTCAGAACACAAAGTTGTAACCCTTTATATATATATATATATATATATATATATATATATATATATATATATATATATATATATATATATATGAGATTAGTTTAAATGTTTAGTAATTTCTAATGTAGAAAAATCTTTAGTTCTCCACTAAAATTTAGAACAATGGGTGGGTTTGAGCGAAGTTCAGGTGAACATCAGGTTTTTAGGAAACAAATGATAACAGTGATGATTAACAGCTCTCAAAAACTTGTGTATCAAATATGATTCACTCAGCGTTAAAGGGTTAAACATGTCAATTTAAGAGGAATGTCAAATATGAAATATTCTTAGCAAAAAGGGATCTAGACTGTACTTTGATGGAACACTTGTTGTGGTTTTCCACTTAAGTTTAATCATGTAAAGCATCATTTATGCATTCAAACAGTTCACAGGTCTTTATGGACTGTTTTACCAAATCAGTCCGATCTACAGTCCCACGAGGAGGGTGGGGGGCAGGGTGGGGTTAAGGATCTGTTTGGTGTCTTACAAAGTGAAGTTGAAATGTTTAGATTTATGATCCTCCAAACATTTTTGTAGCCAACTAACAGTCTTTACGCTCTTGATTCACTTTTTTCTAAACTTATAGTTTTAAAATAGAGAGAGTGTTTTGTTATTTTTGGTTTCTTTCAAAGTGAAGCTAGATGAGACGTATGAGTTCAATTTATTTAAAAAAATATTTTAAAAATTCCCCAAATTGTTTAATTCTGTACCAAAAACAAAGGGATATTTTAGTCAGTGGGCGGAGCCTCATTTTAGCCACACCCCTGCATTTCAGAGCAGGACATAAGACTGCATCCTTGTCCCATATGGATATGCATCCCATCGTTATAAAGAAAATGACACTGTGAGCTGTCACTACTAAAACTCATATTTTTTACAATGAAGTAAACAGTTTTTCTATTTTAATAAAATTTAATTTAAAAAATATTGTACAATCATAAAAAAGGTTAGCTTGCAAGACATAAACTGGCTGGAAAATTTGAGTTTTACTCAATGTGTGCCAAAAATTATTACTACTGCACAGGGTTGGAAATATTTCCATTACAGAACACTGAAGACCTGGTAAAAAAAAAATTAATCTGATTACTCTGCATTACTTTTAGATTTACTTTTTTAATTAAAGATTTATACAAATATAAAGAAATGAGAAAAACTATTTTAACAGGACTTAAACAATAATTTAACTTTTTAACTTCAACACACACCAAACACAAAAACTGCAGAAACTGAACAAGAGGCTGTAGATTATCTAAACATTGCGGCTCACGGAAATCAGATTTAGTGAAAGAGCCGAAGCTAGGTGGAGTAAAATATGTAAATATTTAAAACATGAAGGTGACAAATTTACATACCAATGCACTTTGAGTTTAGACATGTATACTCAAACTCTGAAGTTCAGAAACCATGACACTGAGACCAAAAGCTCTTAGATTGAATCACAGGAGAACAAGTAACAGATGTAGACTGAGCCAGTACATTGGATTAAATGCAGTACAGTTCACAACTGTACTGCTCTCCAGGGACTTTTCCTGATTTGCCTTATTTGTTCAAAATTTCTAGTTTATCATGCTAAAGTCAAACGATCAATCAGGTAGAAACCTTCTCCTGAGAGTCGTCATCAACAATAATCATAAACAGTGGTCATATTAAAACCTTAACTGACCATCATGTGTTATTTTATCCAAAAGGCTGAAAAATGTTTTATACTCATGCACTAAGCAGTTTCAGCTTAGTGAGGGCTGATCATCTCAAGATCAATCAAGATCATTAACATGTTTATATTTTGTACCAGTCATTGGAAAACAGTTGAAGAATGAAATGACATACAGGAAAGTTAAACTAACTAACTGCTCATAAGAAACTATTTCTAGCGACGGCCCACCCCCTCGCACCCCCAAAATCTTAAAATTATACAATTCATTTCACATATTGTTTCATTAAAATTGTGAATTTTGGCGAAAGATGAAGAGTCTGCATGTGAATGCAATCACACTAGTAATCGCTTTGTGTTCATAATGTACTGTAATCTGATTACTGTGTTTTTTACTCTATATTTTTTTTTACTATATTTTTTACTATATATAGTGACTTAGTGAGCACTATATTTAGGGCTATATATAGCCCTACTGTATATTTTGCAGGGCTGTGTATTGGCAAAAACCTGACGATACAATACTTATCAAGATACAGCGGTCACGATATAATATATCACAATATAAAGTGATATATAGCAATTTTTCTTATTGTACTATTTAAACAAAACACTGTATGAACAGGTTCGCCAATACTTACAATAGCATTGCACCCTTGTGCTGCTTGTTAATGTTGGAGTGGAGCTGAAAATGGATTACAGCACTGCCATCTAGTGGTCAGAGGTTTAAAAACAACACAAGATGATTCACTGTCTGCCAGAAATCTGTGTATCAATACTGTGTTTTTGAGAATCGATACATTATCACTAAACATTATAACCTGATGTTTTCTTACACCCCTAATATTTAGTGTATATATAAATATACAAGCAAACATATACTTATAATACAAAGTTTATTACATATTCCCAAATATATATATGAGTAATAAACCTGAAACTTGTTTTGATGATTGCTTTGTTTGTTACAATATGCAATGTTTAATCATTTACATTCATACAATAAGTATAATTAAGGTACAGGGTCACTCCAAACATATTTTGGTCTAAAATCCAAGTAATCTTAAGGATTTTAGTCTGTTTGTTGAACTTGGAACCAGTTTGGTAGAATGATCCATCTAAATACTAATCTATTTATATCCTTTGCCTTTACTAAAGAACCCTTGAGAAACTATTTGTTTAAGGATGTAGACTTGCTTATGACCCAGAAATGGCCAGTCCATTACTTTAGCCCCATAGCTACATGAGTCTCATTACATAAGCTTTGGCGCAAAACTAAACATGCTAACGCTGGACACCAGACGTGTGCTGGTTCGTCGACTGCCTTTTGGGTTTAAAAGGGGGGGGGGGGATTGTGTACATTTGATTTTTGGCCAAACCATCACTTTAAGAAGTTTAGAGGAGTATCTTCCTTCCTTCCATGTCTACAGTATCAACAGGAAAGCATATATGAGCCTACACATCACTACCGTGACCTCCTCCAAAGGGAGAGCTGCCTTGCCTTCGTTCCACGGAGCCACGGTTCCGCGCATGTGGGAGGGAGAACGCACGGCACGGCAACACAGCATGTTTACCGAAAACGAGCAACATGACAATGTCAAAAAAAGCACGCATGACTTAAAGCGGTGGACGAAACCAAGACGTGTGGCGGCGTTGCTGGTTTGGAGTATGTTTCAGCGGCCGGTGTGGCAGCGAGCGGGAGCTCATGACACAGGCTGTAAACACATGTGCGTAATGAAAGCATGGATGTATGTTTATGTCTCTGTACGGCCCGTGTTGTATATGTCTGTATAGTTTTCTGTATACATGTGGAATCTGTGTATGCAGCGTGGAGCGGAGTGCGAGAGAGCGAATGAAAGTTCAGAAGGATTTGTTCTGTGTGTGTGTGAGAGAGGTGTATCACGTTTCAGACCAACATAAACACTGCGCTAGTCCTTCCTGTCAGTGGCGGCACTCACCTTCAGGGTTCAGCTCTTTCACGGGCAGCAGAAGGAAAGAAGGAGAGAAAGAAAGGAGGAAAAGTAAGTATCACTTCAGAGAGCACTCACTGTCCAGAGCACAAGGCTCACTGACACACAAACACACACTCACACACACACAGGCGTAGATACTGAGCTTCCTTACTGTTTGCTGTCACGGTGCTGAGAAATATATATTGATATGTATATTAGTCTGCAAGCTCCTGGTCAAACGATGGCTTTAATGAGTTAAAGCTAAAAGCTAAAGCTAAAGCTCCAAACAATTGAAAATTTCTTTCTAATAAGGTTTAATCCTGTGAGTCACTATTCATGCTATTTTCCATGACAACACTGGGTGGACCATCTTTGTTTACTTTGTGTTAGAACTTCCAGTGCGACCGCGGATACGTTGATACTAATTACAACAAAACGACAACAAACATATAAAATGACCAGCATAACATGTTCAGTTAGAGGGAGTCAGTAATTGGAAGAAGAGAAAAACTGGGCTTGAACAACAGAGTTACGAACAAAGCACATAAAGATCAGAGTGTTGGGGGGCTGCCTTTCAAAGAAGACCACCTGCGTCTATGACTGAAGCTCTAAATTTAAAAACCTCCACCCAAACCTCCGCATGTCTGCTCTTACCATTCTGTGGAGGAGAACCAGCACCAGAGCTTCCTTATCCAGAGAACTGTCTCGCTTATGAAGCTCCGAGGAAGCAGACGTGTCGGGTGCTGGTGAGTCTATCAGTTCAGTAACTGTTTTCTGATCAGTGTCCACCGCGCTAGGCTATCTGGGCTGTAACTTACACCCACGCAGAGTGGCTCGGGCAGCTGCTGGACTTGGGTTTAACCGGCTTTCAGAAATATAAACTCACCATCTGTGTGTAGGAGGACACGCCCACCTTCCCACTGTGCAGGTACTGATACGCCTCAGTACTTTTATAGTTTTTCATTACTGAACCGTCTACACCTTCCGAGAGTACAGAGTAATTAAACATGTCTCCATAAGTAACCTCAGACCACCTTCTCATATCACCCACCCACTGTGTTATTAACCTCAGACCACCTTCTCATATCACCCACCCACTGTGTTACTAACCTCAGACCACCTTCTCATATCACCCACCCACTGTGTTATTAACCTCAGACCACCTTCTCATATCACCCACCCACTGTGTTATTAACCTCAGACCACCTTCTCATATCATCCACCCACTGTGTTACTAACCTCAGACCACCTTCTCATATCATCCACCCACTGTGTTATTAACCTCGGAGGAGACAGTGTTGTCCCATTAGAACTTCTTATTGCTTCTCTGGTCTCCTCCCATGTAACTGTATTCATTTTGGTTAGCTGAGCGGGAGTTCTAACACAAAGGCAGAAGAAACAGTGGGTGTGGCCAAAAACGGTGGATATGTACGGTGTACAAAGTGTTATGAACGTAATTCACAAGCATTCGACAAGCAGTGGACGCAGCTTGAGGAGCAGTGGGTGCTGAAACCACCAGAGCTGTGTTTCCTGATGCAGGAGCCCCAAACCACCTCACTTTACTGAGTTCTTCTTCTTAGCCCTCCTGTTCCTGCTACTTGGCGAGCTGTCAATCTAGGACAGCGTTCCCAACGGTCCCAATGATTGTGACCATGATGAAAGGGTATTCAAAGAGAATGAAAACTTGTTGAAGGACGTGTGAGTAAATAATCTAATATAGTATAATGTTGAGTTCACATTGAGACCTAAACTTTGCCGGATCTTCTGTATAAGCCTGAATGATGATTTCAGGCTTTACAGTGAGATTTTGATCAGCACATGCTTCCCACATTCAAACATTTAGCTTTAAACAAATACATACTGCTAGTTTTCCATCATAGAGAAGAACCATCTAACCATCTTTCTTTTTTTTTTTAACTCAGCAGGTGTCAACAGCTCTCTATACTCTAAGTTTGAGGCTGATTTTTCTTTTGCAAAACTTAGCAATAAGGGTACTTTCACCAGATATCATTAGAACAGATGTAAATAATAATACATACAATACAAAGTAACATGAATATCTTATTGTGAGAGAAGTAGATCAGATCCTGATCCAGTTTGAAGGAGTGTAGTTCCAGATTTCTCCTGGACGCCCCAGACATTGTATGAATGTATTCAGTTCCTTCAGCAGCAATCTTGATTTATCTTAATGAAGTACTGAGCAGTCAAAGCAGGTATTAGATGAGAACTGTAAATAATACTGGGTTGTTTATAGAAGGAGAAGCTTGGAAAGGGTTAAATAAACACCCTGACATAGTAAAAGCACCACTTACTGTATTAGTACTGTTTTAATATTTAAATAATAACATGTTTTACTAACTAAAAACAGCTTCCTGTATAGAAAAATAGCTTTCTTTTAAATATAACAAAGGCCCCAAGTGTAAATAAAGCTAAATAATGGATATCCAACTTGATTCCCACAGCTTGACTCCAAGACTGAGCCAACTGATCAATGTTTTCTTTACTTCAAACACCAAAATATTAAGGACAGGAACACACCAAGGCCATGGTTAGGAAACCAGAATCTAGGCCAACACGTCATTTCACAGATGTGTATTATGGAAACATCTATGTCCCAGGAAAAGTACACGTTTGCCCAAATTGGACCAGTTGGTGGACTTTCCCTTTAAAGACCTGAACAGCAGGTGGAGGGAGAAAAGTACAGCAGAGGGCCTAAAAAACGCACGGCTTTTCTCTACAGCACGAATTCACTCCTCTTTAAAAAGCCTTTAAGTTCTTAAGTTTCCTGCACGCCCAGCTGTAATAGCTGTGGCACTCAACACTTCTCGGCCAACGTCGCACCTTCTGAAATAACACCTGAGACGGAGCTGGAGCGTCTGGCCTGGTGAAGTGCCAGTGCCTGCCTGGGCTTTAAAAACGGCCCTCGGCTTCCAGGGCCGCATGTGGCATGGCCGCAGGCCACACAAGGCTGGGGGAGCTTCGCAGGGTTCGGGCGAAAGCTGGGCAGAACCGTGTCTGAATACATAATGGAAAGTTTAACTCCCGCTGTAGGCCCCTGTGGCCCCCTCTTAATTTATGCGTTAAAAAGGAATAACCGCCATTACATACAGGGCCAGGCATTTTAAGTAGTGGCCACATCAGTTGCTTAAACCGCGCTTCCAAAAACATAACACTCCTCTGCACACCGCTACCTATGGAGTAGAGGGCAAACTCAAACCCAGCCCTGAAAAAAGCTGGTTTAAACCAGAGCCACCTGACTCCTCCATGCTGGACGAATATAAAGCTTGTTTAAATGGAAAAACAGGATTAAACGAAGATCAATGTAGGTAAAAACTGCTTTTCAGTAGCCATAAAATACGATTAGTGCCTATTTTGGAAAAAGCCCTTCAAATAAACTACACTTTTATCTCCAATAATGTTGTAATGTATTTAGATTTTACACAAGCAGAAGCAAACCACACGTTCCTCTTTGTAGGTGAGCAAGCAAGTGAGCACCTTTATTGTGTTTAAATGCTTGTTTCTTTATTTCTTATTTCTTCACATCAAGAAATTAGTCAGTTTTATCTCCGGTAGGCCATCTTCATGGATCATTTCACCCCTTAGTGGTCAATAGCAACTGAACAACATTTTCCACTAGTTAACATTAAATGATTTGATTTCATGAATTACGAATATCTGAATGGCCACTAGGGGGCTGCAGGAACAGGCTACATTCGGACAGGCATAGCTATACTCTCGTCCATCAATGCATGGATTAATGCCTCTGATTTTGGAGATTTTATACTCACTCTTCGAGCATTCTACCAGATCTAACGAGTAGGTCAACAATGGGTTGGAGCTGTTATCAACAAAGAGCGTGAGGGCTTCCATCCAGACCTCCTATTGTTGAAGGTCCTGTTCCCGGTTAAATCACTTAAGGTCAGGTAGCCAATGAAAAGAAAGGTAAATGCAATGATGGTTGAAGCTCTTGGCACGTGACCTTTTTAACGATCACCACTGTGGCCGCATGCTTTCAGCAAGAAACCATGTTCAGCAGCAAACCAAAGAACGCAAGTACAAGAAAAACAAGACCTAACATTGGCCCTGTTTTCCACCACTGGAGACGTTCTTGGTAAGTAAAGGGACGAGTGAGAGGGTGAGAGCTTCTCCAATATACACTGCAGTGTAAGTGCATTACAGCCAAGACATGGTTAAACTAGATATCTGCAAACATGTTGTGTTAATAGTTGGTGAAGAAACTTCCAAGAGTTCATATTTGGGAGGATATGCAACCATAATCACAAAGACTTGGACCCACTGTTTTAAGGCCCTTCCTTTACTTTCATAACTTTTCATTGCTAATTCCTTTGCATCACTCTAAGGATGCGACGTACGACCCGCTAACGAGTGTAAAGCTGAAAAGTGGCGTGTGCCAATCAGTAGAAGGCTGCTCCTCTGGCTAAAGGCTGAAAGGGTAGAGTATGCGCCCTTCGCTCGTTGTGTATTTCGCACTTCATTAGAGCTGATGAAACCCAGCATCTGGTGCTTGGCTCCATGTACCAGCCACCACTGCCAAAACAGGAGGTTAGCGCTGGGTTTAGACTAGTACCGAGAATGCTTGTAAACTTTTTCGTTCATTTATCCCTCAATTTCCTCTCTCGTACGCATTCCAGGGTTCACTAAGAGCCAGAACACAATTTCTATATTTTTAGCACTGAGCTCCACCCACATGTATACTGAACAGTCATTACCTCCACTCAGTGGGATTGGACTGTACTCACTGTACTTACCTACTTAATGTTTGCATAGTTTATAACATAGTACAAGAATAGTAGGGTGAGTAATATGACATCATGTTATCGATATTATATTATTATAAGCTCCTGGTTAAATCATTTATGGGCAGGTAGCCACTGACAGGAAGAGTAAACACAATGACGGCTGGAGCTTTTGGTAAGTGATCGTTTGGGTAAGGTTTGCCGCTATCGCTGCCTTTTAGCAAAAACCATATCTGGCAGCAAACAAAAAAAGTGAAAAGAAGTGCTTCCCACCCCAGAGATGCTCTTGGTGAGTAAATGATTGATGTTGAACTTGTTTGGAATATGAATTTGACATGTGTCAAATTTTTTTTTTTTAAATGGTTCCTTAACACTATTATTAAAACCCTTTCTAATGCACAACATGGATCAAAACCTATGCTAATTTCCTATGCTATTGCATGTATTGTAGGGGTGTAAGAAAATATCGAAAATATCGAATATATCGAATATCGGGATATTATGTATTGTGATACTGTATCGATTCTCAAAAACACAGTATCCATACACAGATTCCTGGCAGACAGTGAATCATTGTGTGTTGTGTTTAAACCTCTGACCACTAGATGTCAGTGTTGTAATCCACTTTCAGCTCCACTCCAATATCAACAAGTAGCACAAGGGCGCAATGCTATTGTACGCATTGACAAACCTGTTCATATAGTGGTGTGTTTTAATAGTAAGATTTGAAAAATATTAATATATCACTTTACTTGCAGTATCGCAGTATATCGCGATATATTGAATCGTGACCACTGTATCACGATATGTATTGTATCGCCAGATTCTTGCCAATACACAGCCTAATGTATTGCTGAGTTTCTCTCTGGTAAATCTAATGAAACCAGTTTATTGTTTAATGTTTGTTTAATGTTCATTAAAATTGTTTTTGATCTCAAATCATTATTTTAAGTTCTTATTTATTTACTTTATGAACAAAATACGTTTTGTAAATATGTGATGTAAATGTTAGAAGGTAGTGATACCAAAATGATTTTTATTAAAGGGTAAAATAATAAACTGAAACAAGTATTTGTGATGATGAAAAAAAGGAATTCGCGGAAGCTTGAATGATGTAATGAATTTTTCTCAGTTGGGTCACTTTCGAGCCAGTTTGTGCATCAAAGGGTTAAAAGGATATTTAGATGCGGTGGGTCTGTGTCTAGGGCAATATGGATGCGGGAGATCTACCACGCTGAACAGTATAGACCCAATACACACAGAGTTTGTAGCTCTCCAGGACCAGAACTGGGTACCTCTTGTCTAAGAACTGGCTTTACTGTTGGGAGAATTCAAGCTCAAACCTCAGACAGCATAACCGGCCCTGCTAAACTAGAAACAGCAATGCATAAATCAAGAAACACTGAATACAAATGGCTGTAGTGGAGCTTTAAGAAGGGGGCAACTGTGTGGTCATCAAAACTGTCCAATAAACAATAATAAACATTACGTCTGGTAAGAGAAGTTGAGTTCCATTAGGCAATGATAGCATTAGCAAGTTTGTTTTGCTTGTGCTGTTGACCGAACTCCAGATATTAATTTAGGGGTCCATAACCTTCCTTAGCAGCGGACGTCACCTCAATCCAGTGCCAAAAGTCTAACAAGCTGCCTCCAGACATGTCTTCTCATTACAAGATCACATCTGGTCCCTGAAAATGACATCAGGCTTGACTTGACATTAGCTCCACAATGCCTACATCCTACTCGAGCGCAGTGCAGCTCAGGCAGCCCCAGAGCATCTGTCTCCACTCTACGTAACAAGGCTTCTTAAAGACGATCCACTCGGGTAAATCCCAGTTGAGTGGCTTTCAAAGTGGGCTCGACAGGCGCAAATCCCCTCTTAGTGTTGGGCTTGTCTTTTTTATTTTTTCTGTGGCTGGGCGTACGGCTAGTCTCGGTTATGCAGTGGTTGGGGCTGTCGGGGACCATGCTGGCGTGACAGCAGGCCTGCTAATGTGACATGGGCAGCTGCCATGAGGATCTCAGTGTGAGGGGGAATGAATGTGAAGTATGTGGCGTAAGCCTTAAAATGACTTGTGCTGGTGGCTTTGAAGTGTGCGCATGTGTGGGGGCAAAGGGTGGATCCTATCAGGTGAGAGCTTAAAGGGCAATTATAACAATAGGGGGCGTGAAAGAGTGCGAGCAAGCATGAGCGAGAAAGAGAGAGAGGGGGGTAAAAAAAGAAAGAAAGAAAGCAATGTAGCCTCACAACTACAATAGGCGACATAATTCTCGATCAGACTAAGACAATTACATCTTATAGGGAATCCAAAGAAAATAACAACGCTTAGCAAGCAAGCTGGAATCTTTCCACAGGCCACAACATCCCTGTCATCATCTACAGCAGCTTTGTGTACCAATATCTCCTTCCATATTAAACGGCACCACAACAATTTATCTACTGCACTATTTAAGGTGGGATTGAAGGCTGGCAAATAAAAAGCCTTCAGCTTCGTGCATCTATGATTATGGGTATAAGTCAAAATCAGGCTTCAATTTCAAGTGAGAGAGTAAAAACAAAAGAAAGAAAGAAGGAAAGAAAGGGAAAACTGTAGCATCTCCACTAGGGTTGAAAGAAAATATCGAAAATATCGAATATCGGGATATTATGTTTTGTGATACTGTATCGATTCTAAAAAACACAGTATCCATACACAGATTCCTGGTAGACAGCGACTCATTGTGTGTTGTGTTTAAACCTTTGACCACTAGATGGCAGTGTTGTAATCCATTTTCAGCTCCACTCCAACATTAACAAGCAGCACAAGGGCGCAATGCTATTGTAAGCATTGACAAATCTGTTCATACAGTGGTGTGTTTAATAGTAGGATTTGAAAAATCAGTATATCACTTTGCTTGCAGTATCGCAGTATATCGCGATATATTGAATCGTGACTGCTGAATCACGATACATATCATATCGTCAGGTTCTTGCCAATACACAGCCCTAATCTCCACTAGGGCTGCAACTATCGAATATTTTAGTAACAGAGTATTCTATCGATTACTCCATCGAGGAATCGGATAAAAAATATTTTCGCTTTATTACAGAACAATAGTAAATATATACGATAAAATAAGACATGTTTTTTGTTGCTTAAACTGCATATAGTATGGTTTTAAAGAAACCATTTAAATAATTAATATTATTGAAATTTAGTAATAGACCTAAATATCATACTATAAGTTTACAAGACTGGCTACTGTACACTCAGTTACTATGCTGAAGCTTATCCTACACTTACTAACCCACTTACTGCAAACAAACTAAACTGAATATACTCACTGTATTGGATTTGGTGCATTGGTGTATTTTAAGCGCACGGGGAAAAGTGTGTGTGAGGAGTGTATGTTCTTGTGTGTTTGTTTGTGACTATGAATAAACAATAGTGTGAATGAAGGTCAGGCTTTTATTTTCTGTGGTTATGTTCTTAAGCAAAGTTAAGATCATTTACATACACCACTCTCCATCACACTGATTTACTTTCTTAACTAGTCATTACATATAACCATAACTAACATACACGCTTTACTAGCCTTCATCTCAACTCACCATCACACTGACTTACTTTCTTAACTAGTCATTACATATAACCATAACTAACATACACGCTTTACTAGCCTTCATCTCAACTCACCATCACACTGACTTACTTTCTTAACTAGTCATTACATATAACCATAACTAACATACACACTTTACTAGCCTTCATCTCAACTCACCATCACACTGACTTACTTTCTTAACTAGTCATTACATATAACCATAACTAACATACACACTTTACTAGTCTTCATCTCAACTCACCATCACACTGACTTACTTTCTTAACTAGTCATTACATATAACCATAACTAACATACACACTTTACTAGTCTTCATCTCAACTCACCATCACACTGATTTACTTTCTTAACTAGTCTTTACATATAACCATAACTAACATACACACTTTACTAGTCTTCATCTCAACTCACCATCACACTGATTTACTTTCTTAACTAGTCTTTACATATAACCATAACTAACATACACGCTTTACTAGCCTTCATCTCAACTCACCGTCACACTGACTTACTTTCTTAACTAGTCATTACATATAACCATAACTAACATACACACTTTACTAGTCTTCATCTCAACTCACCATCACACTGATTTACTTTCTTAACTAGTCTTTACATATAACCATAACTAACATACACACTTTACTAGTCTTCATCTCAACTCACCATCACACTGATTTACTTTCTTAACTAGTCTTTACATATAACCATAACTAACATACACGCTTTACTAGCCTTTATCTCAACTCACTATCACACTGACTTACTTTCTTAACTAGCCATTACATATAACCATAACTAACATACACACTTTACTAGCCTTTATCTCAACTCACTATCACACTGACTTACTTTCTTAACTAGTCATTACATATAACCATAACTAACATACACGCTTTACTAGTCTTCATCTCAACTCTCCATCACACTGACTTACTTTCTTAACTAGCCATTACATATAACCATAACTAACATACACGCTTTACTAGCCTTCATCTCAACTCACCATTACACTGACTTACTTTCTTAACTAGTCATTACATATAACCATAACTAACATACACGCTTTACTAGCCTTCATCTCAACTCACCATCACACTGACTTACTTTCTTAACTAGCCATTACATATAACCATAACTAACATACACGCTTTACTAGCCTTTATCTCAACTCACCATCACACTGACTTACTTTCTTAACTAGCCATTACATATAACCATAACTAACACACACGCTTTACTAGCCTTCATCTCAACTCACCATCACACTGACTTACTTTCTTAACTAGTCATTACATATAACCATAACTAACATACACGCTTTACTAGCCTTCATCTCAACTCTCCATCACACTGACTTACTTTCTCAACTAGTCATTACATATAACCATAACTAACATACACACTTTACTAGCCTTCATCTCAACTCTCCATCACACTGACTTACTTTCTTAACTAGTCATTACATATAACCATAACTAACATACACGCTTTACTAGCCTTCATCTCAACTCACCATCACACTGACTTACTTTCTTAACTAGTCATTACATATAACCATAACTAACACACACGCTTTACTAGCCTTCATCTCAACTCACCATCACACTGACTTACTTTCTTAACTAGTCATTACATATAACCATAACTAACATACACACTTTACTAGCCTTTATCTCAACTCACCATCACACTGACTTACTTTCTTAACTAGTCATTACATATAACCATAACTAACATACACGCTTTACTAGCCTTCATCTCAACTCACCATCACACTGACTTACTTTCTTAACTAGTCATTACATATAACCATAACTAACATAAACACTTTACTAGCCTTTATCTCAACTCACCATCACACTGACTTACTTTCTTAACTAGTCATTACATATAACCATAACTAACATACACGCTTTACTAGCCTTCATCTCAACTCACCATCACACTGACTTACTTTCTTAACTAGCCATTACATATAACCATAACTAACATACACGCTTTACTAGCCTTCATCTCAACTCACCATCACACTGACTTACTTTCTTAACTAGTCATTACATATAACCATAACTAACATACACGCTTTACTAGCCTTCATCTCAACTCACCATCACACTGACTTACTTTCTCAACTAGTCATTACATATAACCATAACTAACATACACGCTTTACTAGCCTTCATCTCAACTCACCATCACACTGACTTACTTTCTTAACTAGTCATTACATATAACCATAACTAACATACACGCTTTACTAGCCTTCATCTCAACTCACCATCACACTGACTTACTTTCTTAACTAGTCATTACATATAACCATAACTAACATACACACTTTACTAGTCTTCATCTCAACTCACCATCACACTGACTTACTTTCTTAACTAGCCATTACATATAACCACAACTAACATACACGCTTTACTAGCCTTCATCTCAACTCACCATCACACTGACTTACTTTCTTAACTAGTCATTACATATAACCATAACTAACATACACACTTTACTAGCCTTCATCTCAACTCACCATCACACTGACTTACTTTCTTAACTAGTCATTACATATAACCATAACTAATAAACTGGAAAACACAGATACACTGTTAAAAACAAGATTTACAAACAACATACCAACAATGTATATGTACCGGTAAAGGGTTAAGGTCCAACTATGTGCCTTAGAAAAGTTTTTCTCAGGGGCAAAGCACATACTTTTATCTTTTTATATCTATTTTTTTAACCAGAACAATAAAATAAAGGCTGGAGACAAGACAGACTCTGTTTTAGCCACAAATCAGATTAACTCTGCCTACAATATGTTATGTACTAAACTGGTACACAAGCCTAAAGGTCTCATGCATATTCATTTGCGGCAAGGCCTTGGCACTAAAACAGGTGAGGGTATTGGAAGTGAGGCTGATTACATACAAAGACGAACCAAAACATTATAACTGCTCACAGATGAAGCTAATATCTTTGATAATCTCGTAACAAAGGTCTGTGATATATTAATATATTAGATACATTAGTGCAGGACGCAGGAGATGGCAGGTTCAAAGACCAACTTTGACAAGGTCCGAATGGTTGGTCAATCAGAGCATCTCTAAAAGAGCAGGGCTTGTGGAGTGCTCCATAAGTTCAATGCACCAACCACTGGTGCTCAAGAGCAACGAACACTATTCTGTTTGGTCCAAACTGACAGATGGGCTACTGTGGCACGGTAGGCCACATAAATTCTTTAATGCCTGGGATGAATGTGTCACAACGCCCAGCTGTATAATGGGCTGCCATAGTCTGGTCAGAGTGCGCATGCTAAGACCTGACCTGGACCTTGAAGCCTGGTCTGAAGAGTCATTTAACACCATGTGGACAGCTGGGTGCATATGCTGTGGTTACATGGGTAAGTGATGGCACTGGGATGCTCTGTGGGAAGAAGCCAAGCTGGTGGATGTGGATGCTCTAGGCGCTGTCTTGATATGAAACTCTGGGTTCAGGCTTTCATCTGATTGACCAGACTCACCCCTTCATGGCGATTGTCTTTCCTGAGAGCTGTGTCCTCTTTCAGCAGAATAACATGCCATGGCGCATGGTTTGAAGAATATTGAGGTGTTAAAACTGGTCCCTGGCCTCCTAATCCCCCCTACACTAATCCAGTGGTGCATCTGTGGAAGGTCCAGTCCGCAGTGGCGCAACCTCACAACTTACAGGACTTGAAGGATCTGCTGCTAATGTCAGAGCCAGTGCCAGACACCAAAGGGGCACCTTCAGAGGTCTTGTAGAGTCCACATCTTGGGGGGTTGGAGCTGTTTAGGTGCCACATGTAAGCCCAACAACATATTTGTTTATATGAGGTGTTATATAATGTTTTGGCTGATCGGCGCTTGAATTACTGACATTTACTTAAACTCTTGCGAACACATAGATACAGCTCAGAACTTGCAGAGACCAGCCTCCACAACTATAGATCACATATAATATCAAACTCCAAAAACTGGAGTTCCAAAAAACCTATTAAAAGGAAAGATATGGGACCCCAAGAACAATGTCAGATAAATCAGATAAACAACACGTACAGCACATACACTGAGAAAAACAAGATCCACTCTTGCTTCAGACCTCAAAACATCCACAGGTGTTTCTGTCCATCCTTCCACTGTGAGGTGAACCACTTGCTGAGAAAAGCACTAGAACACCAAAACTGGACATCAGAGACACAAAGTAGAATTTTATGGACTGGTGAGCCTAAGTACGCAAGTAGGGTCACGTGAATTGTGAGCATCAGAAAGTGCAACCAACTTCTAACACTGAACTTGTTGAATGAATGGAAGCTTTAATAATGGCAACCTGAGGACACAATGAATACTGCAAACTCTGATATCATGTTTAGTTGTTAAAGCGTCTTAGTAGGGCTGCACCTAACGATTTAAGGATTAATTTTGTTAATTTTTTCGATTAGTCAATTAATCTAAAGACAAATTTTTAGTTGTTTACTCTAATGTGAGTGTGTTAGGAACTAAAATGTTTATTTTGTTATAGATTGGTAACCAATGGATGATTTTGTACACATACATATATATATATATATATATATATATATATATATATATATATATATATATATATATATATATATATATATATATATATATAAGCATGAGGAAAACGCATAGCTATTCTAGACTTAATGTATTAAAGGGTACCTTAAGAGACTCGAGTTTTGGAGGCACAACTGACACGTAGCCTACACGCCTCACAGACAAGAAATCAGACAGTTATCAGACCATATATTTTGGCAGAGAGTCGTTTGAGAAGCAGCTACGTGTGTTTAAAGCTCCTGTGGTATCAAGAACAGTCTTAGGTTCTACACTGGACGATTAAGAAACAGTTAGCAATGAGACTTTAAAGTGACTCTACTGAAAGAAACATGTTACACGTGTTAATAATCTATAAATAATCTATAAGATAAGATAAACAGGTAAACAGGTGCTGTCCTGCTGCTGTGTTGATGAAGCTCTACGGGATGTTTGATCTTCAAGGTCTCGTGTATAGCAGCTGTACTGTTGTGATCATCTCCACAGTGCAGAGCTGACAGAGCACCACACTGTTGTGTTTCTGTGTGAAACTCCCACAACTTTAGATGCACGCGAGAGATTGTTTGGAGCTGCAGCTTGCAACCATGTTTGTGACGCGTCAACGTAATTTCGTGGATTAGCATAACGTATGTCTGAGTAATGCTTAAAATATGCTTTCTGCCTCTCTTCTGATAATAATTAATGATTATTAACACACCCAGCAGCCAAACTGGCTGAGAACTCAATACAGGATGAGACGGTGTCTGAGAATGTTTCACAAGAGTGGAAGAGTGGGACAGAAGGAATGACTAAACTGCCTGTATGCATGTGCAGTGTGTGTATCCAGGCTAGTGCTGGGAGTGGGGTTTCCCCGCCACGGAATAAGCTTGTGTAAAAGGTGTGACCGTGTGCGTCGGTGAGAACGGAGCCCTACCTGTGACCTAATATGCCAGACTGAGTGGGCCGAGCCTGAGAGAGAGAGAGAAAACCTTTCCACTCACTATTTTTAGCGGGACAATAAAAAGCAGGAGGGAAAAAAACGGGTTTAAAGCTCTTTTAGGAAGCTTTCCATGAGCCGCCGCCAAGCCGTACGCCGTCCAAAGGAAACAACGGCACAAACGTGGGCCTTCTCACTTTTTCTCCGCGAACGTTTTGAATCGAGTAAAATAATCAGAAAAACCCGCCGTGACATTTTCATTGAAATAAAGAGGCTCGGTGAGGGAAAAGGATAATGTCTTCCAGAGCTTAAACGCTGCCTGACTCCAGAACCAGCTCCAAACGCGCCAAGACCCACATGTACGGAGTTTCTCAAAGTGCTGATCTAAGGTCAGCGCCTGACGCTGATTAACCAGGATGTGTGAACAGTAGGCCTGGGCGAGAGGGCGATGTAATCGGATATCGGCGATGAAGCTGATAGCTGATATTTGACGTACAATGATCGCGCAAAGAACTGGAGCAACCGCTGCTTCAGAGTTTTGTTAAATGTCTTGAAATCAAAAGGATGGATGGGCTACAGAAAGTGGAGACGTGAGGAAACCTAACTGTGGTGGCTGGTTACATCACATCACAACAACATTTACAAACATGCAGTTCTTTTCAGAAACACTGCACTCCTTTTCTTTTATATTCACCTGCCGGAGGTGGTGGGGGGGGGGGGACTCCCTGTGATGCTGAAACAATTGTATACACTATATAACATCATGACACACTAATAATAACAGTTCAGCTGTTGGAAGGATGGACGGATGTTCTACAGGGTTTTAGATATTGCTTTAAGATCTAATCTGTTTGACTGATCTGGGCGATGACCATATAGGACCACTTCTAGTTCTACAATTAAAGACTGTAGTTTATCTGTTGCACACACACACTAACACATCACCACCACATCAGTGTCATTACAGCACTGAAAATGATCCACCATCCAAATAGTACCTGCTTTGTGGTGGTCCTGTCTATTCCTGACCTGGTCCTGTGGTCCTGACTATTGAAGAACAGGGTAACCAAGTAAACAGAGAAACAGATGGACTACAGTCTGTAATTTGTAGAACTACAAAGTGCTCCTATACGGTACATTGAGCTGATACAATGGACAATGAGTGAAGAAACAAGGTTGGTGTCCATATTAAAGTGCTTATATACTAGAAACCTTATAAACTTGTGATTGGTTGAAGGACCATTTGCCGATTGCAGATTATTGTGAGACCAATTCATGCTATTTTCCATGACAACACTAGGGGGGGTCTTAGTTTACTGTGTGTTAGAACGTCCTGTGCGATATGTTGATACTAATTACAAGCAAAACGACAACAAACATATAAAATGAAGAGCGTCACATGTTCAGTTAGAGGGAGTCAGTAATTAGAAGAAGAAGAAAACTGGGCTTGAACAACAGAGTTACGAACACAGCACATAAAGATCAGAGTGTTGGGGGGCTGCCTTCCAAAGAAGACCACCTGCTTCTATGACTGAAGCTCTTAAATTAAAACATCCACCCAAACCTCCGTATGTCTGCTCTTACCATTCTGTGGAGGAGAACCAGCACCAGAGCCTCCTTATCCAGAGAAATGTCTCGCTTATGAAGCTCCGAGGAAGCAGACGTGTCGGGTGCTGGTGAGTCTATCAGTTCAGTAACTGTTTTCTGATCAGTGTCCACCGCGCTAGGCTATCTGGACTGTAACTAACACCCACGCAGAGGGGCTCGGGCAGCTGGCTGGACTTGGGTTTAACCGGCTTTCAGAAATATAAACTCACCGTCTGTGTGTAGGAGGACACGCCCACCTTCCCACTGTGCAGGTACTGATACGCTTCAGTACTTTTATAGTTTTTCATTACTGAACCGTCTACACCTTCCGAGAGTACAGAGTAATTAAACATGTCTCCATAAGTAACCTCAGACCACCTTCTCATATCACCCACCCACTGTGTTATTAACCTCAGACCACCTTCTCATATCACCCACCCACTGTGTTATTAACCTCAGACCACCTTCTCATATCACCCACCCACTGTGTTATTAACCTCGGAGGAGACAGTGTTGTCCCATTCTAACTTCTTACTGTCTCTCTGGTCTCCTCCCATGTAACTGTATTCATTTTGGTTAGCTGAGCTGAAGTTCTAACACAAAGGCTGAACAAACACACGTTTGAAAGTGGGTGTGGCCAAATATGGTGAATATTGCAGAGGCCAGCAATGTTTAATCGCGCATCCCTATTAAAAGGCAGAGAAGCTGATCTTAAAGCTCAATGTGTATAAGGAATATAAATGCCTATTTGATCGAGAACTCTACTGTAGGGTTGGGCAATATGACAAACTTAGTGTTATCATGAACTATATTACAATATGTCACAATGTAAAGCATATTGTGACCTAAATATTGTGAGTCTTTCCCAACTGCATGTTCAGCTATGAAGTGAGCATAATTAGTCCAGTGTATTCAGATGTAGCGCACCACAGTATGTGAAATGTTGATTATATACTATTTTTCATAGCATTTTTGGAACTCTTTTCTTATAATATGCCAGAGGAAATTTCATGTATTGCAATATTCATTTTTTTTTGTCGTTTTGCCCTTCTCTACTCTAATGTACAGCCTACTGCTAATGACGCACAAAAGGAATATTAACAGACAGTAACGAAAAGCAGAGCCGGAATGTGCTTGTAAGCATGCACGTGTAAGTTCATACCTGTGGGAGAGCTGTAGGTCACTGCTATATCTCCCGTTAGGTCAGCTGGTGTGTAGTGGCCATTGAGAAAAGCTGAGAACGCCACCACGACCTGAGATCCACTACCTATAAACACAAACAATAAAAAACAAATAGATTCATAATTTTAATATAAACATAAACCATAGCACAAACAGTCATAATTCATTTCACATGACCACTGTCTGACCTTTGAGAACAGAACTGGCCTTGTTGCTGGGCTTTTAAGATCAATGGTCCATATTTATCAAGCATTTCAGAGTAAGAACACTGATCTAAGATATAGTGTTATATAAGACTGACCCCAGATCAGCATTCATACTCAGTGGAGTTTGAAAAATGTGGGTCAATATTTGTAAATGAGCTCTGTTCTGACTGACCTCCCTGCCTTCCTCATTCAGTAAACAGTCCAGGCTAAAACACTGAATGTGAACTTTAGCATGAAATGCTGTAGGCTGGGTGGGTCTGTAAATAGGGCTGGGAACTATGGCCATATACAGTATATCACTATTGATACACATGATATGTACAAATATTGAATAAAATCACTTTATTCACATACATGTGTGTGTGTGTGTGTGTGTGTGTGTGTGTGTGTGTGTGTGTGTGTGTATATATATATATATATACACACATATACACATATACACACATATATATATATATATATATATATATATATATATACATATATACACATATACATATATACACACATATATATATATATATATATATATATATATATATATATATATATACACACACACACACACACACACACACACACACACACACACACACTTTTTATATTACATTTATCACACTGTTGGGAAAGTAAGGGGCTAATGTTGTGAAACACATTGCATTATGGGAATTGTAGTGCATGTAGTTGTAGTCGCCAGATGCACGTTAACTTCGCTCTCTCGCTCCCTTATTCTTTATTTTATCACGGCCACTCTTTATTTTTTTTTGGAGCTAGGCCCAAGGTTGTGTTTGATTGGGTATTACCCCAGAACGGGTCACGAGTTTGGCTCATTCTGGCCCAGGAGCTAGCTGAAGAAAACAGAGGCAGTATCAGGAAGAGGTAACATCACGGAAGTCACCAGAGCTGCTAAGTCACCATCCCAACTAGCTGATCAATGGTCCCTCCTGTCTGACCGAGGATGCTCTCCTGCTTGCCAGCCTGAATGACCAGAATTACTACAGTAGAGCACCAACATCTAGCACCGTCTCCCACTCTGACAGAGAACCCATGAGATGGTACCTTCTACTAACACATGTAACTTTTGTAGCACATGTGACTTTTTTTATTTTTAATTATAAAAAAATACTTTAATTTTAATTACTTCAACTTATATTATTATACTTTAGATATTTTGTATATTTTTTTTATTATTTATTTTTTTGTTATCTTTATTAGAATTTAGAATTTAGAACTCGAATTAGCCACAAGTTTGTACACAGCGAAATTTGACCTCCGCATTAATCCATCTGTGCAGTGAAACACCTACATATACACACACTAGTTGGCAGCCCTATAAATGGCGCCCGGGGAGCAGTTGGGGTTGGGTGCCTTGCTCAGGGGCACCTTAGTCGTGGCCTGGAGGACTCCGGGGATCGAACCGGCAACCTTTCGGTCACAAGACCGGATCCCTATCCTTCAGGCCACGACTGCCCAATCTATTGGTGAACAGCAAAGTAAGAATTTCATTGTACAGTGCAACTGTCTGTTTCTGCTGTGCATATGACAATAAAACTCTTGAATCTTGAATCCTGAACTAGAATATCTATGAAACATGTTCAAGCCAAGCTTCTTATTGTGTCCTGTCTTATAGTCTCATTAGCTCTGTCGTTCTCTCTCTATCCGGGATCCTCCCTGGAGCCTGATTGGTCAGAGCTATGAAAGTAAACACAGGGAGAAGATCCTAAACTAGGTTTTTCCAAACTACTGCACATTTCTTGTAGAGCGTGTCACGGAGCAGCGGCAGAGACAGCATCTGTTCACAGCTGTAATAATAATCTGATAATATACCAAACTACAGTCCACCTGCAGACCACCCAGCTCACTCCAAACATCAAGTAGACAACGTCCCTCACTGCTAGTCCAAGAGAGACCTCACTTCATTGTCCTCGCCCTGTTAGCTGCTATAGTTCTCCACTTCTCTGTTTACGCCATCTGCCGCATCCCATCACCTGACTGCAGGAGACGTTTAGATCAAACTTGTGGAGCACACCTAATACTTGGGTCGGATCGAGGTCGGATCATGTTCTCACCATAAACGAACCGCTCCGGAGTTCAACTGGAACTGGACCGAGACCACCTCCACTTGAGGGTCTAGGTGCGGTTGTTTTGGTCCGCACCCGAGTGCGATTACTGTTTTCACACCTGCCAAAACCAACCACACCAAACGAACCAGAGTCTGTTTTAACCAGACTAACTAGTGCTGGAGTGAAGACGCCCTTAGTTTCAATAAACAGATCATATGGGAGCTCACTGTACGTTTTAGAAACTTTAACCTACATTAAACTCTTATTTTAAAAAGGAATAACAGGAAGACCCTAATTATAAGAACAAGCTTCAGCAGAAGACTCAGTTGAAGTTGAAGTACGTTCAACTTTTTGTTTGCAAAGCTAATGCTGAAGCGCCCTCCCATACCTACTCATACATGCAAACGCTGGGAGAAAGTCGTTCATGATAAACTGGCCTAAATTCCTGAGAAGGTTGGGTTTTGGTAAGAAGCTTGATTAGTTATGGTCCAAGTGATGTGACATTAAAGCCTGGCTGCGAGAGCGGCTCAAACAGGTCGGGATGGGAACAGGATGGTTATAGACGAATCTCTTTGGCACGAGGAGCCATTCCATCTGTCTGCGTGAGGAGGGGAGTGGAGCTATCGCATTTTTACTCACTAACGTCATGAGCAGAGAGAGAGAGAGAAGAAAAAGAGAGGGAAGAAGAAACAAGATGAGAGACTTTTAATATCAGACTGAGAATCTTAGAAGAATAGTTCAGCCAGTAACGTACAGTTTCTACCCTACTGAACATGTACCTGATGTTTGGTTTGCTTCTTTAGTTTTGAATCAGAGCTACGAGGCTAATGGAGCTAACAAGGAATGAAACCTTATACCATATACAACTGGCATGCAAACACCATGTTTAAATTATAGCCTCAAATCAGGGGTGAAGAGTTAAAAGCAGCTATGAATCTTGTGGGCCAAAACGATGTTTGTTGTATCTACACTGTATTTATAGCTAACAAGCATCTGAACAACATTACACTGACCGGCGTGGCTCCCCTGACGTCAATGTTAACATCTGATATGCCGTCTTTCACTATTTTCCATTCATTATAGGGTGTAAATGAGTTGCATATGATATTTATTTATATACATATAGATCAGTGGTCACTAATAGGTGGACCGTGGTCCACAGCCAGACCCAGACGTTGTCCAGTGCGGACCCAAACAGTATTTCGACAGCGTTTATTTTAAGCGGAGGAAAGTTTCTTGCCTTTACGGTATACGGGCTTTGCGGTGCAGTAAACTCACAGACCAATCGCGTGCGTTGTAAGATCACCAAACGCGCTCCTCAGCCAATCAGATCTGTGCAGATTCGGGCGCGCGGCACGAACGCAGGCGAGGTACGAAGCGGGAAGCAGCAGTCGGAGAAAGGAATGGACCGAGATATGTTTATTCTTCTCACATGCAGTTCCAAACCAACACGTCTCATATGTTCTAAAACCGTGACAAATTAAAAATAGCCACGTATATCTCTAATGTGAAAATGGCCCAGACACCATTTCAGCCCAGGTTTAAGGTCCTGGCTGGACAACCAAGAGCTCACTTCGCTCACTAAACAAGAGAAAGTCTGAGAGAAGAAAACAAGAGAGAGATAAACTGTTAAGATGTTAAATCAAGTTAACAAGAAGACGCATATTTTATATGAAGTTATGAAATAAATCAAGTTTGGGAGAAGGACCACACCTTTACTCCACCCCTCAACCATTTCACACTCCATATAAACCAATCCTCCGCACCCCACCACCTTCCCCGACTCCTCCCTCTTTTCCAAACCTTCTTCACTTTTTGCTCGGCAAGGAGGGCCTGGCTTCAACCCCGGCAGCTGAAGCCGCCCAGAACTCCAGCCCCAAGTTCCTCAGAGTTCCCCTTCCTTGCCTTAAGTGGTCCACACTTCACAAATTACTTTTTCTCACTTTTTTAAAAAACGCATTATGTTTTTTTTTATATACAGCCCTTGTGTTTACTTCAAGTTTTATAAATAATTCAGTTCAGCATTTAAACAGTAAATATACTGAAATATATTGAACGATATGTGTGATGGGTTGGTGTTTCAGTAGCTGATGGTATAAGATGCTGATACTAGACTACTTCAGTAAACAGGATACACCACTGAATCAGAACACACGGTAGAGATGATGATGGTCCGGACCTGCAGACCAGCTCCAGAACATCCTATGATATGGGTATGTGCTCTGGAGTCCAAGCAATTGTGACAAACTGTGTTCAGTCATCTTCAGTGGAAACTCTACACAGTGAAAACATTTTGTTATGGCAATCATGATCCTAATGCTCTCCATATCAATCCTGACTGCTGGTTACACGTTCTTGTGTTAGCAGTGAGCCAGCATGTGAAACTAAATTTAAAAGCTTCAGATATTCCAAAATGTGCCTCTGGAATTTTGGGAACATCAAATTTTAAACATGGGAAAACAAGTAAAAATAATAATTTTTCATAGCAACTGTGACAGTATGCTTTAGCTTAGAATACTTGATGGTTTCAGTTTCTAAAACAGCAATATGTAAGATTTTTAGTTTAAACAATTCACAATTTACTAAAATGATGAACAGAATGTGAAGAAGTAACAGTTTGACATCTGTGTATTGTGTTTCAGAGACATCTACTGAAGTTAGGAGGCTAAAAAGCTAGCTCCGGCCCATCTCGTCTCCTAATACCACTTTGTACCTGAAGAGGTCATAGTGAGTAACTGTAAAGTGTCAAGTGAAATCAGTCCAACATGAGAGGATGAAGAAATATTACTGCCCTGACGGTGTTTTCTAACTGCTTGTCAATCATGTTGAAGGTGCTGCTCCTGGGTAAATCGTTTAAGGACAGATAACCAATGAAATGATGGCAAAAGCTCTTGGTATATGATCACCGGCACCTGCTCCTCTTTGGCAAGAAACCACATTCAGCAGCAAACAAAGGAAGCAATATAAACAAAACAAAAACAAGAGCTAACATTGGGGCTGCTTTCCATGGCTGGAGGTGCTTCTGGTGAGCAAACTTCATAGTTCCTTCTGGACCAGTAAGAACTGAAGAGTAAGAAGGAGGGACTGTGCATGCCCTGGTGATATGATGCTCCTTATTGTTTGCTGTATGACAGACTGCTTTATGCCACAGGAACCATCAACATAGTTCCTTTTAAACTACAACAAAGATAATTTAATTCAACAAATATTCAATTAAACAGATTCATTTCCAGAACTGCTAAGATATCCTGATTTCCGATTTCACCACAACTTATAGGTGCGGAGGTTTGTAAGCTGTGGTCTCCACACTATTTCTTTCCCACAGTCAACCCTGTTGGGAGGGGGGCTGTACGGCTGGTGTGCGTCAGCTCCTGGGTTAACGAGCCGAGAGCTCGGAGCTGAAGGTGGGCCAGCACAGGTGACTGAGCTGTAGTTATGTGGTGGGATTCCTGAGCAACGTGGAGAGATTAAGTGCTCTAACCGCCCACACACACAAACCTAATACCCTCTCCGTCCCCCCTGCACCACCCCTCCCTCTGATTCTGCTTCCCAAACATCAACCACAGGAGCACCACAGCACCGTCTGTACAGCTATCAAAGGGCAACACAGCTTAAATCCTAATACGTTCTAAAAAGACCAGCTATTATTGACTAATCCTAGTAGATACAGATACTGATTGAATTCAACATCACTTAAAAGGGCTAATGTTACATTTGATGAAGTTAATGGGATCATTCATCCCGAGAGCTGCTAATCTATGCTAAAAGAATGTCTAACGAGCCAGACGCATCTCGTTTAACTGGACAGCTGCATTCTAAAGCACATTTCCAGAAAGCAAACTGAATGTTTATTTATTTTTTTATGGATATAAATGCTCTTTCACAATACACTGAATCACCCAGTAAAAGAAAACACAAAATTAAAAAGTTAAAAACAGCTTGGCAACAAGGACAGCACTATCGTATTGGCATTATATCATGATTATAATATTCATTATCTATCAAATATATCACTAAAATATTACTAAAATAAATATCATTAGCCCATATCATAGGCTACTGGTATTGACACTGTACACAGTACACGCTCTCACACTCTAACTCTATTTAGTTGGTCTGTCTTTAGCTTTCATTATGACGTGTGTTCACCGTGACACAGTTTCAACAATCTTATACGACATCACAGAATTTATTTCCACCCAGAGCTGCATTCATTTTTGGCCGGGATCTTGTATTGATGACAGGAGAGTTGAGCCACTCCGTTAAGCCATGGTTTCCGATGGCTACGTTTACATGCATCTTGATAATCTGTTAATAATCCGACTAATAAGTCAATCGGAATAGAATACGTCCACCTCAATCCGAATAGACTAGTCCGATTGAGGTCAGTCCCATGATTAAAGGAGGTGGGTAATCCAGTAAATAATCTGTTTAATAGAAGAATAATAGCCGTGTAAACGTCTGTTTCCCATTACATTCCCAATCGGAAAGTTTAAATACGTTCTGCGCATGTGCAGTTGAGTCATAGAGGAAGTTTCAACATGGTGGGAGGTAGAAACTGGTCTACTTCAGAGACAAAGTTCATGTTTTAAACCGTAAAAGATCTAAAAACAGTTAGCGGGATGGACGGCCGTAAAGCTCACGATAACAAGCTGTTCAGACGAGTATATGAGCAAATGAACGATGGTGGGTTTACACGAACTATAGAGCAAATTAAAAACAGGATGATTCTCAGATCAGCATATTAAGAAGCTAAACTCGCTGGATGCTCGTTGTCATGGTAACGTTTACACAATGTTGTACTCTACGTATGCGCGTAATGTTGGCTCCGATTGCTTGTAGGGTGCATGTAAACAGAGATTTTCATCAGATTGTTGAGCAGAGTGAGCATATAAACACCTCAGTCTTAATCTAGAATCAGAATGAATTCAATCGAATTACAGAAAATCTCTGCATGTAAACATAACCAATGACACTATTTATTGATGATGCGATAGAAGACAGAAGAAGCTAAATTTATTCTGAAGTGTACAGGGATATACTTTGTGCTCAGATTCAACCAAACGCAGCAAGGTTGATTGGACGGCGCTTCGCAGTATAGATGGACAGTGACCCAAAACATACTGTGAAAGCAACCCAGGTGTTTTTTTAAGGCAAAGAAGTAGAATATTCTGCAATGGCCGAGTCAATCACCAAATCTCAACCCGATTGAGCATGCATTTCACTTGCTTACGACAAAACTTAAGGCAGAAAAACCCTCAAACAAGCCACGAATGAAGACAGCTGCAGTAAAGGCCTGGCAAAGCTTCACAAAGGAGGAAACCCAGCACTCGGTGATGCCTATGAGTTCCAAATATCAGGCAGTCATTGCCTGCAAAGGATTCTCAACAAAGTATTAAATGAACATTTTATTTACAGTAATGTTATTTAGTCCAATTACTTTTGAGCCCCTGAAATGAGGAGGCTTTGTAGAAAAATGGTTGTGTGTGTATATATATATATATATATATATATATATATATATATATATATATATATACATACATACACACACAACCTGGCAGACACAGCCTGGCAGACTCTAGGCATTCTAGCTGTCAACGTTTCAATGTACTGAATGGTTGTGCTTCCTGTAGCATCTCCCTAAACATGGATTGGCTTCATGCAATCTTCCTCCGTACCATACGGTCAAGCTGCTCCCACAACAGCTCAATAGGGTTCAGATCCGGAGACTGTGCTGGCCACTCCATTACAGTCAGAATTACGGCTGACTCCTTATTTCTTAAATATTGCCGACACAATTTAGAGGTGTGTTTAGGGTCATTATCCTGTTGTGGATGAAATTGGCCCCAATTTAGCACTGTCCACAGAGTATTAATTGTAAAATGGACAATACTGTTTATAAATTGCAAGAAATTGTTTTTTTCTTTCAAAAAGGGAAATTTGCAAGTGACCCTAAACTTTTGTGTGGTAGTGTATATATATATATATATATATATATATATGGGTTAGGGTTAGGGTTAGGGTTACCCATATATATATATATATATATATATTAGGGGTGGGCGATATGGCCCTGCGATAATAATAATAATAATAATAATAATAATACATTTTATTTATATAGCGCTTTTCAAAAACTCAAAGACGCTTCACAAACTTTACAAAAGAAATGATCACGATACTCTTGGCGATATGACAAAACACTGAATTAAAATAAATATTTTAAGAATACACTACTGCAACAAAATTAAAATTAAATTGTATTATTGCATATGATATGATATGACACACCCCTAATTGAGATATTAAAACATACAAGAATTTTCATCAGATTGTAACAGAAGTCAATGTTCCAGAATGTCAGGATATTAAATAACGCACTCCAAATTTCTCCATATATCCAGGACTGAAGTAAAGTGAATGATACTGGACAGATAAAATCTGTCTCTAGTAGATATAGAATGAGAAATGAGAAAAGTGAGAATTTTTTTTTTTTTTTACTAAAACAGTAAAAGTAGTACCTGATGTGATAATTAGGGATGGGTGATGTTTCAGGGTATAATATCGTTCACCATATTCAAAAATGTTGGCGATATTATTGTGTACGATACGATATGGCACACCCCTAATATATATATACATATGGAAGAAATTCAGAATAAGAAATTCAGAATAAGAAATTCAGAATAAGAAATTCAGAATAAGAAATTCAGAATAAGAAATTCAGAATAAGAAATTCAGACTCCGACAGCCTAAACCAGCTTAGGCATCTGACTAAACACACACTCTTCAGCGGAGTCATTCACTAAAACAGAGCCTTCAGCCAATGATACTGGGATTGGCCTCAAACCGAATAAAGTGTAAGATAATGGATGGATCGATATTAATATCCATTAATAAGTGCAAGCTAGTTAAACATAAGACTTTTACGAACACATTTCTAAATAAAACACAACATCATTTATTATTATTATCCACAAAATTACAGAAACTATCTAGATATAATTTTTTTGTCAATACTGCACAACCCTACCCCTGCGCTGGCCTTTCTTCAGCACAGGATAAGCACAAACCTATACTGAGAATGTGAAATGTAAGCCTGGCTCAAGCTACAACAACCCCGCCTCCCCAACTCCCTCTGCAAGTGCAGGCTTTTAACCTCTCCATTCCAACACTGTGGGCAAACACAAAATCAGCCCCCCGACCAGCCTCCCACACCATTAGCCTCAGTTAGAAAGGAAAGTGTGACAAGTTGGAGAAAGGAGGGGGTAAAAAAAAAAACTGTCGGCCTGCCCTGAGGGGCTTGAGTAAACCAGAGGGCATCTCAGCTGACCTCTCTTGACCCTCGCTGAAATGGCGGCCCACCTCTGGGACGCGCTCCGGAGAGGGGTCATGGCCGAGCTGATACACACTTCACACGCTGCACAAAGGAAGCACTTAAGGGAGGCATTCTGATTCCGAGAGAAAGCTAGTGGACGTCCCAGCTTAGGGGGGCTGTTTGACCCCCTCGGTGGTTAGGAGTTTGTGTGCGGTCGCTCTCAGAAGTCAAGGGCTGACGAGGAATGGCGACCTCTGACCTGCAGGGCATGTAAAAGCACTTACGGTAGGTCTAGGTTGGGCTCTGTGACTGGGTAGGGTTGCGGTCAGTACTCAGGGGCAGGATCAGGATCTTATCTCATAAACCTACCAGTTTATAGGTTATGGCTATCGTAGCCAGCAGGTTTACAGGTGGCCAGTGAGTTACAGCTACAATCATTAGCCAACCACAGTATAAACACACTGAGCTTCACAACACTTGTATGATATATGGCCATTTTGACAAACTGCAATACGCTACAGGAAGTGCAGGGGGCGATAAGAACAGCAGAGGAAAAGCAGAGAAACAGAGGAAGGTATAACAATTTCAGAGGAGCTACTGAATAGTGACTGAATGGCATTACTCCTACTAAGTACTATTTGGTTAGCATTATTGCTACTTAGTGCTGACTGGTTAGCATTACAGCTACTGAGTGCTTACTATTTGGCTTTACTGCTGCTGAGTGCTGATTAGTTGGAATTACAGCTACTGAGTGCTTACTATTTGGCTTTACTGCTGCTGAGTGCTGATTAGTTGGCATTACAGCTACTGAGTGCTTAATATTTGGCTTTACTACTGCTGAGTGCTGATTAGTTGGCATTACAGCTACTGAGTGCTTACTATTTGGTTTTACTACTGCTGAGTGCTGATTAGTTGGAATTACAGCTACTGAGTGCTTACTATTTGGCTTTACTACTGCTGAGTGCTGATTGGTTGGAATTACAGCTACTGAGTGCTTACTATTTGGCTTTACTACTGCTGAGTGCTGATTGGTTGGCATTACTGCTACTGAATAGTGACTGAATGGCATTACTCCTACTAAGTACTAATTGGTTGGCATTATTGCTACTCAGTGCTGACTGGTTAGCATTACTGCTACTGAGTACTTATTTTTTGGCTTTACTGCTGCTGAGTGCTGATTGGTTAGAATTACTGCTATTGAATAGTGACTGAATGGCATTACTCATACTAAGTACTTATTGGTTGAAATTATTGCTACTCAGTGCTGACTGGTTAGCATTACTGCTACTGAGTGCTTACTATTTGGCTTTACTGCTGCTGAGTGCTGATTGATTGGTATAACTGCTACTGAATGGCGACTGTATGGCAGTACTGTATGCCATTCTACTGAGTACTGATTGGTTAGTATTTCTGCTACTGAGTGCAGATTGATTGGCTTTACTGCTGCTGAGTGCAGACTGGTTAGCATTACTGCTACTGAGCGCTGATTAGTTGGCACTATTGATGCTAAATGCTGATTGGCTGGCATTGCTGCTGCTGAATGTTGACTGTGTGGCATGACTTCGGTTGAGTACTGATTGGTTGGCATTACTGCTACTGAGTGCTGATTGGTTGGCATTACTGCTACTGAGTGCTGACTGGTTAGCATTACTGCTACAAAGTACGTATTGATTGGCATTACTGCTACTGGGTGCTGACTGGTTAGCGTTACTGCTACTGTGTATTGATTGGTTGGCGAGTTGATCAGCTCATGAAGCTGTTTGTGCTCACTCAGGTGATGGAGGCTCTGTCCAGAAGTTCAGTAGTAGTTCAGAAATGTACCGGCAGTGCTGTTCTGTGTTCAGAAAATTCAGAAAAATAAATAAAAATGACTGAACACATATGATTCTGCAATTTTATACAAAAGCTCCATAATTCATTATGAACTCGCTCGGGAGCGTCCTCTAGTGTCTGACAAACCTGGAAGAGATATATATATATATATATATATATTAACTAAACCGAAAACAATCATCCTTCTTCTCTGTGAATAATGCAAATAATAATGTGTCTTACTTCCAAATTCCCAATTGGTTTTGGACAAATACAGTCAAAAATTGAATGTAATCTTTTACATGTGCTGTGCAACAAGATCTAAACATAATAGGAACGTTAAGTTATTTGGTTGAGGTGCTAGAATGGAAGCATTTCAGAGCAAACTGTTTATTTATTTTTCTAGATTCGTTGATTCGTCCAATAATAGTTGATAAGGTTATATGATTATTTCCCTTAAAACAGACATACAGAATAGGGTTAAAACCTCTGGACTTCCTACGAATGCCAATTAAAACTGATATACCAGTTTATACAAACATGCACACACTCAAAATTCAGCTTGAGCCACATTAGCTTAATAAACACAATTAATTTATACGTGGAAATACCTGATGAGTAACTTTGAAATTTATTGTGATTTCATCCACAAAACGGACGTATTGTTACTCTGGGAATTGGTACGTGAAGGAGTATATATAGTAGTTTCTTCTTTTTGGGTGAGTAAGAGCGTGAGCAAATAAAAAGTGCTTCATATTTTGACAAGTACAAAGACCAGTTCGGCTGAGTTTCTACTGTCATGCCTCAAAAACGTCTTTCTGAGCGCAGATCCCACATCTACATCACGGTGTATGAAGAAATCAACAAAGATCTGATTGCTGTTTGCAAAGTGGTCGGAACATGAGATGAAGGAGTTCGTTTTCTGGATCTCCTGAATTAGCGGAAGTGAAATTTAATCGAGCCCATCCTGTTGCCAGGAGTCGCAGTACAGTAAAGCAAGTCCACTTGCCTTAACATTCGAGATAAAGATCAAGAGCCATTAGAGGCAGCTTGTTGAGAGAAGTGCCTGAAGGCAATACTCGCTGTGTGTTTGCAAATGGATGAATGGAGTGTATGTATGTTTTCGTTTTTGGACATTTGCAGGACTCTGAGGGTAAAACTGAGAAAAGCGAGGTGAGGTTTCAGTTATAAGCTCAGAAAATTCTTATTACATGGAGGTACTAACATTAAACGACTTGGCTAAGACCAAAGTACAATAGTCTTACTGAAGGTTTTGGCTGGTCCAGAGTCCAGATTTAAATCCTATAGAGAATATTTGGACATTACATTGAACACAAATAAGAGAAACAATACTGAATCTTCTTTCTGGAAAAGGCTGCCTGCAAGTTTAACCCATAAACATGTTACTATTTAAAGAAATCAGAAGGAAACACTTCCCATACTAAGCCACTTGATATGTATTTTAAAGATATGACCATTAAATTGGATCATGTTTTGCGATTTTGGGCGTGGTCCATTTTCTTTTGCTTGTGTGTGGTCTGTATGTGTGTGTATGTGAGTGTGTCTGGTATATACAGTCATGTGGAAATTGTTTTATATAATAAAAGTGTTCATGTGGGCGTTAAGAGTTGATTTCCTTGGAAATACAGCCAAGTTATTAATACAATTCCTGCCTTGCACATCAATTTGCACTTTTAATGTACATCTTGAATAACATTTGTATTTACTTATTAATTTTTTTGTCTGTTTGTTCTGTGTTGTTTTTTTATTATTAGTGTATTCTCTTCTTTTTGCATTTTGTATGTGTCCACCATCTATTCCTCCCCCCCTCCCCTTCTCCCCCTCAGTCCCCCCTCAGCCCCCTCTCCAAAATGTTACATAGCTTAAGAATGAGAATGTTACATACTGTAAATAAGTAAATAAATAATAAAGTTCTAATAAAGTTCTATTAGTCCTCCGATGAGGGGGGGCTTATTGTATTTAAGTTATTAATACAATAAATAGAATTAGGATACAATAGACTTTGGAACTATTTGCCGCTTGTGTTTGCACACAGCCGAATTTGACCTCCACATTCAACCCATCCCTGCAGTGAAACACCCACATATACACACATACACACTGGGGGGGGGGCAGTAAGCACACTTGCCCGGAATAGTGGGCAGCCATATCCACAGCGCCAGAGGAGCAGTTAACATGTGGTGGTTAAGTGCCTTGCTTAAGGTCACTTTAGTCGTGTCCTGTTGGTCTAGGGCAGAGGTCACTAATAGGTGGACCGCGGTCCGAGTCCAGACCCAGACGTTGTCCAGTGTGGACCCAAACAGATAAACTATTGAGCAGATTTAATGTTGACAGTGTTTATTTTAAGCAGCGGAACGTTTCTTGTCTTTATGGTATACAGGCTTTGTGGCGCAGTAACCTCACAGACCAATCACGTGCGCTGTAACATCAAAGGTTCCTCAGCCAACTAGTGATACTAGTGATTAACTTTCTCTATAAATAGACATTCTAAGATGCACTTTTTTCACTTTTTTAATGTAGCTTATATTTTTAAAAACATTTATTGAAGTTTTATAAAAAATTAATTCAGTTCAGCATTTAAACAGTAAATATACTGAAATATACTGAAGGGTATGTGTGATGTGTTGGTGTTTCAGTAGCTGATGGTATAAGATGCTGATACTAGGCTACTTCAGTAAACAGTATACACCACTGAATCAGAACACACGTTAGAAACTTTTTACGATGGACCTTTACCTGGACCTTACTGAACTCTAATCAAATATTCCTGGTCAAGAGGATTGAACCGGCGACCCTCCGGTCATAAGAATGTATTACTATATAGCCTGTGCTTGTGGCAGCCCAGTATTAATTACAGTTATTATCCAACATCTATTTTGGCTAATCTATACCTTGTTAAGTTAAATCAAGTTGGAGATGGAATTCACCAAATCCATGCAATGGCTGGAATCGTCCAGGATAAATCTGTAACCAGTATTGCTTATTAATAAAATACTAACTTTCTAAATACTAACTTTAAATGCTTAAATATTAAGAATAATAATTACTGCTACTGTATTTATGCTTCTTTGTATTCATGTGGTGCTATTGTTGTTTTGACACATTATATATGGATATTTATACACTTTTGCATAAGAAACCAACAAACAGAGCCAATAAAACTGTACGTTTGTAGAAGTGTGTTCTCTGTAAACACTGTTAACTTCTTTTCACACAGAAAAATCAACAAACTTTCCCAGACATGTCTGTGTGTGCGTGGGACTGAGCCCACCCCAGATAGACTACAGTTATCACAGTTATCTCTGAATAAAACATAAAGCTAACAATAAAACAGCAGCAGCCAAGAGAAGACAGGCCAAACAAACGAGCTCTAATTGTAATGCGTCTCTCGGCTGTAATGGCACTTCTAGTAAGTGAGTGAACTTTAAACAGCGAGAGCTGCAGCCAAGTTCTAATGGCTCGGCCGGCTGCGCTGCCCTGGTGCATGACATTTTGGGATCTGGTGAAACCTTAGATGAAGGCGTTGGAGTGAAAGGTCTGTGTGTTAAGCGCTGGCCAGGTTTGGCATCTCTTTAACCTAATAGCGCATTTACTTTGGATCAGGTTCAGCTGGGAGCGCTGCTGTGGCCTGCCTGGGAAAAACAGTGTAGTGTGTGAGTCACTGGATGATGACAGTTTTTGTTGTTTTGGCTCTTTACTCCCGCGTACTGAATTACAAACGAAACAATGACAGTGCGGTTAGAGCGCGGAACGTCAGCTTACATATGAATATATTTACATCTGCAACAGGGTGCACCATGAAGAACATGATATTTTAATATTTGGGTGTCACGACATGCTGTGAATCAGCTACAGTTGGATGTCATGCTCTAAAATGGACAGAAGAAATAATAATTTCCATCACATTGGTGGGTCGAGTGTCCGACACTGCTTAACAGGAGAATCAAACACCTGTGCTGGTACAGTTTATGCTCATTTATTTTTTTATTTTCAACTGATTTATGAAAACATCACTAAAATGAATAGGAAAGGTAGCCACCATCTTGAATTTTCCATTCCACCTTAAACGGAGCAACAGTCACATGTTAAGTTCGACAGTTTGTAGCCCTACCTGCATTCTGTACATTCAAATCAGAGTAAACCAGGAGATTTGTGAACCTTTCAAAGAAATTTTCCTTCTAGTTTCATTGATCTACAAGTGAAAAAGTCATAATATCCAATGCTTGTGTTGTTTTTGGGAATTACAGTTACGCCTACATCCTGAACGCAAACTGACGCTTTCACAACACAGCGCTCCCTTCAGGACCCGCAGCTCATTCCAGCGATGAGCCCTGATTTGACCTTCAGCCACTGCAGGATGCCAAATGGCCTTTGGCCTTTATTTTCAACTGATTTATGAAAACATCACTAAAATGAAAAGGAAAGGTAGCCACTATCTTGAATTTTCCATTCCACCTTAAACAGAGCAACAGTCACATGTTAAGTTCGACAGTTTGTAGCCCTACCTGCATTCTGTAAATTCAAATTTGTGAACCTTTCAAAGGAATTTTCCTTCTAGTTTCATTGATCTACAAGTGAAAAAGTCATAATATCCAATGCTTGTGTTGTTTTTGGGAATTACAGTTATGCCTACATCCTGAACGCAAACTGACGCTTTCACAACACAGCGCTCCCTTCAGGACCCGCAGCTCACTTCAGCGATGAGTACATGAGGTGCAAAGAAGCCCTGATTTGACCTTCAGCCACTGCAGGATGCCAAATGGCCTTTGGCCTTTATTTTAAACTCATTCATGAAAACATCACTAAAATGAAAAGGAAAGGTAGCCACTATCTTGAATTTTCCATTCCACCTTAAACGGAGCAACAGTCACATGTTGAGTTGCTCCACTTTACGGTAAAACTGAATTTTTTCAAATAGAAAGCTGGTTAACGGGACACCAAAACATGAGTCTCAGCAGCTACAGCTGCTCCCTACAGGATTCAAGAACTACGGTGGCCGAGAAGACCCAAAGCGAAAAAAACAGAAAACACGTTCATCAAAACGGCAACTTAGGCACTACATTTAACAAACGTGCTGCAAATTTGCTAATGCGCTGCAAAACCGTCCACAACACAACAGAAGTGTTACCGGAGGACACTTAAAGGACGTGGGACCACATACGGCGACGCAATGTAGACAGAACCACACGGAGCCGCGGTAGCATCTAATGAGAAGTACGTTTGGCTACATTTAATAACTATCTAGACTTACTTTTTATTAAACTAGTGATGGCCAGATCAAGCCTTGAAGCGTTAAAGCTTTCCCTCCAGCTGGTTTAAAAAAAGGTTAATTACTCGAAGCTTCATGTGCACACGAACCCCCCTGCTGGCCAAAACTTTTACTGTCATTTCAACTATTTGCGATGGCCTATTGCAACGTTGTCAGCATGGAAACAAGTATATACATAAAACATCCTAATTTTCTGTGGTTAATTCATTTGTTTATCTGATCTGTGTTTAAGTGTGTTGGTAATAGAGATCTGTTAGCTTAAAAAAAAACTTGCCAGTATGATTTCAGTCAGTAAATAAATCTAATAGTATGTGAGATGTTGATGTTAAAACTGTTGTAGTGGTTTTAAGAGATGGGACAGTGATTGTGGGGGGATGATGACTTTAATTTTTATTAGGAAACAATAAATCACGCCAACACTTGAACCACCCAACAAGGCTTCAGACGTCATCAGTGACATCACTCGCCCTGTTTACTCTGTTTACACTGCGTCGCCGTATGTGTTCCTACGTCCTTTAAGTGTCCATGTTGGCGTTTTGATGAAAGGGTTTTCTGTTTGCAGCCCGTTTGTGAATCTGCAGCGCTTTGAGTCTCCCCAGCCACCGTAAAAAACACTTTCTGAACACTTAAAACAAACACTAGTGATGTTAATTTGCACTTGTTTTTGATGGCACAGTTCACTTCTATTTGAGTTCTGCTATTCTGTGACCTGAGAGATTGAGTCACATTATATAATCCCCTCTCACTCATTTTACCCCAAAGTTAAGAGCTATAGTTTATATTAGAACAAAAGATCTAATTGTAAACGTGCTTGTAATGCTCAGTTCTTTTAATATTAAGAGTCATATAAATTATATTTTTTACACTATTGTTTAGACTTTTGAAAATAAATACATTTTTAAATTTGTATTAAAATGTATTGCATTGTAAAGCAGAAAGGACAATATGTAGTGTGAAATTTGACTACCATTACAACCCTATGCTTACAGAACCACAGCTGGGGCTGCAGTATATAAACAAACTGTTATATTGATCTGGATCTAGACCTATGAAGACCTGGTCTTATAGCTCCTAGCATGCACTTTACTGTAGAGATCATCTGTAAGTTGTAGCTTTCTTTGCTATTAGTGCTATTTGACCGTTTGTAGCCCTACCTGCATTCTGTAAATTCAACAATAGCACCACATGAATACAAAGTAGCAGTAATTTATTATTCTTAATATTTAAGCATTTAAAGTTAGTATTTAGAAAGTTAGTATTTTATTAATAAGCAATACTGGTTACAGATTTATCCTGGACGATTCCATCTCCAACTTGATTTAACTTAACAAGGTATAGATTAGCCAAAATAGATGTTGGATAATAACTGTAATTAATACTGGGCTGCCACAAGCACAGGCTATGTAGTAATACATTCTTATGACCGGAGGGTCGCTGATTCAATCCCCTTGACCAGGAATATTTAATTAGAGTTCAGTAAGGTCCAGGTAAAGGTCCATCGTAAAAAGTTTCTAACGTGTGTTCTGATTCAAATTCACCTTTCAAAGGAATTTTCCTTCTAGTTTCATTGATCTACAAGTGAAAAAGTCATAATATCCAATGCTTGTGTTGTTTTTGGGAATTACAGTTATGCCTACATCCTGAACGCAAACTGACGCTTTCACAACACAGCGCTCCCTTCAGGACCTGAAGCTCATTCCAGCGATGAGCCCTGATTTGACCTTCAGCCACTGCAGGATACCAAATGGCCTTTGGCTCGCTTGGAAAGAGCGTTTTGACAGAGTAGCTGCCTGTGTTAATCGTCCCGGCTTTGATTCCGGCGTTCGCCCGCTGGAAGCGAAACACAAGGCTCCTCCATTAGTGAGAAATCCATCACGAGCTCCCTACTGCCCTTCCTGCAAGTGCAGGTCTCCACTCAGCTTTGTCTTCCTCTGACAAGTGCAAGTGGTCTGAGACTTTGTACTTCACTCACCCCCTCCCTATCCTACGGTGTAGGACAGCAGAGGCCAGGGCAACAGGCCTCGCCGGGGGCTAATGGGTGCCAAACATTCTTCTCTTCCATCTCGGAGAAGATATTATCTCAGCGAATGGATCCAACTTTTCATTTCAAACCAGGGAGGAAGTTTCACGGGCAGAGAAGTGACATGTACAGATGGCAGTAGAGCCCAAGTTAACAAGCTTAATGTCTGCAGTGCGGCTTTAAAGGGGAAAACTAAAGCAGCTAATTGCAATATTTGCAACACTTGTGGTTAAAATGCAGTTATAAGAGGGCTGTAAACTATCATAACACCATAAACCCCCTTAAACAGCAAGTTCATAGTGGAGTTATTAATCTTAATAGATTATTTGTTAACTACTATCTAATAGGGCTGTGTATGTAAGAACCTGGCGATACAATACGCCCTTGTGCTGCTTGTTAATGTTGGAGTGGAGCTGAAAATGGATTACAACACTGCCATCTAGTGGTCAGAGGTTTAAACACAACACACAATGATTCACTGTGTATTGATACTGTGTTTTTGAGAATCGATACAGTATCACTAAACATAATATCCTGATATTCGATATTTCTGTACTCTTGTAATATCACTTTATACCTCAAGAGGCGATAGTGGGTCACTAAAGCATTGAGTCTGCCATTAGTCCAATATAAGAGGGTGAGAAGTCGTGCTGCTGCCCTGACGGCGTATTCTAACATCTTGTCAATCACATTGAAGGTGCCGATATTTTGAAGACAGGTAGCCTTAGTCTACATTCGACAGGAAACAAAAAAAGTGATATAAATAAAAAAAAGTGATATACATTTAAAAAAAAATTTAAAAAGTGATATAAATAAAAGCAAAATGAGAGTCAACATTGGCTTTGCTTTTCATCACTGGGTCTTTAATAGTATAGGGATGAACTCTGAACTCCCAACGTTTCTTCTAGACTATAAGCAAACAGCTGAGGAGGAATGATGATAGAAGTGAACACCATGACTTTCTGGTGATTTGCTGCTCCCTATTTGAATCTGACAGGTTACATCATCTTACTAATTGCTCTTCTAAAAGACTTTTACATTATTTATAAACAATAAACTTCACACAGTAAAATTTAGCAATTTTGTTATTTAACAAAAAGCAAATTACAGATAATAATAATAATAGAAGAAGAAGAAGATCTCCATGTTTATCATTCATTTGTTGGCTAAATTTCAAAGTCTCTGTTTCCTTTACTTTGTGTGTAAATTTCATGATAAAATGGCCCATAATTAAATGTCAGGCTCCAAAGACTTACATAAAAAGTATGGCATGTGTCGTTCTGCTGCTGTAAAGCTATCAGCTTCTTATCCAAATATTTGTTCTGATAACAGCGACAACATTTTGTTTTTTAAGCATAAATAAGCAGTAACTGTCTCTGAAGAGGATGTGTTCACTTATTTATTTACACTTAGAAAGTAGTAGTGCTTTTCCATACGTCTTTGTGTTTATTAAGGTTATTCACTCTTGCAGCACCGGGTGAGTTGAATTCTGATTCGAGTGAAATGCTAAACTTTTTGAAGGCAATCGAGTCATGTGGACATCCCAGTCTCGATAACCGTGTTTCCGCTCACGGTGCTCCTGCGTATTAACCAGCTGCTTGGTTGCCGGTGAAAGCAGTTTGTTATGGTTGTTACCTTCCCGGTGCTACCTGGCCAGAATGTGGCTGCACTTTTTCGGGGGGGGTGGAGCAGGCCAGCGTGGGGAGCAGAACAGACGGTAAACAAGAAGTGTCATCAGGAGTTTTATATAAAGAAATATTCTGCTATTAAACAGAGAAATCAATTTAATATCAGTCCACAAGGCTTATGAATAAATTGATAAACACGAAAACAGCTGGTATTCTATCTATAACTTCAGTATGTTTTAGTAAGCTTTGTAATACAGTTCCAGTTAGTTATCGTTTTTTAATCTTTCAATCACCGTTTTTATTTATTTCAGTTAACGAAAACGTTTTCTCAATTTCAGTTTTGGTTATTTTGTTCGTTTAGTTAACAATAATAACCCTAGTTGGGACCCATGGTTCCCATCACCACCCTTTTCTCTGCAATGAATCATTTCACATCAAATCTCATCTCAGTAAGTGAAATCATCACATTAGGAGGGTAACACCATATCAATCTACTGTGGGGTGAGAACGCGAGTTCACCAGCTTTTAAATGAATCACCTTGTCTTTTCTTTAAAAACAGCCACTGAGAGTGATCATGCTGAAGAAACAGCAACCTTTAACCTGCAACTTTGATCAAAGGGGCTACGCAGACTTCCAGTCTCTCTCTCTCTCTCTCTCTCTCTCTCTCTCTCTGTCTCTCTATGTGCCCTGGCTCGTTCAGATCCCGAGTCCTGCCTAAGGTCATCATGAGCACTCACACACAGGCACACAAAGAGCATGTAACGCGCTAATCTGTCTCCTAGTGGCCAGCCTTTGATCTGCCAGATCTATTACAGTGCTGATAATAAGCATTCACGGGTGTCCTTCTCTGGCCACTCACGGAAAACAAATGGAAGAGGAGATAAAGAGGTAGAGATGACGTACGCCTCTAGTGTATCAGCCCCCCCACCGTTCCGTCTCTGTCCGCTTGTATCAGAGCACCACTGAGTGACGCAATGCAGGCCTGCCATGTGCACCTGTTTACTTGGTGATGGCGACTGCCCATGTTGGTGCGGGTTAAAAGGTTCAGCTCAATGTGATCGAGTGAAGAACAGAACTAATCACATTTAAATTTAACTTATGAATTGAATGTGCCACCGGCTTAACTTAAGCTGGGGCTTACACTGCACACACACTGCATCTCGCTTCATCTGATTCTCTGTATGCTTTATTACCCTGTTCTTTAATGATCAGGACCCCCACAAGACCACCACAGAGCAGGTATTATTAGGGAGGTCAGACACAGCAGTGCTGCTGGAGTGTTTAAACACTGTGTCCACTCACTGTCCACTCTATTAGACACTCCTACTACTTGCTGGTCCCCCTTGTAGATGTAAAGTCAGAGACAGTAGCTCGTCTGCTGCTGCACAGTTTGTGTTCCTCTAGTTCTTCATCAGTGGACACAGGACGCCGCCCACAGGACACTATATCTATGGATGTTGCTGATTGGTGGACGATTCTCAGTCCAGCAGAGACAATGAGGAGTTTAAGACTGCAGCAGCACTGATGTGTCTGATCTACTCACACCAGCACAACACACACTAACACACCACCATGTCCGTGTCTCTGCAGTGCTGAGAATGATCCACCTCCCTAATAGTATCTGCTCTGTGGGGGTCCTGTGGGGGTCCTGATTATTAAAGAAAAGAGTAACAAAGTATACAGAGAATCAGATGAACTACAGTCTATAAGTGTAGAAGTACAAAGTGCTCCTATACGGTAAGTGGAGCTGATTATATAGACAGTGTGTGTAGATACAAGGAGGTGTAATGTTATATGTATAGAGACAATAGAGAGAGTGAGAGAGAGAGAGAGAGAGAGAGAGAGATAGAGAGAAAGAGAGAGTTAGAGAGAGATAGAGAGAGAGATAAAGAAAGAGAAATAGAGAGAGTTAGAGAGAGAGAGAGAGTGTGAGAGAGAGAGATAGTTAGAGAGAGAGATAGAGAGTTAGAGAGAGAGATAAAGAGAGATAGAGAGAGATAAAGAAAGAGAAATAGAGAGAGTTAGAGAGAGAGAGAGAGTGAGAGAGAGAGAGAGAGAGAGTTAGAGAGAGATAGAGAGAGAGAGATAAAGAAAGAGAAATAGAGAGAGTTAGAGAGAGAGAGAGTGAGAGAGAGAGAGATAGAGAGTTAGAGAGAGAGATAGAGAGAGATAAAGAAAGAGAAATAGAGAGAGTTAGAGAGAGAGAGAGAGTGAGAGAGAGAGATAGAGAGTTAGAGAGAGAGATAGAGATAAAGAAAGAGAAATAGAGAGAGTTAGAGAGAGAGAGAGAGTGAGAGAGAGAGAGAGAGAGTTAGAGAGAGATAGAGAGAGAGAGATAAAGAAAGAGAAATAGAGAGAGTTAGAGAGAGAGAGAGTGAGAGAGAGAGAGATAGAGAGTTAGAGAGAGAGATAGAGAGAGATAAAGAAAGAGAAATAGAGAGAGTTAGAGAGAGAGAGAGAGTGAGAGAGAGAGATAGAGAGTTAGAGAGAGAGATAGAGAGAGATAAAGAAAGAGAAATAGAGAGTTAGGGAGAGAGAGAGAGTGAGAGAGAGAGAGATAGAGAGAGAGAGAGAGAGAGAGAGAGTTAGAGAGAGATAGAGAGAGAGAGATAAAGAAAGAGAAATAGAGAGAGTTAGAGAGAGAGAGAGAGTGAGAGAGAGAGAGATAGAGAGTTAGAGAGAGAGATAAAGAAAGAGAAATAGAGAGAGTTAGAGAGAGAGTGAGAGAGAGAGAGATAAAGAGAGAGAGATAGAGAGAGAGAGAGAGCAAGAGCGAGAGAGAGAAAAAGAGAGCAAGAGTGAGAGATAGAGAGTGAGTGAGAGAGAGAGTTAGAGAGAGATAAAGAAAGAGAAATAGAGAGAGTTAGAGAGAGAGAGAGAGTGTGAGAGAGAGAGATAGTTAGAGAGAGAGATAGAGAGTTAGAGAGAGATATAGAGAGAGATAGAGAGAGATAAAGAAAGAGAAATAGAGAGAGTTAGAGAGAGAGAGAGTGAGAGAGAGAGAGAGAGTTAGAGAGAGATAGAGAGAGAGAGATAAAGAAAGAGAAATAGAGAGAGTTAGAGAGAGAGAGTGAGAGAGAGAGAGATAGAGAGTTAGAGAGAGAGATAGAGAGAGATAAAGAAAGAGAAATAGAGAGAGTTAGAGAGAGAGAGAGAGTGAGAGAGAGAGATAGAGTTAGAGAGAGAGATAGAAATAAAGAAAGAGAAATAGAGAGAGTTAGAGAGAGAGAGAGAGTGAGAGAGAGAGAGAGAGATAGAGAGAGATAGAGAGAGAGAGATAAAGAAAGAGAAATAGAGAGAGTTAGAGAGAGAGAGAGTGAGAGAGAGAGAGATAGAGAGTTAGAGAGAGAGATAGAGAGAGATAAAGAAAGAGAAATAGAGAGAGTTAGAGAGAGAGAGAGAGTGAGAGAGAGATAGAGAGTTAGAGAGAGAGATAGAGAGAGATAAAGAAAGAGAAATAGAGAGTTAGGGAGAGAGAGAGAGTGAGAGAGAGAGAGATAGAGAGAGAGAGAGAGAGAGAGAGTTAGAGAGAGATAGAGAGAGAGAGATAAAGAAAGAGAAATAGAGAGAGTTAGAGAGAGAGAGAGAGAGAGAGAGATAGAGAGTTAGAGAGAGATAGAGAGAGATAAAGAAATAGAAATAGAGAGAGTTAGAGAGAGAGAGTGAGAGAGAGAGAGATAGAGAGAGAGAGAGCAAGAGCGAGAGAGAGAAAAAGAGAGCAAGAGTGAGAGAGAGTGAGAGATAGAGAGTGAGTGAGAGAGAGAGTTAGAGAGAGATATAGAAAGAGAAATAGAGAGAGAGTGTGAGAGAGAGAGAAAGAGAGAGAGAGAGTGAGAGATAGAGAGTTAGAGAGCGATATAGAAAGAGAAATAGAGAGAGTGTGAGAGAGAGAGAAAGAGAGATAGAGAGAGAGAGAGATATTTGTGGCTGAGTTGCAGAAGGCTTTACAGTATGCAATGAAAGTTTCCTTCTTTGAGTTTCCATAAAGTTTTATAACTTTTAACAGTGATTTTTAAAAATATTTTAATAGAGAGAGAAAGAAAGAGGGGTACATACCAAGAGACTCTAACACAAACTGGTCCTGAGTGACAGCCAGGGGGGGCTGCACACACACACTCAATTTGGGGCTCTGAACAGCGGCGCGACTGCTCACTTTAATCTGAGGACCAAAACAAACACGTTTTAATTTGTGTATCTCAGATAACACTTCTCTATATACAGCCCTGTGTAGATTAAAGAAACTAACAAGCTGTGTACATATATACCTTAACTGTGACAGACGGGACAGCCGTGTCGTTCACCTCTGGAATAAGGGCTCGCTGAGGAGAGAAAGAACACAGAATATGTGGAGATAAGGGATTCAGAAGTTTCCTCTATGGGTCAGACGTGCATATGAGCACAGGTAAAAGCAAACGACACCCTGAAGCACTTACAATATGCCATCATGTTCCTGAATGTAACGTTTGATTTACTAAGACTGAGGCCGAGCACACACACATGCAGGTAGTCCAGCATGACAACTGGGTTTAAAGCAGCATTATGTAACAATTGCACCGTAAACAAATAAAAGCTTCAAAATCATTTCCTTAACACACTGACTTATCACAGGGAGAGCGCTGTCTCTGTCATTGCCTACATAGTTATAGTTCTAGCTTTGGAGGAGCGTGGACGAGACCCCACACCAAAAACTGTGGGTCTTCTACGGCCAGCTATAAGTAGAAGCTAGCTTGGTATTCCCATTAATGCCATTCCACTCTCATAGGGAATATTGAAACATGGAATATTTGGATATTATGTTTGGTGAAACTGTATCGTTTCTCAAAAACACAGTATCGATACATAGACAGTGAATCAGTGTGTTTTGTGTTTAATCCTTTGACCACTAGATGGCAGTGTTGTAATCCATTTTTAGCTCCACTCCAACAATAACAAGCAGCACAAGGGCGCAATGCTATTGTAAGCATTGATAAACCTGTTCATACAGTGGTGTGTTTTAATAGTAGGATTAAAAAAAAATAACAGTATATCACTTTGCTTGTAAATTGCGAATCAAACTCTGCGTGATTCAGAAATTATTGAATCGTGACCGCTGTATTGAATCGGCCCTAGTAAGATAGTAGTTCACAAATAATCTATTAAGATTAATAACTCTACTATAAGCCTGCTGTTTAAGGGGTTTATTGTGTTATGACAGTTTACAGACATCTTATAACTTCAGCTTATGTATTGGTATCGGCCGATTTTTAATAAAAATATGTGATCGGCTGATATTTCTGCAATATAGCCAAACCCGAGAGCCGATCGATGGCGTTAAACAAATGAGCCTAATTTCTATATTTCCAGCTAGTGTTTCGTTGAAACCCTCTCCGGCCAGGTCCGTGCAATTCCTATCTGAACCGCTAGGTGAAAACACATATTCTTTCATTTTCCACAGACTGACTAAAGCGGCCGCCTCGAGAGAACAGTTTGCGTTGCGTTGCATCCGTCTGGCAGTTTGTTGGCGTATGTGACTCAAACTCATCCAGAGCGTTTTTAAAATCTGTAAAATTAACCGTGTCTCGTTGGGGAACCAAGATAAAGATATTTAACTCTATTAATCTGATACAGCACTGCACACAGCTGAATACAGTGAGTATCAGCAAACAGCAGAGCTAGAACACACAGCTAACACAAAACAAACAACCCAGAACACCATACAGACCAGATCTGACCGGTACGAACAGAACAGCAGCAACAATTCAAGATCTACACATGATGGCAGTTTTTTATTTACAATAACAGAGTCTGCATTTAATGACAGCAGTTTTTACTGCATTTATTTAATTAGCTTTTTTAGTTTTAAATTAAGGGTCTAAATGTAATGATTACAGTATTAATTTTGTTAAAAAATATTATACTGTTTCATATGAGCTCGTTAAAAATGGTAATAAACCAGTTTAGACCATGTTTCATGACTTGCTTGCGCTAATAACTACATGTAGCCCTGCCGTGGCATATAGCCCCGCCCTCTATCGGTATCGGCTATCGGCCGAACGCATTGAAAGGTGATCGGCAATCGGAATCGGCATCAAAAACGCTGATCGGTCCATCTCTAATTGTGATGTATTGAATCGTGACAGCTGTATCATGATACATATTGTATCGCCAGGTTCTTGCCAGTACACAGTCCTACTCTCATAGTCACCAAAAGCCAACAAACCTTGGTCCTGTTTTAGGCTGATATGCAAAGAAAGGAATTCATCTCACGGCAAAAAGTGTGGTCAGTCTTTGTCCATCTCACCGCAAATGAGCCTTGAAAGTTTGAACCTCCTATAATAAAATTACTCTATGAGTTTCGTGTGCACACACATCACATATGGGCGCTTCAGATTGCACTGACTCATAGAAACAACCAAAATTGGGAGTTTTTGCAGACAAATGTGAAGGAGAGCCGAATTATATATCTTTCAGTTCGTCAACAAACACGTGAGAGCAGCCGTCAATGAGGGGGAGCTCAAACCATGATTTTTATTTATTAAATTATAACAGCAGATTACCTCCAAAGCCAAAAATACCAAGTCTTACATAATGCTGCTTTAAAGGCATAGTATATAATATAATGGAGCTGTCAACAAGCTCGAGACAAAACACAGAGCACGAAAAACCCAGTGAAGACAAAACAGTGGTGTTTATAAATATTTATTTTCCCCACTTAAACATTTTACTGAGAAAATAGAGGCCGTACAACAATAACACAGACTGTGTGTGAAAATTCCTACCATATCACGGTATATTTTACAGAGTCTGCTCACATATGTACACACGGAGAGTTTAACCAGTGTTATTCTGAAGGTAAACACTCTTTCAGGACGTGTTTGAGGCTCATACTCTCCATCTAACCGCTGGGGCTGCTGCTGTTGTTAATAGAAGTCTGAATGGAAGATGCCAGCACAACAAACGAAAGAAAACTTGAAACACGGAACTAACCACCCTAAACCTAAATTGAACAGAATACATCATCAGTCACACTTCTGACATCTCATCCTGCAACTTTTCCATGATCATTACACAGTTCTTCCTTAAATACATGCGCAGCAGGAAGAGAAGCGCAGGCGTTTTACTAAGCAAACGGTGCAAACGATGGAGAGCCTTGAGCCCAGACCATCCAAGAGTTTGCTTTTCATTCAATATGCATTCTGAAATGAATTAAGTGTTGTTTCTGTAAGAGTGTATATATAAAAGGTAGAAGGAAAAGGTACCGAGACATCGTCCAGGCTGGAAGAGACAATGGCTGTGATTGTCAGATCATCCTCGGATTCAGCTTTGGGGATGATGTCTAGAGAGAGAGGGAGAAAGTAAACCTGTATGATGGCCTCCATAAGAAAGACATACATTATACATGAATCAGAAATAACACTGTAGCTTTGTTTTCCTTAATGTCATACAAAAGTAAACAATGGTGTCAGTGTTTGGAGGAGAGAAAAATAAATCTCTCCTGGTGTAAGGTAATGTCATATATATTAAAAGTCTGGCTGTATGATTATTGGCTGTGTTTTTGTATATAATATATCATTTCCATCCATCAATCCAACCATTATCTTCCCCTTTATCCTGCTAGTCGGGGTGACAGGGGCCTGGAGCTAATCCAAGCTTCATCAGGCGAAGGCGGGGTCACAGTCGTCAGTCCATCACACAACATACAGTCACAAACTGTCACACTCACACATCCAGGTAGTTTAGAGAGAGTGATCAACCTAACATGCATGTGTTTGGACTGTGGGAGGAAACCGGAGTACCCAGAGGAAACCCACTCAAACACAGAGAGAACATACACACTCTACACAGAACCACCCGGACCGGGAATCCAACCAGGATAGTCTTGCTGTGAGGCAAAAGTGCTGACCATTACACCACCATACTAACCACTACACCATCATACTAACCACTACACCACCATACTAACCACTACACCACCATACTAACCACTACACCACCATACTAACCACTACACCACCATACTAACCACTACACCACCATACTGACCACTACACCACCATACTGACCACTACACCACCATACTAACCACTACACCACCATACTAACCACTACACCACCATACTAACCACTACACCACCATACTAACCACTACACCACCGTACTAACCACTACACCACCATACTAACCACTACACCACTGTACTAACCACTACACCACCGTACTAACCACTACACCACCATACTGACCACTACACCACCGTACTAACCACCACACCACCGTACTAACCACTACACCACCATACTAACCACTACACCACCGTACTAACCACTACACCACCATACTGACCACAACACCACCGTACTAACCTCTACCCCACCATACTAACCACTACACCACCATACTAACCACTACACCACCGTACTAACAACTACACCACCATACTAACTACTACACCACCATACTAACCACTACACCACCATACTAACCACTACACCACCATACTAACCACTACACCACCATACTAACCACTACACCACCGTACTGACCACTACACCACCGTACTAACCACTACACCACCATACTAACCACTACACCACCGTACTAAACCACTACACCACCGTACTAACCACTACACCACCATACTAACCACTACACCACCATACTAACCACTACACCACCATACTAACTACTACACCACCATACTAACCACTACACCACCATACTAACTACTACACCACCATACTAACCACTACACCACCATACTAACTACTACACCACCGTACTAACCACTACACCACCATACTAACCACTACACCACCTTACTAACCACTACACCACCATACTAACCACTACACCACCATACTAACTACTACACCACCATACTAACCACTACACCACCATACTAACCACTACACCACCATACTAACCACTACACCACCATACTAACTACTACACCACCGTACTAACCACTACACCACCATACTAACCACTACACCACCATACTAACTACTACACCACCATACTAACCACTACACCACCGTACTAACCACTACACCACCATACTAACCACTACACCACCATACTGACCACTACACCACCATACTAACCACTACACCACCGTACTAACCACTACACCACCATACTAACCACTACACCACCTTACTAACCACTACACCACCATACTAACCACTACACCACCATACTAACTACTACACCACCATACTAACCACTACACCACCATACTAACCACTACACCACCATACTAACCACTACACCACCATACTAACTACTACACCACCGTACTAACCACTACACCACCATACTAACCACTACACCACCATACTAACCACTACACCACCGTACTAACCACTACACCATCATACTAACCACTACACCACCATACTAACCACTACACCACCATACTAACCACTACACCACCGTACTAACCACTACACCACCATACTAACCACTACACCACCATACTAACCACTACACCACCGTACTAACCACTACACCACCATACTAACCACTACACCACCGTACTAACCACTACACCACCATACTAACCACTACACCACCATACTAACCACTACACCACCGTACTAACCACTACACCACCATACTAACCACTACACCACCATACTAACCACTACACCACCGTACTAACCACTACACCACCATACTAACCACTACACCACCGTACTAACCACTACACCACCATACTAACTACTACACCACCATACTAACCACTACACCACCGTACTGACCACTACACCACCACACTAACCACTACACCACCGTACTAACCACTACACCACCATACTAACCACTACACCACCATACTAACCACTACACCACCGTACTGCCCTTATAATTTTTCCCTTATCACCCAGTCCTAACTGGGGGTCTTTCAGAGTCACTGTTTATAAGACTGTTACTAGATTCCTTTTCAGATTATTTCCCATTTATATGATTGAAGCAACATTCAGGTAAAGTGTACAGTTCACTGGTAGGATAACTGTAAATGCTGTAGCCCCGTTCGGCTGGGATTTCGGGGGCTTCAGCCATTTTTGTCCACTTTTTTTCTTTTCCACTCTGTCGTGGTATAAATGTGGAGACACGTCAAAGAGGCACTCTTGCTCACTCCACAGCTCACTCCACAGCTCACTTCACAGTTCCACCAGTTTCTCCTCCTTTTGTACAGTCCAGGACAAGCGCAGTTTCCGAACTCTCGCCGGACTCCCCCCCGTGTATAACTTCTTTACCCGCCATACATTGGTGGGAAAAGTAGAGATGGAAAGATCAATTGGCTATGTATCGGTATCGGCCGATTTTTAATCAAAATATGTGATCAGTGATCGGCTGATATTTCTCCAATTTAGCAGATCCCGAGAGGCGATCGATGGCGTTAAACAAATGAGCCTAATTTCTGTATTTCCAGCTAGTGTTTCGTTGAAACCCCCTCCAATCAGGTTCCTGCAATTCCTACCTGAACCACTAGGTGGAAATACATACCTATTCATTTTCTACAGACTGACTAAAGCGGCGGCGTCGCAAGAACAGTTTTCTTTGCATTGTGTCCGTCTGGCAGCTTGTTACCGTATGTGACTCAGACTCATCCAGAGCGTTTTTAAAATCTGTAAAATTAAGCATGTCTCGTTGGGGAACCAAGACAAAGACATTTAACTCTACTAACCTGATACGGTTTTAGAGAACACCCGCGACTGAATACAGTGAGTATCAGCAAACAGCAGAGCCAGCACTCACAGCTAACACTAAACTAATAACCTAGAACACCATACAGACCAGATCTGACCGGTACTAACAGAACAGCAGCAACAATTCAATATTCTACATTTAATGATTACAGATTTAGTTTAAAATAACAGAGTCTGCGTTTAATGACTGCAGTTTTTACTGTATTTATTTAAAAAGCTTTTTTCGTTTTAAATTAAGGGTCTAAATAAAATAATTGCAGTATGGGGGATATTTGTTTGATTTAAAAATGGTAATAAATCAGTTTAGATCATGTTTCATGACTTGCTTGCGCTAATAACTACATGTAGCCCTGCCGTGGTGTATACCCCGCCCTCTATCAGTGTCGGCTATTGCGCTAAACGTGATCAGCGATTGGAATCGGCCTCAAAAACGCTGAACGGTCTATCTCTAGTGAAAAGAGCTCTCCTATTGGTTGTCAACCAAGTACACACCACTATTTGCGTGAGCTAAGACTTTAGACTTCTATTAGACTTATGATAATATATATATAATATATATTAACGAGAAAAAGACTGACTTAAGCGAGCAGTCTTGATTTTATTCCGACTTTGGAAATCTGTCGCTTGAAAATAGCTTGGTGTAAAGCACACATATGAAAGCGAGAGACAAAACAGCCCAGCAGATACAGACAGTCAGACAGACAGACATGTAGATGGTGTAAAAAAGAGAAAGGAGAGAGAGAAGTGGTGATAAAGTGAGACAGATCCAGACAGATCCAACACCCTCCGACATAATGGTGCTTTCTTCATTATCAGATCTATTACAGCTCCTCCAAACTGCACCAGGCACTACCATGAAAACATCCAGTCCGAGCGCGTCCAGATAACGCCCGCAGATTTATGCGCAGAGGATTCGCCCTGGCCGCGTCCTCGCATAGCTGATGTCCATTTCACAACGAGCGCTCGTAAAACAGACGAGTGGATTTCTTTCACCTTCGCCTCCCACCGCAGGACACCGAGGCTCTGTTCGAACCCACAAAGCCTCCAGTCTCCTGTCCCGCCGAGGGTTAAACCAGGTCAGCGACAGGCCTTGAATCTGCCATCAACAATGTTATTACAGAAAACACGTCTGGTAAAGGCTTGAGCGGGAGTTTCTCGCGATCAGTTATTGCCATCATATGCACAAAAAAAAAAAGAACGTGTCAGATCTTTTCCTGGACACTGACCAGCCAAACGGCAACAGTTAAAAGCTTGTGTCTAGAATAGAATGTAGTTAATATAATGGGTATTAAATTATTATAAAAATACTGTATTTAAGTTGGTTGGTCCTCACTAGCTGCACAAAGAGAATCCCATTGGCTTATTTTTATCTATAAATCACTCTTTGGCCATTGGCCAGCTTACATCCCTTCCTTGATTTTAATAAACAACAATAATTATCAGACTCACTCTAGTGGCTGGATCCCCTGTCAGGTACGGAGAGTTTTTAGTGAATAGGGAAAATCTGCTTTTAGCTACAGTGCACCAGGGGATCACTGAGCCATTTTAAACTTTTAGTTTCTAGTCACCATCAGAAAGCTTGCGATTGTTTCAAATCAGTTTGTCTTTCTATTAAGATTTTATCTTATTTGTTTATTTTTATTTTATTTTATTTTTATTTTATTTTTTTATAAATTGTTTTAAATGAGATTATTTTTTATTAGTATTTACATTTTTTATTATCTTGTTTGTTTATTTTTTATGTATTTTATGTTTATTTTATATTATTTTATTAAAATTTTCTAACTTTTTTTACATTATATTTTATTCATCTATATTAAATGTTTATTTAAAATTTGTATTTTATTTATTATTATTATTTTTGTTCATTTTGTTTTCAATCCCTTAAAATGTAAATGCTCGGCTGCACTGAAAATGAGGGTCACCCCTCAATTGTATTTGCGAAATAAAATAAAGGTTGATTGATTGATTGAAATAGGTGGTGTAGTGGTTAGTATGATGGTGTAGTAGTTAGTATGGTGGTGTAGTGGTCAGTATGGTGGTGTAGTGGTTAGTATGGTGGTGTAGTGGTTAGTATGGTGGTGTAGTGGTTAGTATGGTGGTGTAGTGGTTAGTACGGTGGTGTAGTGGTCAGTATGGTGGTGTAGTGGTTAGTATGGTGGTGTAGTGGTTAGTATGGTGGTGTAGTGGTTAGTATGGTGGTGTAGTGGTTAGTACGGTGGTGTAGTGGTTAGTATGGTGGTGTAGTGGTTAGTATGGTGGTGTAGTGGTCAGTATGGTGGTGTAGTGGTTAGTATGGTGGTGTAGTGGTTAGTATGATGGTGTAGTAGTTAGTATGGTGGTGTAGTGGTCAGTATGATGGTGTAGTGGTTAGTATGATGGTGTAGTGGTTAGTATGATGGTGTAGTGGTTAGTAAGGTGGTGTAGTGGTCAGTATGGTGGTGTAGTGGTTAGTATGGTGGTGTAGTGGTTAGTAAGGTGGTGTAGTGGTTAGTATGGTGGTGTAGTGGTTAGTATGGTGGTGTAGTGGTTAGTAAGGTGGTGTAGTGGTTAGTAAGGTGGTGTAGTGGTTAGTATGGTGGTGTAGTGGTTAGTATGATGGTGTAGTGGTTAGTATGATGGTGTAGTGGTTAGTAAGGTGGTGTAGTGGTCAGTATGGTGGTGTAGTGGTTAGTATGGTGGTGTAGTGGTTAGTAAGGTGGTGTAGTGGTTAGTATGGTGGTGTAGTGGTTAGTATGGTGGTGTAGTGGTTAGTACGGTGGTGTAGTGGTTAGTACGGTGGTGTAGTGGTCAGTATGGTGGTGTAGTAGTTAGTATGGTGGTGTAGTGGTCAGTATGATGGTGTAGTGGTTAGTATGATGGTGTAGTGGTTAGTATGATGGTGTAGTGGTTAGTAAGGTGGTGTAGTGGTCAGTATGGTGGTGTAGTGGTTAGTATGGTGGTGTAGTGGTTAGTAAGGTGGTGTAGTGGTTAGTATGGTGGTGTAGTGGTTAGTATGGTGGTGTAGTGGTTAGTAAGGTGGTGTAGTGGTTAGTAAGGTGGTGTAGTGGTTAGTATGGTGGTGTAGTGGTTAGTATGATGGTGTAGTGGTTAGTATGATGGTGTAGTGGTTAGTATGATGGTGTAGTGGTTAGTAAGGTGGTGTAGTGGTCAGTATGGTGGTGTAGTGGTTAGTATGGTGGTGTAGTGGTTAGTAAGGTGGTGTAGTGGTTAGTAAGGTGGTGTAGTGGTTAGTATGGTGGTGTAGTGGTTAGTATGGTGGTGTAGTGGTTAGTACGGTGGTGTAGTGGTTAGTATGATGGTGTAGTGGTTAGTAAGGTGGTGTAGTGGTCAGTATGGTGGTGTAGTGGTTAGTATGATGGTGTAGTGGTTAGTATGATGGTGTAGTGGTCAGTATGGTGGTGTAGTGGTCAGTATGGTGGTGTAGTGGTCAGTATGGTGGTGTAGTGGTTAGTATGGTGGTGTAGTGGTTAGTATGGTGGTGTAGTGGTTAGTACGGTGGTGTAGTGGTCAGTATGGTGGTGTAGTGGTTAGTATGGTGGTGTAGTGGTCAGTATGGTGGTGTAGTGGTTAGTATGGTGGTGTAGTGGTTAGTACGGTGGTGTAGTGGTTAGTATGGTGGTGTAGTGGTTAGTACGGTGGTGTAGTGGTTAGTATGGTGGTGTAGTGGTTAGTACGGTGGTGTAGTGGTCAGTATGGTGGTGTAGTGGTTAGTATGGTGGTGTAGTGGTCAGTATAGTGGTGTAGTGGTTAGTACGGTGGTGTAGTGGTTAGTATGGTGGTGTAGTGGTCAGTACGGTGGTGTAGTGGTTAGTATGGTGGTGTAGTGGTCAGTATGGTGGTGTAGTGGTCAGTATGGTGGTGTAGTGGTTAGTATGGTGGTGTAGTGGTCAGTATGGTTGTGTAGTGGTTAGTATGGTGGTGTAGTGGTTAGTATGGTGGTGTAGTGGTCAGTATGGTGGTGTAGTGGTCAGTATGGTGGTGTAGTGGTTAGTATGGTGGTGTAGTGGTCAGTATGGTGGTGTAGTGGTCAGTATGGTGGTGTAGTAGTTAGTATGGTGGTGTAGTGGTCAGTATGGTGGTGTAGTGGTCAGTATGGTGGTGTAGTGGTCAGTATGGTGGTGTAGTGGTTAGTATGATGGTGTAGTGGTCAGTATGGTTGTGTAGTGGTTAGTATGGTGGTGTAGTGGTTAGTATGGTGGTGTAGTGGTCAGTATGGTGGTGTAGTGGTCAGTATGGTGGTGTAGTGGTTAGTATGGTGGTGTAGTGGTCAGTATGGTGGTGTAGTGGTCAGTATGGTGGTGTAGTAGTTAGTATGGTGGTGTAGTGGTCAGTATGGTTGTGTAGTGGTTAGTATGGTGGTGTAGTGGTTAGTATGGTGGTGTAGTGGTCAGTACGGTGGTGTAGTGGTTAGTATGGTGGTGTAGTGGTCAGTATGGTGGTGTAGTGGTCAGTACGGTGGTGTAGTGGTTAGTATGGTGGTGTAGTGGTCAGTACGGTGGTGTAGTGGTTAGTATGGTGGTGTAGTGGTTAGTATGGTGGTGTAGTGGTCAGTACGGTGGTGTAGTGGTCAGTACTTTCTCCTCACAGTAAGATGATCTGGGTTGGATTCCCGGTCTGGGTGGTTCTGTGTAGAGTGTGTATGTTCTCTCTGTGTTTGAGTGGGTTCCTCCGGGTACTCCGGTTTCCTCCCACAGTCCAAACACATGCATGTTCAGTTGATAACTCACTTTAAATTGGCTGAAGCTGTGAGTGTGTGCGTGAGTGTGTGTGTTGGCCATACGATGGACCACTGACAGCCACTCCTAATACTTCAGGTATGAATGGGCGGGGACAAACTAGGCTGAATGAGCAGATAAAAAACAAAAAAGGTTTTTATTGTATCAACAAAAGAAAGAAATCAAAATGGGCAGATCATGTTTCCATATATGGACTCCAGAGTGAACATTAAGCTTGTTTATGTACTTCATCAGATTTCAGTTATCTGTGATATAGGGCAGGGGTCACGAATAGGCAGACCGCCGTCTGGATCCGGACCCAGACGTCGTCTAATGTGGACCCAAACCTATAAACTATTGAGAATGATTTCATTTAGACTGTGTTTATTTTAAGAGCTTTTCTTGTCTTTACGATATACGGGCTTTACGGCGCAGAGAACTCAGAGACCAATCACGTGCGCTGTAAGGTCACCGAAGGCTCCTCAGCCAATCAGATCTGAGTACATTGGGGCGTGTGGCGCGCGCACACAGGCGAGATACGAAGCAAGGAGCAGCAGCCGGAGACTAAAGCGAGTCAGAAAGAATAAGGAGGTCTAAAAACAGAAAAGTGAACAGAGAGAACTGAGTGTTTAACAGGAACGGTTCTGGAATGAACCTGCTCGTCTAGTTTTGGAGAACACCGCTCTGTACAACCAACATGTTAATCTGTGAAGCTGAGTTAACAAGAAGACACACGTTTTATTTACTTTCTCTATAAATAAACACTTTAAGATTAACTTTTTATCAAAAGCATTCTGTTTTTTTTATGTAGCTCGTTTTTATTTGAAGTACGGACAAAAATGTATTTGAAGTTTTATAAATAATTCATTCAGTTCAGCATTTAAACAGTAAATATACTGAAATATCCTGAACGGTATGTGTAATAAGTTTGTCTTTCAGTTAAGATGCTGATACTAGGTAACTTAAATATACAGGATATGGATCATAACACAAGTTAGAAATGATGATGGTCTGGACCTTGGCTTGAGGAGATCTCCTCTAACTGGACCTTACTGAACTCTAATTAAACACCCCTGATATAGAGCCTGAAAGCCATGGGTTGTGACCCAACCTGGGTCATAGATGTCTTTGTGCTGCGTCGCCACATGATGAGGAACGTGTCCGTATGTTGACTGAGTGAGAAATAATGTGTGGTGAGGCTTTTTTGGTGGTTTTAGACCTACCCTGGTTCTTGGTGGCTTCGCGGATGACCTTGTGCAGAGCCCTCATCTCTGCGTCCACCTCGTCGTAGTTGACCTCCCGAGCGTCCACTTTAGGTGCGGTGAAGAAGGAGGGGTCAGTGCCCATGTAGGAGCACTGCAGTTGACCATCTGAGCTCAGGGTCACCACTAGGCCCTTCAGTTCCCTAGAAAACAAGCATGGGAACACAGAGAAGGACATTCATAAGAGAAGAACCAAGCTATAAGCTTTCATCTACAATCCTTGGGCTTTACCACTAGGCTTATTTTTCAACTGCTTCTATTTCATAGAGTTTTTAAATACATGGTTACGTGATGAATTACATGTATACACATTTTACGTTCTGCACTGACAGGTTTAGTCTATGCTTATGACTTGTTTCCCAATTTATTTCGCCAACAAAATGTCAAAATAACGATTAAACCTAAGCGGTGCGGTTGAAACAACGTGGTACGGACTGAACATTTAAAAACTAAATTTTTGACAGAATTCGTCCAGTTCTTTCAATAAGCTGTGCAGAAAAGGCGTTTCAAGGCATACGGGCCACGGGGGACTTAAAAGCGTGAACAAAAATGAGGGGAAACACATTTAGTGCAGCAGAACACTCAATGCTGTGCGCTTGGTGACCTGGAGGGTGTGAGTTGCTCATTTGCACAGAAAGAGGTGCGGGGGGCTTTGAGGACAGGCTGCGAGTGTGACGGAAGGTTTGAGAGGTGAGAAGAATCTGGTAGAGTTGCTGATCTCAGAACTGTATTGTTAGTAACGAGTGCAGAGTGCATGAGTAAACTGTACGGCTCTGTACAGGCTCAGGGTCAGCGGAGGTGTTAAATGGAAACAGATGGCGTTGAGTTTTCGGGCCAGTTAGACTGCAAGTCTGGCACGGGGAGACCCAGCACAGCGGCTGCACCTGTAAAAGGGGGGGGGGGGGGTTCTTTTGTTGTTAAAACCCCACATACTCCTCGCCAGAGGCCCCGGATCCCCCACTTTCCACAGGCTCTACTGATATTAGTGCTGATATTTCCTATACTGATATACCAGCCACTGCAGTGACACTGATGTGGTGGTGGTGGTGGTGGTGGTGGTGTGTTAGTGTGTGTTGTGCTGGTGTGAGTAGATCAGATAATCAGATACAGCAGTAGAGCTGCTGGACTGTTTAAACACCTCACTGTCACTGCTGGACTGAGAATAATCCACCAACCAGCAACATCCAGCCAACAGTGTCCTGTGAGAACTGATGAAGAACTAGAGAACGACCATCACAAACTCTGCAGCAACAGATGAGCTATCATCTCTGACTTTACATCTACACGGTGGACCCACAAGGTAAGTGCACAGTGGACAGTGCTTAAACACTCCAGCGTTACAGCTGTGTCTGATCCACACGTACCAGCACAACACACACAAACACACCACCACCATCTCAATGATCCACCGCCCAAACAATACCTGCTCTGTGGTGGTTCACATAATAGTGACAGGCCCACATCTAAGACTCCCAGGCGAGAGACTTTGGAACAGCTTCACACATGACTTTAAAGTCCACACTGTTCCTTATATCAAATACAGTCAATCAACAAAGACACGTTTGCTGTTGTTTGTTTGTTTGTTTGTTTGTTTTAGACCACTAACTAACATCTTACAAAATGCACAATCACAACACTAAGCTGTTCAGTAACCTGTAAAACACTTGCTCATGTGGTTTGAACCACACTGTAATCTATACTGTGATCTATAAATAAACGTATGGACGAAACGCCTTTGAAGATGACTGTTGTTTACTTGGTAACATAATTTTATGCTGTTTAAAAGACATTATTTATCCAAAATAGGCCCAAGTTGAGACTCCAAGCATCTTTTGGCTGACTCCGTTTGGAGTAAGAGGGAAACTGTAGAAAGCTGACACTTTTCCAACAAGGGCTGTGTATTTGCAAGATCCTAGTGATACAATATGTATGGTGATACAGCTGTCACGGTTCAATATATCACAATATACTGCGATACGGCACGCAAAGTGAATCGTACTTTTAAAACACAACACTATATGAACAGGTTTGCCAATGCTTACAATAGCATTGCGCCCTTGTGCTGCTTGTTAATGTTGGAGTGTTGAAAATGGATTACAACACTGCCCTCTAGAGGTCAGAGGTTTAAACACTCAATGATTCACTGTCTGTCAGGAATCTGTGTATCAATTCTGTGTTTTTGAGAATCGATACAGTATCACTAAACATAATATATATTCAATATTTTCAATATTTTCTTACACCCTAATTCCAAGCTATTTCGTTCTTAAAGGCTGTGTTGTCCAAGCAGAGACAGATCCCTGCAGCACTGGCGCGAATTTCATGAAACGCAAGTGTCACAACACATGAACCGATTCTTTCCGTTATATATATATATATATATATATATATATATATATATATATATATATATATATATATATATATATATATATATATATATAAAAGAAAGAAAGAAAAAAAAACATGCCAGGAAATGGATCGCAGGCCACGTGTGAAGAGTGCTGGATGAGCATGCGGTACCTAGCGGCTTGTTCGACATGAGAGCACCTAATTTCTCCCAGCAGAAATCCAAGCCAAAGCAAACAGAGTCACACCCGCACTAATGTCTATTGCCTTTCTCTCCAGCGGTTGATCCTCTCCCGAGCCCCAGTGCACTGCTGACTGCTCCACGTTATGTAGAGGCTGTTCCAGGGCCAGGGAGAAGAAGTGTGGATATATTAATGCGGTGGGCAAAAGCGTTCAGACCATACTTATATATGTTCAAGCGTGTTATTTCTTTACTGCAATATTTGATTTATTCTATATGTAGCACCGTGTGGTTTCAGGCACCTGAGAAGACCCAGCACAGCTGTTTCTATCTATCAAAAATAAATATTTCTAGAAACAACTCCATGTGTTGAACGTTACCTCTGTGCGGGTGGAGACTCCAACATAGTGCATATTCATTAGAAGCTGCTGCAACACTAAACACACAGTGTATTCACTCTAGTAGGACACTGTGTTGGATTATCAGCTCTGTCTGTATGCCAAGAAAATTAGATGCTCCATTATAGGGCTGGGCAATGTGACAACCAACATCATTTTTGTGATTATGTCCCAACACAATACAGTATATCTTCCTAAACATATAGCAGATACTGTCAGTAGAAAGCTTACTGACAGCATATTGCATATTTTATTATTTATCATTATTATTATTATTATTATTATTATTTAGGTCAGTTCCAACTGATCAGATATCTTAAGAAATAAATATTATCACATTGTGATTTTATATTTTTACCATATCATCCGCCTCTACAAGGTTCAAACCAGGTCCATTTCTGATACAAACACACTGCATCATTTCCGTCTACGGCCCCATTAATGCTATGTCACCCCAAACCTCTACATCTAACAAACTGCATCACATCAAAAATTGTATCACACTTAGGGCTGTTGCAACAACCGCAATATAGTAATACCGCACTATTGACCATCCAACTGCAGGGAATTGCAAGCAACCGTCACACCGCGATGTTCGTGTTTTCATTTTTTTGCAAGGTTCTTCTTGTTTTGCACGTAAGCCACTTCGCTGTGTGTGCAGTGGATGTTTATTTCTATTTAAAAAACGCCGACTGTTCGCGTCTGCTGCAGCTAACTGCTGAGTTGGTTTTTTTTATGGAAACAATGGCGGCTACTGGTCACAGAACAAAATGCGACTTGGCCAGTTTAGGAGCATTTCGGCTTTCAACTGAATGAAAAGAGAGAGCCTACCAATGTAGACGAGGCAATATACAAAATCTGTGCCCGAAAGGTTGCTGTGAAACGGGCGAATACATCGAAATTGAGATCCCATCTAGCTACCCATCATCCAGCTATCGAAGGGCAACTGGTCCCACCAGCACCAACCATTTGTGGAGCAGCCTCAAAAGGAACAGCTCAGGTTGGTTCCAGCCGACAGTTAGGGGTGGCTGAATGGTTCCACATAAACGCCTGGCGTCTGCCGTAACGGGGTATCTCGTTGAGGAGATGGTTCCATTTAGCACGGTCGAGAAACCGGCTTGAGAATGCTTGAGAAATTCGACAAGCAATACGAGTTGCCTGCCAAGACATCTTTTCTTTTCAGTGTTCTCTACGAGCACTGGATCAATACCAGTATCACTAGCAGCTTTTACCCAAAGAACCATGTGTGTCCAGTGTAGTATAAAAAGTATGTGTTTAAACTGTTTCATGTCTCATTTAGTAGCTTCCCAAACTTCACTGGACTGGATCTGAACACTTCTGTAAAAAAAAGTATAAACAGTTTATAAACAAAGTTGTGCAAAAGTATTCAGATGTTGCTCCTTGAAGCCCTTCGCAGTAGCAGAAATGAGATCATCCCTCTGATGGAAACAATACGAGACGTGGTGGTGTTTGTACTTCTCAATCAGTTCGGTCAGCGTTTGCTTTTTATCCATGTATGATATGTTAGTAACGTAGGTACCAGAGTGTGTGTGTGTGTGTGTGTGTGTGTGTTCCTGTAGTCGTCCTGTGGCTGTGTTGAGTGGGATGTGTGTTTTGCTTTGCTGTACAGTGTGGTTACTGTGGGAGGGTCAGCGTAGGGGACTCCTCTAGCTGGGTGGTAAAACGCTCCAGCTGTGCAGCTACAGTACAGAACACACACAAACAAACACACACATATACAAAAGAGGTAGTACAGCACACACTCCACACCCCACTAAAACACACTCTGCTGAAACTATTTACACCTCATAAAATCACCAGCATATCAGCTAGGGATGCATCAGACTGAGTAAGAGTGTGTTTTATGGTACCTGCTGATATCCAGAGTGACCCAGTTTAAAAACTGAGCAGATGTTGATGCAGTAAGTGCACCAGTTAATTTATTCAAATGTAGTTGAATAGTTTGTATTTTGAAATCATTAGCTATGTTAAAAGTGAATGTCATATTTTTGATCTGTCGCTCCTCATTTCTCCCTGTCGACAACAGTCTCGGTAGCATAGTGACCACAGACATCACATCAAAGATCAACACATCAGAAGAGCACAACCTCTTGACGTTGAACTGTTTCATTATTTCTTTAGAAATCTTGTTCTTTGGTGACTTTTCTTTGGCGTACAATGTTCAATCGAATTGTGGTGAAACTGATTTTATTTTTTTTATTTACTGATTTTGTATTCAACACACATAGTACATAAAACATACAAAATCAGAACAGTGGGAGCAAGAAATGGGGCTGTATATACAAAGCTCTCTTTGGGAGAAGGCTTTGGAAGGCATTCATTCATGCTCAGCAAATACAAGGCCTTGTCTAATACAATTTAAGGTTCTGCATAGATTACACTATGCAAAATCAAAGTTACATATCATCTTCTCACAGGTATCTCCTGTCTGTGACAAACGTCAGCTTGAAGAAGCTACACTTCTACACAGCTTTACACTAAATTGACAAATGTTTGGGTTGAAAACTTCCAAAAACTATCGCTAGACAACTTATTACAACCTGATCCCTTATTAATAGTTCCAGGGACATCTGAGGAGATGTTGGCACTTGGAAAACCCCAACAGCAGATAGTATCCTATGCCATTATTGTAGTGAAAAAAATTATCTTAAGGGCCTGGAAAGGTACAGAGGTCCCATCTGCTAAAGTATGGTTCAAAGAAATGATAAAACTTAAATAATAAAGAAATAAGATTTATCCTAAATAATAGATGTGGGCAATTCTATAAAATGTGGCATCCCCTTTTACAATATTTGAAAAGTAGTAAGTAGAATGGCAATGTGACTTGAGTGGAAGTCCCAGGAGTATGTGGGGGCTGGGATTGGGTGGGAGATGGGGTGGTGAATAGATGTTTGTGTGGTATCTTTTTGTTTTAATAAATTTGTGGGGTTTGTTTGTTTGTTGTTTTTTCCCTTTGGTGTATGGAAAAATTGGAAACACTATATATTTGTATAGCAGATTGTATTATATTATCCTGCTTAATAAACAGATATTAGTAAACATACAAAATGAATGAGATACCTACTCAATAAAACACACCTTGTTTAGAATTATTACATATTTTTGAAAGGGGTAGAAAAAAAATACTACTAAAAAAATACTAAAAAAAAGTTCCGGCATTGTCTATATTAATGGTGACCATCTTTAACAAACCTATCTCTTCACAGCTGTAATCTTGCTGTGATCTGCTCCATAATAAAGATATTTTAATATATATTATTATATATAATATATTAAGTAAGTCATCCACATCCACACTGTCAGGGAGAATACCCAGTATAAAGAGTGCTGGATCTGAGATTAATCCCTAAAATCTGTTTAATCTCTTCTGGAACACTCTTCCAAAATACTACAACAAATATTACAACCCCAAAATATATGTGTAAAGACCCCCACCAATCCAAACCCCCTCCAACATAACTCAGATGATTTGCTGTATTTAGCTGTAACAGACGGGGTGTTAAAATAACAAATTTTTATTTTCCAATCAAATTCTATCCATGTTCCTTTATGCCCTGCTTTGAATAATATTATTGGATATTATGATGTTTGCTTCCAACCCCCATTTTTCGTTGATGTCCCTATTATTATCATCCTTAGATTCATATTGTAATGCTTTGTACAATTTTGATATTATAATTATAATTACAATGTTGATATTAATTTTGATATTATATTTGTGTCTCTTCCTCAGTGAATGTTATTTACAGTTCCTCCAGTTTAGATGGAATTTTCCAAATATTCTCCCATTCTTTATGATTTGGAGGTAGTGTCTTAACTGTGAGAATTAATAAAAATCATGCAATGGAAGTTTAAACTCCTGTGCCAGTTGAAACTGGAGATTTTATTATGCAACGTTTACTGAAGAAACATGTCTGTCCAAAGAAAAACAAGTATCGCCAAAATGGCAACCCTACTTTACTTTTAATGTAAGTCAATGGAACCAGAATTTCTTTCAAGCTATTTAGGAGCATTTCCATTGGTCCATTAATCACAACATTTTCTTACAATGTAAAGCAGCTGCTGATGTAGAAAAATAAATTTTACAAAAATAGAAATACATGTTTTTCTTTGGACTGCAATGAAATTATTTACTATATAATAAAGCAATAATCTACAAGAGCCCATTATCACGTCTAACAGTGCTATAAGGCAAAGTTATATTAACAATGTTTGAAATAAACAAGTATTCCTTCAAGAATTGTAGTTCCTTTAAAGCACAGTTTTTGGAGTTTTGGTGCCAGACAATCAGAAACTGCTGCCTAAGAAGAATAACACTTAGTCACCCATCACTATGCACTACTTAGGAATGAATAAACAGGCTCCTGCATCCATACAGTCCACAATATAGTGATTAAAGAGTCACTTAGGATTTAGCCACCTCTATATTGGACAAAACTGGACAAAGAAGCTAGAATTTCATAACCTACATTGCGTACGATATAAGAACGAGAGAGCCATTAGAGATTCTGATTGGGTTTGATGTTGTACAAGGTAGATCTGACTACAACACATACTCTAAAGGCATGCAAGATGTTCAGATTACACAATTATTAGTCATTTACACTACCGCTCAAAAGTTTGGGATCACAGTGAAATGTTCTTGTTTTAATGGAGTATCTTCTTTCTTAACACAACAATGGACTGACGGGTCTCTAAAGAAAGTTGGTTCTTTCTGGTCATTGTGAGTCGGTCAGCAAGCCATCAACTGCTGATCTTCAGATACTAAACTAACCTAGAATGTTGTTCCCTTTTATACTCACTTATTAGTAGAATGTTTTTCAGCTGTGCATCACAATTGAGCAAGAGTGTCCTAGCAACCAATTAGTCCAATAACATCCTTAACTTGGATTGGTGGTCGTACCAGGAGATTTAGACAGAGAACTGAGAATTGCTGATAATAGAACTATACGCAAAATAAGCCTCTATACAAAAATAGACTTTAATACAAACATTTTTATTCTTAAAAAATCATCTGAAACACTTACAATAATTGTGAAATGGACAATATTGTTTGTGAATTTCATGAAAATTGCATGAGATAAAATTCTAAAGTGATCCTAAACTTTTGAGCGGTAGTGTATATAAACGTTTAACAGGGAATCATATTGTAAGTAACTGAACTGTCAATCAACATTGTTCTTCAAATGTGGCTGAAGTTGGCTTCCTGTTAATGGAATGTTCTTATCCACCTTAAAACTACTGCTTGTACAGGTGCTAGAATGTAACTACATCAGCATTTAAGGTGGAGCAGAAAATTCACAAAACAAGTTGATGAATGGGAACTTCAGCTCCCACATCTTTGAACAGGATCCTGAACCTCCAACAAAAATAAATGTGACACTATGGAAGAAAGGAGGGATGAATTAACGACAAATAGACGACTGCGGGTCGGTATGTCTGTGGATTAGAGCTTGGGGACCTGCCTTGAGCGAGTACATGCAGTTTGGAGGCTGTAGGTTAAACGAAACCATCATGTTTGGGTGGGCCCGAAAATGAATAGGACTCTATGGGGAAAAAAGAGGGACGGGCTAATAAGACGAGTGCGGGTCGAAGCAACACTGAATTTGTGGTCAGGCGTCTGTCCTCAGTCAGTGTATGCGAATTGGTGTCTCTCGGTTAAGCAGAAGTACCTCAGATGGGGGCTTATTTTTCCATCCCATTCATTCTCTATGAGAAAAAAATTCGGAAAAAATTTCGCCCTTATCCGAAACTAGTGCATCCGATCAAAAAAAGCTGTACACAAGCCTGAATCACACAATCAGACCGGATCGGACCCAATCTGGAATCCGCCACCTTTAACAGCACCCTAACTTTTCATAGCTTGACACAGTCATTGTTGTAAGGCAGTCATAGGTGTGCATATATTTCACCACAGTCTCAAACCTGGCTCAGCCAATCAGGTTTTACAACCAAATCTAAATGATTTCTAATATAAGACTTACAAGCTTATCCTACAAACTACCATATAAAGTCAAGTCCAGTGCTGTATTACGACATACTGGATAAAGTATAACAATCAGTTGCATCACGGAAGAGATGAACAGCGAGTACACACATACTCACACATACACACTCTGACCTACAAGTATTAAATACACGTTCTATTAGAACACACTATTAGTCAGAACTGCTTCGATTACAACTGTTTAAAATTACAGTGTGATTATGGCTGTTTCAGACGTGATATTTCAAGCTGCGGCCACTCCTTATCTGTTTTGATTGGCCGGCCGATATGGAACATACTGGAGCAATTTCCCGCTGTGGCTTCAGCTATGAGGGTGCATATGGAAACAATAATAATTGGCGTTCATTAATAACTTTCTTGCAACTAAGCCTAGTACAAGTGCAAAAGTGCAAGCCAAAGTGCTACTTAATAAAGGGTGTGTGTGAGTGCATGTGTAAGTGTGTGTGTTAGCAACGAAGGTTCAAACTGTAATGATCACTGCAACGTCATGCGAGCTGCAATAGTGGATCCTACCTTCATGGCATGTTTACTTTTTGCCAGGTTATGGCTGGACTGCAGCGAAACCAAACCAACGTTCCTCTAAAGCCCTATTCGAGGGGGTTCTGGGTCCAGTAATCTAATTTGAGCGTGATTTGACTGGCTGACTCATACAGGATGAAGGATTATTTCTACAAATTACCCCAAAAAGCCTGGATTGAAACGACATCATGTAGACGTTTATGTCAGCATTATACCGCATGCGTTGCGCTGCTAAATGGCACACAGACCAGGATTAGTCTAGTGAAGTCATAGCATTCAATGTACCACATGCTGCCCAACAAGACTTAGAGGTACTTTCAAGGTATTTCATTTTTCTTCTCCTTGTTATTTGGAGTCTTCTAAACCGTTTGACTGGTAGTGTATCTAAAACGTTTGTCTGGTAGTGTATCTAAAACGTTTGTCTGGTAGTGTATCTAAAACGTTTGTCTGGTAGTGTATCTAAAACGTTTGACTGGTAGTGTATCTAAAACGTTTGACTGGTAGTGTACTAAAATGTTTGACTGGTAGTGTATCTAAAACGTTTGTCTGGTAGTGTATCTAAAACGTTTGTCTGGTAGTGTATCTAAAACGTTTGACTGGTAGTGTATCTAAAACGTTTGACTGGTAGTGTATCTAAACCGTTTGTCTGGTAGTGTATCTAAACCGTTTGTCTGGTAGTGTATCTAAAACGTTTGGCTGGTAGTGTATCTAAAACGTTTGACTGGTAGTGTATCTAAAACGTTTGTCTGGTAGTGTATCTAAACCGTTTGACTGGTAGTGTATTAAAACGTTTGGCTGGTAGTGTATCTAAAACGTTTGACTGGTAGTGTATCTGAAACGTTTGACTGGTAGTGTATCTAAAACATTTGTCTGGTAGTGTATCTGAAACGTTTGACTGGTAGTGATCTGAAACGTTTGACTGGTAGTGATCTGAAACGTTTGACTGGTAGTGATCTGAAACGTTTGGCTGGTAGTGTATCTAAAACGTTTGGCTGGTAGTGTACTAAAACGTTTGACTGGTAGTGTATCTGAAACGTTTGACTGGTAGTGTATCTAAAACGTTTGTCTGGTAGTGTATCTAAAACGTTTGACTGGTAGTGTATCTAAAACGTTTGACTGGTAGTGATCTGAAACGTTTGTCTGGTAGTGTATCTAAAACGTTTGACTGGTAGTGTATCTAAAACGTTTGTCTGGTAGTGTATCTAAAACGTTTGACTGGTAGTGTATCTAAAACGTTTGACTGGTATTGTATCTAAAACGTTTGACTGGTAGTGATCTGAAACGTTTGTCTGGTAGTGTATCTAAAACGTTTGACTGGTAGTGTATCTAAAACGTTTGTCTGGTAGTGTATCTAAAACGTTTGTCTGGTAGTGTATCTAAAACGTTTGACTGGTAGTGATCTGAAACGTTTGTCTGGTAGTGTATCTAAAACGTTTGACTGGTAGTGTATCTAAAACGTTTGTCTGGTAGTGTATCTGAAACGTTTGTCTGGTAGTGTATCTAAAACGTTTGTCTGGTAGTGTATCTAAAACGTTTGTCTGGTAGTGATCTGAAACGTTTGTCTGGTAGTGATCTGAAACGTTTGTCTGCTAGTGATCTGAAACGTTTGTCTGGTAGTGATCTGAAACGTTTGTCTGGTAGTGATCTAAAATGTTTGTCTGGTAGTGATCTAAAACGTTTGTCTGGTAGTGTATCTAAAACGTTTGTCTGGTAGTGATCTGAAACGTTTGTCTGCTAGTGATCTGAAACGTTTGTCTGGTAGTGATCTGAAACGTTTGTCTGGTAGTGATCTGAAACGTTTGTCTGGTAGTGATCTAAAACGTTTGACTGGTAGTGATCTGAAACGTTTGTCTGGTAGTGTATCTAAAACGTTTGTCTGGTAGTGTATCTAAAACGTTTGTCTGGTAGTGATCTAAAACGTTTGTCTGGTAGTGTATCTGAAACGTTTGTCTGGTAGTGATCTGAAACGTTTGTCTGCTAGTGATCTGAAACGTTTGTCTGGTAGTGATCTGAAACGTTTGTCTGGTAGTGATCTGAAACGTTTGTCTGGTAGTGATCTAAAACGTTTGACTGGTAGTGATCTGAAACGTTTGTCTGGTAGTGTATCTAAAACGTTTGTCTGGTAGTGTATCTAAAACGTTTGACTGGTAGTGATCTGGAACGTTTGACTGGTAGTGATCTGAAACGTTTGTCTGGTAGTGTATCTAAAACGTTTGTCTGGTAGTGTATCTAAAACGTTTGTCTGGTAGTGATCTAAAACGTTTGTCTGGTAGTGATCTGAAACGTTTGTCTGGTAGTGTATCTAAAACGTTTGTCTGGTAGTGTATCTAAAACGTTTGACTGGTAGTGTATCTAAAACGTTTGTCTGGTAGTGTATCTAAAACGTTTGTCTGGTAGTGTATCTGAAACGTTTGTCTGGTAGTGTATCTAAAACGTTTGTCTGGTAGTGTATCTGAAACGTTTGTCTGGTAGTGTATCTAAAACGTTTGTCTGGTAGTGTATCTGAAACGTTTGTCTGGTAGTGATCTGAAACGTTTGTCTGCTAGTGATCTGAAACGTTTGTCTGGTAGTGATCTGAAACGTTTGTCTGGTAGTGATCTGAAACGTTTGTCTGGTAGTGATCTAAAACGTTTGACTGGTAGTGATCTGAAACGTTTGTCTGGTAGTGTATCTAAAACGTTTGTCTGGTAGTGTATCTAAAACGTTTGACTGGTAGTGATCTGGAACGTTTGACTGGTAGTGATCTGAAACGTTTGTCTGGTAGTGTATCTAAAACGTTTGTCTGGTAGTGTATCTAAAACGTTTGTCTGGTAGTGATCTAAAACGTTTGTCTGGTAGTGATCTGAAACGTTTGTCTGGTAGTGTATCTAAAACGTTTGTCTGGTAGTGTATCTAAAACGTTTGACTGGTAGTGTATCTAAAACGTTTGTCTGGTAGTGTATCTAAAACGTTTGTCTGGTAGTGTATCTGAAACGTTTGTCTGGTAGTGTATCTAAAACGTTTGTCTGGTAGTGTATCTGAAACGTTTGTCTGGTAGTGTATCTAAAACGTTTGTCTGGTAGTGTATCTGAAACGTTTGTCTGGTAGTGTATCTAAAACGTTTGTCTGGTAGTGTATCTAAAACGTTTGTCTGGTAGTGATCTGAAACGTTTGTCTGGTAGTGTACTAAAATGTTTGACCGGTAGTGTATCTGAAACGTTTGTCTGGTAGTGATCTGAAACGTTTGTCTGGTAGTGTATCTAAAACGTTTGGCTGGTAGTGATCTGAAACGTTTGTCTGGTAGTGTACTAAAATGTTTGACCGGTAGTGTTGTAAAAACAGCTGATTAGTGGGTGTTTGTGGGCAGATGTAAAGCCACAATCTCTTTCAGTTTGTTCAACTCAGGAGCAAAAATCAACCTTCAAACTAGAAGAAAATAATGGTTTAAAAAATTATTGTGATAATTATTAATATTGACGGATATGAAAATATGCGAGAGTTCACAATCGTACAGTTTGTCTGTTTAAACTTTTGAACTTATAGAACTATATTAGCTGATACAGAGTGCTGGATATTTTTACTCTTTGAAATCGCTATCAGCCACAAAACGTTCACATCAGTCAGGCCACTTCATAGTGAGTCAGTAAAAGCCTCCAGGCTGGCGGAGGGTGTGCCAAAAGAATCTTAGCAGAAAGATACGAGTGAAGTGATACAGTGAGCATCACTTTGAACGCTATATAACAGTGAACTGTTAGATTCTATGAGTCTTTTGGGAAATCACACTCAATTCAGAACAAAGGCGATGTTCTTTGACGGACCTGGCGTCTATTTGGAAACTATACAGAACTGTGTATGTGTGTGGGGAAGAGCTGGGGGTCCCCGTGGGGTGGAGATATGAGCTCAGGACAAGGACAAAAAGCTCATTTAGATGGTGCTGACAGACAGGCTCTTTTAATGCAAGAGCAAAAGCAGCAAAAGAAAAAAGCACAGAACAAAACTAGAGTGAGTGGCCCAGAAAGAGAGAGAAGGAGAAGGGGAGGAGAGAAAGAGAGAGAGAGAGAGAGAGAGAAAATGAGAGAGACAGAGGGCGAGAGAGGGAGCTTTCACTCAGCACGGCCTTCAGGAGTATCTGTTACCTTATCAGATGAGAAAGAATCTGAGCAAACAGCTCCACAAAAACACACGGATCATCTCTGGCCTGGGAAGAAGAGCGCAAGCGGCGAGAGGCCTTCCATCAAAACGACGCTGTCCAGGAGTCCATAATTAAAGCCTACTGTCAAACATCCAAGCACAGGCGTTATATCTGGCTCGAGGGAGAGCTGATTAAAGACTTGAGCACTAGAGGCGTAAATCTCAGACGTCATGATCTGATTCTGATGCTTTTTGAAACAATTCAATGCATCATAAAATCTTAAGACATCACCGTGATTCAAATACCCAGACGCCCGGGAAGCTGAGGAAGCTTTCTGTTTAGCTTCTATTTTTATGAAAATATGCAACAGTTCACAATTGTAGAGTTTGCTAGTCGTCAAGACAACTGTCTAAGGGCGGGCCAAAAGAATCTTAGCAGTAGGGGTTTAAGAAAATATTGAATATCAGAATATTATGTTTAATGATATCCATTCTTAAAAACACAGTATCAATACATAGATTCCTGGAATCATTGTGTGTTGTGTTTAAACCTCTGACCACTAGATGGTGCTGTAATCCATTTTCAGCTCCACTCCAACATTAACAAGCAGCACAAGGGCGCAATGCTATTGTAAGTATTGACAAACCTGTTCATACAGTGGTGTGTTTTAATAGTAGGACTTGAAAAATCGCAGTATATCACTTTGCTTGCAGTATCGCAATATATCGGGATATATTGAATCGTGACCGCTGAATCAAGATACGTATCGCCAGGTTTTTGCCAATACACAGCCCTACTTAGCAGAAATATACAAGCAAATTGATATAGTAATACAGATACATCTATTTTGAAAGTATACAGAACTGTGTATGTTTGTGGAGAAGAGCTGAGGGTCCCTGTGGGTTGAGAGAGAGAGTTAATTAAAGACATTATTTAATTATGATGCTTTTTGAAACAATTCAATGCATCATAAAATCATAGACGTCACCGTGATTCAAATATCCAGACACCCGGGCAAAACCTTTGACTGGCTTTACATGAGGAAGCTTTCTGTTTTGCTTCTATTTTGCATTTCTTAATAATTTAATAGAAAGATTTTCATTTTCAGTTTATACATTCTACATACTTTTTTCAATTAAAAATCTATATTATCATCATCATCATAACAATTTGAAAAAAAAACTAAACTCTAAAAAATGTTTACCCTGAATTTCATAATTTCTTTGTTTAATATTAGGCTTTGTTAATAGAGTGCACTCAAAGTTGTGAAAAGTATCTGATGAACAGATCAGTTGCCTAAACATGGAAAGACAAAAAACTTACTAAGTGTGTAGTTTGTTTGTTTCTCTTTGTATTTTGTTTCTCAAATTGGGAGGATAAAAAAAAAGAAAAGAAAGCACTAGACCAGAACTTGCCAATGTTATCACTGTATTTCACTATAATTATTTTCTACTGCTTTGAATAAAAAAATAAATTTAGTAAATAACTTACTAAAACTTGCTTCTTAAAGTCTACCATGATTGTTTATTTCCAAGATAAAAAAAAACAGATTTTCAATGTGGACTTTAAAAACTGTTTTCAGTTTTATGTCTTAATTTGCAAGTGCATTTCCCGTTTCAATCAAACTGACCATTACTTTTCACTAAAAGTATGTACTGCTGAAAAACAACAAAAAACTGTCTTGATGTGCCCTCAACACACTTCTCCATTGTCCGAGACACAACCGTGCAAAATCTGACTGGCTTTACGTGAGGAAGCTTTCAGCTTTGCTTCTGTTTTGCATTTCTTAATAATTTAATAGAAAGATTTTCATTTTCAGTTTATACATTTTTTTTTCAATTAAACACCAATATTATCATTATAACAACAATCTGAACAAAAAGTAAAATTTTAACCTGAATTTCATCATTTTTTAGTTTTTGATATTAGGCTTTGTTAACAGAGTGCACTCAAGTTGGCATGGACTCCACACAGTTGTGAAAAGTATCTGATGAACAGATCAGTTGCCTGAACATGGAAAGACAAAAAACTTACTAAGTGTGGGGTTTGTTTGTTTCTCTTTGTATTTTGTTTGTTAAATTGGGAGGGTAAAAAAAAGAAACGAAAGCACTAGACCAGAACTTACTGCCAATGTTATCACTGTATTTAACTGTGATTATTTTCTCCTGAAAAAATAGATATAAAAAATAATACAAATTACTTTTAAAAGTCTACAATGATTGTTTATTTCCAAGATTTAAAAAAAAAACAGATTTTCAATGTGGACTGTTTTCAGTTTTATGTCTTAATTTGCAAGTGCCTTTCCAGTTTCAATCAAAACTGACCATTAAATTTCACTAAAAGCATGCACTGCTGAATAAACAATAAAAACAGGCTTGATGTCCTCTGGGTTGACCTGGAGGCAAGAAAAAAAGACGCTGTGCCCTCAACACACTTCTCCATTGTCCGTGCCAAAATCTGCATTGCGGCTGGTTGCTAATGGTGGCTACAATCAGAGAAGAACTCGTTTAATAATCCTGGCTTAATATCTTCTATTTAGGTGAAGGCAGTCAAGTGAATTTGCCTGATGCTATATTGTGGTTTTCAGTAATGGCACATAACAGGGTCCTGGCAGTGCGTTTGGCAAACAATCCAGCCTTTCTGCAGGGACCATTTCCCAACCTGGAACTCACACTAAAGAACTGACCTCCGAATAATAATAACGTGGGACAGTCAAACGGCGTGCCTCTTCCGCTTCCCGGTTTTATACCCAGATGAAACTGTGCTACAGGATATTAGATGCTAAACTATGACCTCACCGACCAGACAGGTCCACGGGCCAAAAAAAAGAGGCCAGGAAGCAGACGCCTGTTACAGTGGAGCTGCACAATATGCCCAAAATATTATGTAGTAAATAATTTTTTTATATGTTTTTGATGTTGACTAGTTACTGATCACCTGATTATAACTGTAACAAGATGTTCGCTTAGAGAAGACAACAGGTGAGAAGAAGGTCCGAACCAGATTTTCTGAAGGCCAGCAATGCTTTTCATTGGAAAGGGCACATCTCGCTCGACTGACCTCTGAAGTTTGGCTTAGTTTTGACATTTCTCTGCTACTGTGCTTCAAATATCAGATACTGAACATCGTTATCTCTGGTTTCCCAAAGACGACAATGAAAAAGTCATGTATTGTTGGAGAGGAGGCATAACATCCTATGATAATAATACATGACATTCATGTAGCATTGCTCATGGACCCAAAGACCACCGCTTACAGATCACAATCTGGATGGACAGTTAACATCTAACAGCAACCCATACAGAGAGCACAACAATCCCAGAGATACAAAAATCACAACACGGATGAAGAGATGAGAAGAGCTGTAATAGATGTGTTTTAAGGTTGAACTTAAATGAAGAGAGTTCCAGAGACATGCTGAATGCTTTAAATCACCAAAGCTATGGAGGTTAGAGAAGGGAACGGTAAGCAGTCCAGCTGTAGAAGACCAAACAGTGCACAAGCCAGATTGTTGAGAGTTTTGTATGTGAGAAGAAGGATCGTGAACTAAATTCGCTATTTTTTGGAAAGCCGGGGGGGGTTTGGAGAAGTGGTGCAATGTGGTGATGTGACTGAGCAGCGGAATTCTGAACCATCTGAAGGTTATCAAGTTGTGTTGGAGCATGTGAGTTACTCTTATTGGACTCTACATTGAATCAGAATCAGAATCAGAAATACTTTATTGATCCCAGGGGGAAATTGCAGTTTTTATACTAGCAGCCGGTTATATAGAAGAATATACACTCTAATAATAATTTACAACATAAAATAAATTTGTAGCATGTACACATATATATAAGTCTTATAATACAATAGAAGAAGACAAATAAAATGTAAATTGACTGTGGCACATATATAAGTCTTATATTACAATAGAAGAATAAAATGTAAAGTGACTGTGGCACATATATAAGTCTTATTATACAATAGAAGAATAAAATGTAAAGTGACTGTGGCACATATATAAGTCTTATATTACAATAGAAGAATAAAATGTAAAGTGACTGTGGCACATATATAAGTCTTATATTACAATAGAAGAATAAAATGTAAAGTGACTGTGGCACATATATAAGTCTTATATTACAATAGAAGAATAAAATGTAAAGTGACTGTGGCACATATATAAGTCTTATATTACAATAGAAGAATAAAATGTAAAGTGACTGTGGCACATATATAAAGTCTTATATTACAATAGAAGAATAAAATGTAAAGTGACTGTGGCACATATATTAGTCTTATATTACAATAGAAGAATAAAATGTAAAGTGACTGGCACATATATAAATAAGTCTTATAATACAATAGAAGAATAAAATGTAAAGTGACTGGCACATATATAAATAAGTCTTATAATACAATAGAAGAATAAAATGTAAAGTGACTGTGGCACATATATTAGTCTTATATTACAATAGAAGAATAAAATGTAAAGTGACTGGCACATATATAAATAAGTCTTATAATACAATAGAAGAATAAAATGTAAAGTGACTGGCACATATATAAATAAGTCTTATAATACAATAGAAGAATAAAATGTAAAGTGACTGTGGCACATATATAAAGTCTTATATTACAATAGAAGAATAAAATGTAAAGTGACTGTGGCACATATATTAGTCTTATATTACAATAGAAGAATAAAATGTAAAGTGACTGGCACATATATAAATAAGTCTTATAATACAATAGAAGAATAAAATGTAAAGTGACTGGCACATATATAAATAAGTCTTATAATACAATAGAAGAATAAAATGTAAAGTGACTGTGGCACATATATTAGTCTTATATTACAATAGAAGAATAAAATGTAAAGTGACTGGCACATATATAAATAAGTCTTATAATACAATAGAAGAATAAAATGTAAAGTGACTGGCACATATATAAATAAGTCTTATAATACAATAGAAGAATAAAATGTAAAGTGACTGTGGCACATATATAAAGTCTTATATTACAATAGAAGAATAAAATGTAAAGTGACTGTGGCACATATATTAGTCTTATATTACAATAGAAGAATAAAATGTAAAGTGACTGGCACATATATAAATAAGTCTTATAATACAATAGAAGAATAAAATGTAAAGTGACTGGCACATATATAAATAAGTCTTATAATACAATAGAAGAATAAAATGTAAAGTGACTGGCACATATATAAATAAGTCTTATAATACAATAGAAGAATAAAATATAAAGTGACTGTGGCACATATATAAGTCTTATAATACAGTAGAAGAATAAAATGTAAAGTGACTGTGGCACATATATAAGTCTTATATTACAGAAGAAGAATAAAATGTAAAGTGACTGTGGCACATATATAAGTCTTATATTACAATAGAAGAATAAAATGTAAAGTGACTGTGGCACATATATTAGTCTTATAATACAATAAAAGAATAAAATGTAAAGTGACTGTGGCACATATATTAGTCTTATTATACAATAAAAGAATAAAATGTAAAGTGACTGTGGCACATATATTAGTCTTATTATACAATAAAAGAATAAAATGTAAAGTGACTGTGGCACATATATTAGTCTTATTATACAATAAAAGAATAAAATGTAAAGTGACTGTGGCACATATATACATCTTATAATACAATAAAAGAATAAAATGTAAAGTGACAGGCACATATATGAAGTCTTATATTACAATAGAAGAATAAAATATAAAGTGACTGTGGCTATAATAATAAGTACAGATATTCTGTATACAGCAGTAAGAGTTTTAGAAGTAGGAAAGTTATTGCACATTAGATTTGTTGCACACATAATTAAATTATAGTTCTATTGTTATTACTGTACATGTGAGAGGTGTCGTACGTTAAGGGAGGAGTTCTAAAGTCTGATGAAATGACCTCCTGTGGCGTTCTGTGGTGCATTTTGGCTGAATGAGTCTTGCACTGAATGTGCTCCTGCGTCTCATCACTGTGTGATAAAGAGGGTGGGAGCCATTGCTCTGGCTCTCCAGACCTCTGCCATAGAAGAGTGTCTTGGCAAGGTTGCCTACGGTGCGCCTAAGTCAGATGCAAATTTGGGAGATTCTTCGACTTAGGCGTACCCTAGGCAGATATATCTTCGGGATCCCTAAAGACTAGCAATGCAAGCAGTGGGTCACTGGATAGGGCAAGTCTTGCTCTATTGACTGGCTTCGTTATGAACTTTTAAAATCTGGTTATGAACTTTTAAAATCTTTTTAAAATCTGATATTGACCCAGTTTTCATCACATAACCATCGACTCGAAAGTGCCTCTTTCAAAATCCATGTTTTAAAACGTTTTCTAAATGAAAGTAAGCTCACATCTTCTACATGGACCAAATTTAAGTATGTAAATTTGCACTTAACATGCAAATAAAATAAATAAAATTAAATACAAATAACTGTTTTGGGTTTTATATTTTCCCGATACATCCTGCAAAAAGCACTGACTGTGCATTAGAAAATTATCAAAACTTCTTCTGATCAGGTGCACACAAAGTTTTGCATAAGTCTATACTATTTTGCATATGACTGCACTCACATATATTAAGTATAGGCTTAATTACATTATAGCAAAGTACACGATGTATACGAAGCGAATCAGCATATATCGTGCTTCCCATGTGGATGTACTTACGGAAAGTTGGCGACACGCACGGCCACGGGCACGCAGGACAGTTGGGCCGCCCACTTCAGCGTGGTGTCCTGATACACCAGCAGCATGTTGTTGTGGTTACCCAGCAGGAGGTTGGTGGTGCCCTCAGAAACTGCGGACGGAACAAGAGAGTCAGCGTCATGAGAACGCATGCTAAACGAGCACTCAGGCCGGCTGTGAGGGGCCGCGTCCCTGTCTTTTTCAAGGCTCTATACTATTTGAGGACAGAAGGAAGGCCGGTGTGGCGACCAGGGTGTCGTAGGTGTGCGTGTGGTCTCGGTGCGCAGTGTCAGGGAGGTCAGGTTAATGACAGGCTGCTGCACGTTCCTCCAACGCCACTTCAAACCAGCCAGTAACTCTCCCGTTTCTCACTTCCCAAAAATGCCCTGGAATTAAGGAGAACGCCTATGCCTGCACTTTAAAACCTCAGAGTCCAGCCTTGCCTCCAGCCGCCTCTCACGCTCGCACACGCAGGCCTACGTGCATACACACGCACGAGAGTTTACTTTTCTATTTCTGCAGTCAAAACCTGTAATGGTAGGGATTTATCAAACCGGCACGTCGATGGCTTTTACTTCGCTGACCTCAACAGTGGTCTAAGAGACGGTCTGTGTGCATGTGAATGAGAGTGTGCCGCAGTGTAGGGGTGCGGCCATCATGAATTTTTAGGTAGGCCTAACAACAGTGTTGGGGAGGGGGAGGTATTGCAATACAAACTAATGTGCTACAGTAAAGTTACTGGTTCGTCCTGTAACCTAGAAATAGAACACAGAGTTATAAATCTAATATCATTACCGCCTAAAGCAAAACATTTATTTGGCGATTCGAATTTTTCTATATCATCTGAACACGACAGCTGTTATTTATATCCTAACTGGACCAATAGAAATGCTCCAAAACCCAACCTCTACATTAATTACCATTGAATGCTAAGAATGATATTACACTGTTGCTCAATTGGGGGCGTAGTGGTCAGCATATCACCTCACAGCAAGCTGATCTGGGTTGGATTCCCGGTCCGGGACGTTCTATGTGGAGTGTGTATGTTCTCCCCGTGCTTGAGAGGGTTTCCTCCAGGTACTCCGGTGCACGTTAGGTTGATCAGTCAATCTAAACTGCCCGTAGGTGTGAGTCTGTTTTGGCCATGCGATGGACTGGTGACCTGTCCATGGTGTGCCGTACGTTCACCCTATGACGCTCAGATTGGCCCCAGCCCCCCAGTCTCCCCGACTAGTGGAATAAAGTGGAGAATAATGGATGAATGGATTGCTGGATGGATGGACGGATGTTGCTAAATCGTACAGAAAGTAGAAACTAGTAGTGGGTGGTATGGGCGATGTTTATGACATTATGAGCCACTGCAGCCAATCCCAGCATCATAGGGCAAAGGTGAAGCACACCATGGTCAGGTTGCCAGTCCATCGCATGGCCAACACACTCGAACACCTACAGACAGTTTCAGAGTGAGCGATCAGTCTAACATGCATGTGTAAGACTGTGGGAGGAAACTGGAGTACCCGGAGGAAACCCACTCAAGCACGGGAAGAACATAAACACTCCACACAGAACGGCCCGGACCAGGAATCCAACCACTACACAACCGTGCTAACCACTAGACCACGTTAAAAGTCATTTGTCTCATATGTGTGTCTCTTATACTCCACCAGACACAGCTTGATCATCTATGTATTATAAGCTGCTTATAGAAACAGTTTCAGCTGAGAAGCTGCGGAGACTTGTAGGCCAGGACCTCGGCATCTCCAGAAGCATAGGCTGTGCATACAGAAAGCCAGCTACTGAACTGGGATAGTGAATAAAAGCACTTTAATAATGGAAGTCATTTGAACAATATACTTAGCCCTAGTGGTGAACTACCTAAACAACTGCAAACTAAGAGCTACCAGGAAAAAACGAAAGAAATAAAAAAAGAGGCAGTGAAAAAGAGGCAGTGCTATATTACAGAATCACAGGGAAGCCTGTAAAATATCCTAAACGCTGGTCTAAACCGCTAAAGCGCCAGCCAAAACAATGAGAACTCCAACAGCTTGGAAGCTTTTGTGTGCAACAACCATACCATGTTACAATGGCAGGAAATGATTTTCCAAGTCGAGCAATATTCACCCACATCCATCCAGCACTGCCAGAAGCAGCGGTCCAGCCTGTTCCCTGTCTCATACAGCTCTCACTGCTGTTACCAGCGATAGAAGCACTTCTCTAATGAGTCTGAGTCATGTGTGTGTGGTGTACAATGGAAGCGAATGTGTGTTTAGCTGCGAGAGAGACATCCCCGCCGTTTTTCCGTCTCCCTCTGTTTCTGACAGCGCTCCACACGTCTGAAGGAAAGCCCCGGTGTAAACGATGACCGGAATCTCCACTCACGATTGCCACCTAACAAGGCTACGCATTTCCACAATCCCACAGCTCTCCAGCCCCGTGCATTCCTACAGGCAGGTTTACATTCTCTTATGTTGACCACAGACAAACGAGACAAACAAACCAACACAGCAATAGCAAAGTGGAGCTCCGGCTCCCCTCGAGAGCCTCCACTGTAACAGGAATCCACGAGAACAAGAGGCTACAATCAAGGAGGAGTTGGAAGCGTTGACTGTATATATGATATATTCGCTCAATAGTTGGACCGTGTAGCCAGCCTTGCTCTCTCACTTGACATCAGTGATGAAAACTGGAACTTGCATTCTGGAACTGTGTGGAAAGCACATCAGTTGTTTTTTTTTTTTTCCATGTTCAGGTTTACGCAGAGTTCACATGACCAAAATGATCTGAAGCTGATGAAAAGTTATGAATATATTGTAATGATGTGTCTGTGCACTCTGTACAGCTATAGCAAAAAGCCCTGCTTTATAAATAGGATAAAAAACACTTTCTTTGGGATCACATTGGGCCAAATCCAGCAAATTAAGCGAATAAATTAGTTAACCATTAACCATTTACTCGTTTCACAGCAATAGCTATTATCACAGTGTATGTGTCATTACTAGAGATGGAAGAATCGATCGGCTATGTATTGGTATCGGCCGATTTTAATCAAAATATGTGATCGGCCGATATGTCTCCACTTTAGCCGATCCCGAGAGCCAATCAATGGCGTTAAACAAATGAGCCTAATTTCTTATTTCCAGCTAATGTTTCATCCAGGAAGAGGAGAACCCCCTCTGACCAGGTCCCTGCAATACCCATCTGAACCACTAGGATGGACACTGCACACAGCTGAATACAGTGAGTATCAGAGCTAGCACGCACAGCTAACACAAACAAATAACCCAGAACACCATACAGACCAGATCTGACCGGTACGAACAGTAAAGCAGCAACAATTCAAGATCTACATTTAATGATTATAGATTTTAGTTTAAAATAACCAGAGTCTGCGTTTAAGGACCGCTGTTTTTACTGCATTTATTTTATTAGCTTTTTTTGTTTTAAATTAAGAATCTAAATGTAATGATTGCAGTATTGGGGATATTTGTTTGATGTACTTTGTTTATTTACTGTTAATTTAGTTACAAATATGATGCTGTTTCATATGAACTTGTTAAAAATGGTAATAAACCAGTTTAGACCATGTTTCATGACTTGCTTGCGCTAATAAGTACATGTAGCCCTGCTACAGCATACAGCCCCGCCCTCGATCGGTATCGGCTATCGGCCTCGCTGATCGGGCCATCTTTGTTTCTAAGCATAGAAATAATGTTCCCCTGTTTGCTGCATTTGGCCCCCCCCAATCAGCCACACTGATGCAAATGGGTCATCCAAAACGCAGCCCACAATGCTTCTCCGTGTTACATATGTAGAGGCGGATGAAACTCAAGTCTGCTCAGATATTTCCACACACAAGGCCCAAGAGAGCGGGAAACAGAGAGGTCCTGTGTTAAACGCGGTGTTGGTCTCAAACGCAGCACAAACAGGAATCTACATGGCTTATCAGATGAACCTGAGCTGGTGTGCAAATATAGATATCCTGGCACATTAGGAAGTCCTCAGTTATACACGGTGACTTTGCTGGCTGTGCTGTCATAACTAATACGCAGCAGGTCCAGTGGATTTCCCCCTGAGGAACAGTAAAGAATGGCCGACTCAGCCTGCCACGAAATTCAAAGCCAAAGTCCACGCTGTTCACATATTTTCACGCATTTTCCAAAAAACTGCAGGATATTCTCTCCTGGCAGCCACCGGTTCAACTCCGCGCTCTGACGTGATGTGGATTGAGTGTGTCACTTTGGACATGTTTGAAGCAGGACCGTGGCAAGAACAGACTGGACCGGACGGGTCTGGACCGGACTGTACCGTTACCTGAGGCGTAGGGAAGGAAGCAGCTGGGGTTGTACTCCAGTTTCTTCATGAATCGGATCTGGCCGCTGTCTCGGAGGCAGAACAGGTTCCGCTCGCCCAGCACAAAGATGGAGGAGGCCATGGTAGAGGCTATGGGGACGCAGATATCCAACGCCTGCTCTCCTAACACCAGCGTCCACTCGGCCTGAGAGAGACAGGCAAGTTTAGCTTGGGGTTTATACACACAGATAAACCTGCAGAACAGAAAACTCACAGAAGAACTACGAGTAACACTTTTTAATAACAAGTGCTGTTAAAAACAAAACAACAACCTAATAATGATCTTATCATTACTTAATGACTGTTAATTACTACCCTCAGTTACATTACTGGACCATCCAGATGTACCAGCATTGAGATAGGATGGGACACTTTTAATTCACTCCCACCTTTCATAAAGACTCAGTCAGAGACTGCCTCAGTCAGAGACTGCCTCAGTCAGAGACTGCCTCAGTCAGAGACTGCCTCTACCTGTGCAGCTTCTAAAGCTTTGATATCCAGACTTCAAACAGAGACTCGTTTCTTTGGTGTTTAGTTTATTAAACTGTAAATACTGTTTGATCAGAGGAGGATGGGTCTCCCCTTGTGAGTTGTGGTTCCTCCCAAGCTTTCTTCCTCCAGTCTGAGGAAACTTTTCCTAGCACCTGTTGCCTCTGGCTTGCTCACTGGGGGATATATATGTTGTAACTGTCTGTTTTCAAACTTCTGTAAAGCTGCTTTGTGATGAAAAAAAACTCTATACAAATAAACTTGAAATAAATTGAACTGAATTGAAATAATTATTATACTATAGATATATATGCATAATAAAGATTACAATTTGATTTTTTAACCATTCAAATAGTGATAGAATTGTTCAATGTTTATTTAAAATGTATTAAATTTGTTAATATTATAACAAATAATATAATAATATAATAAAAAAAACAGTTGTATGTTTTTTTTTGTTTTTTTTAGTATACAACACAAATTAAAAACAAAACAAAACAAAGCATGGAAGGATATGGCATGGCCCGATATTTACATAATGACACAAGAGCAGTAGAAAAAAAAACAAAGACACATACACAGATATTCACAAGATATTACAATGAATAAAAGAGCAAGAACTAGTTAAACCAATTTGGGAATCTCCTGTATTAAAGAAAATGACAGTGTGGAGCCTATGTGGTGTGAGTCGGGGTCCCAGACTTCATGAAAGCGATCTACTCAAGAATGGAGCATGCATGAAATGTATTCATTGGGGATACACTCCATAAAAAGATTATGCCATGACTTATAAGATGGAACAGGGTCCTCGATCCAAAAGTGTAGAATATTCTTAAGTTAAAGAGTCTCTGATACTCAGAATTTACGATGTGACAGTCAGGGAAACCAAAAAGAAGACACATAGGGTCCTGCTCTACTGATACACCAAAAATTGCTTACTACAAGACCAGAAACAGTGAATATATAGGCCAGTTACATTTACTACAGAATGGAGACACTTTAGCATCCCACTTGTTTTTCAGGACAGGTGTTATTTAAGCAGTTGAATGTTATAATTTAACATCAATATAAAACATTTAATTTGTTGCTTAAAAAACTTTTTAGATTGTTTTAAAATAAATGTCTCTGTGCCATATAACCCCAAACTTAATGCTAGTTAATATGATTATCAGTGATCGGACTCAATTATAAAGCTGCAACTTTGTAATGCATTTGAAAAGATTATCTAAATGTCACTAACTTCAAACAGAAGAACACATAACAATTACGGACCATTATTAACAAACTTTTACAATAATGATTATGTTATTAAACATACATGCCTGATATCAAATCAAATTTTATATATATTAAAAAAGCTACAATAAACAATGAGATAATTTAGCTTGAGAAGATAAGATACTCTCTTCTGTCTGTACAGAGATTTTATACAATCTGGCAGCCCTTCTTAATTTTCCTGGAAAATATGGAGGCTGAGAATTTGACCCTGTAATAGGTATTTAATTAAAAACACTAATTGTAAATTTTTAATACTGTACAATGGGCTAGGTTTTGTTGCAGGTCTGTGGGCTGGGTGGGAGTGGGTGGAATTGGGGAGTGGGATTGTTTGTATTTTGTCTATTGTAAAACTTCAAGACTTTGATAAAAAAAATGAAAAAAAATGTATATAAAAAACAAGATAGAAACATGTTAAACACTGCTTTAAAAGCTCTTCGAGACTGATCTGGAGGTGCGGCCCTAATATACTAATGAGCACACCTGATTGTCATCCCTCAGTCCCACAATTCCATTTTATGCTTCACCTCTATAGCAGAATAAATTAGCGGTGCGACAGGTGGATAGATAGGTCAGCAATACTTGCTGGATTAGCTTTTGCTTGGTTGTTAGTTTTTGCTCTGTGTGTTTGCCACACAGTTTTACTTTATCTGAGTGTGCAGGACATTCTTGTAGCCCAAGATAGGGCTCCTCACTTAACATCAAAAGGAAAGAAATGTTGGTAAAAGACATTTAGTGGACCTCAAAATTCTATTTACAGGGCATACTTCCTGCATGTATGGGTTACACCCACTGAAAAGACCCAAATTACAGCATCGTAATCAAAATAGGCCTGCATTTTTCATAAAACAATACAATTTCTCAATTTCATCATCTTATATGTAGTGAGTGTCTCAAATCCTAGTGAGCTCCTACATAGGCAGCATTTTTCGTCATAGTATGCGCTCCTGACATGTAGACTGTCCCAATTCTTACATACCTTAAACATGCTGTTTACTGAGAAACCTTATTTAGACCTGATTTTAAGGAAGCACTGAACGTTTCCTCAGCCACTAAGACAATCCCATGATGCAACACAGGCTAATCTAGGAGCAGTGAAGTGGTTTTAAAATGTGAGTTATTTTGATTCTCTCTGGAGTTTTAATGTGTTTCTGGTCATAAAATCACACAAAACAGTATTTTATTATCAACTCTGTAACGAGTCCTTCACCATTTTGCAGTTTTACATTCAAGCCATTAGCATTTATGCTAGCAGATTTTTAAGCCTCGGCTATTGTTTTGGATGCCGTCCGGTAGCTTAGCAACTAGCTGAACCACCGGTGGCGTGCTGCAGTGGGCGGGAACAAGCCGTGACGCAGTCTCTCTCTAACTAGAGCGTCTCAGTAATCTGTTTATGAGGAGAGATGAGGAGAGAACACTGCTACTTACACAGCTGCTACCTAGACAGCCTACTTACACACTCACTAGGATTTGAGATGCATACGTTGACTTATTACTATATTCAACAGCATATAGGGTTTAAATAATTAGCATTTAATGAACTGCTTTCTGTTGTTACTTACATTTTGTACAGCGTCTCAACTTTTTTGGAAACAGGCTTGTACAAAGAAAGCATAGCTTTAGATTCCTTGAGGTTTTAAGGCGGCTGCAGTGAGAGCACCAGTGGACATACACTGATATTTGTTAATATACATCTATTAAAAATAGCTTCTCGGCATCCATAATTAGTAGAGTTTCTAATGAGTCATACTTCCAAAAATGAGTGCAGACATAGTGCACTGCAAGTAAAAAGGCGTTTATAATTTAAATAACGTGAGTATCGTCACTGGCCAGAGAAAAACAAGTATCGCAACTTTAAAGGAGATAACAGTCTTTACTTTCAATGTAGGTCAATGGAACCAGGATTTTATTTATATATTTTATTATAATATTCCTATTGGTCCTTTAGACTTTATACTGGAGTCATTATTGGAATAGATCTTATTACTGGTTGGAAAGCTCACATACAAACCAAGTTGTTTCCTCTAAATTAACAGAATGGTTGCCCTTCATGACGTAATTCTCAGGACACACATCACCAACTGTTGATTTCTGTGGGTTTTAATATAATGCAGTAACAGTAACTTGATGAATGCCTCTCGGTGGTGTTCAAAGACACAGAGCAGTGGTGCAAGTCGTAGCTGGAAGTGCACCTTGATTAGAAACGATTGTTTCCAGTTTTTGGACATCTGGTGTGCAGTAGCCTTTAGTCAATTACGTAAAGTCAACACGTCGACACAATTTTTTTTGTAACAACAGAAAAGCTCTATAGGGCAGGAAAATGTTATAATTTAATATAAGACTGATGTTATAATCCAAGCTGTCATTCTAACTGATTGCAATACACTGGAGGGCACCATACCATGAAAATACTAGTCACACTTGTTTGATAACTAATAAACACTCACCGTAAGTCTCTTGCCGGAACTCTTGCTCTGCTGCTCTGAATCCTGTCTGGTGTCTGCATCTGTTGCAACCGCCAGAGTTTCATACCTGCAGCCAAAGCAGAAGAGAGCAGTCATTTATCAGTCAAAACATATGTGCCGGTCTCACTTAGCACTATGCAAAACAACTGTTCAGTATTAAGTGTGTTAACTCTTTAGTCTAATTCCAATTTCCATTCTTTCAGGAGACTCACTTCCAGATTCATCACTCACAGTTCATCCACAGAGTTCAGTCACTTTCTGCTTTTAGCAAACCAAGTAATCCTAATCACAAAGACTTCAGACTTCAGACTTCTTCCACTTATCAAATGTCTAGTTTCAGTGCTCTCCTGCAAATTGACTAGTATCCTTTTCTCATTGAGGAGCTTCAACACATCCTTCCATAGTGTTGAGGGGTCTTCTCACAGTGGAAGGATGGACAGAAGCATCTGTAGATGTTTTCAGATCTGAAGCAAGAGTGAAGGTTGATTTTGTTATCTGATGGGGACAGTTTTGGTGGTCTATCAGGGTTTGTACAGCAGTTAGAGGCTGCTTTTTTCTGTAGCTCTTAATGCGTTTTTTGAATAGTAATTGTTATGTAAATAAAACATCTTCTGTCAAATATCTTCAAAAATACCAGCTGAAAAAGCCTGTACTAAATCTGATAGAAAGATGAATAAGCTCTGACTTTTGCAAAGAACCGTATGCACATATACACACAAATATCAGGGTATTATGTTTGGTGATACTGTATCGATTCTCAAAGACACAGTATCGATACACAGAATTCTGGCAGACAGTGAATCATTGTGTGTTGTGTTTAAATCTCTGACCACTAGATGGCAGTGTTGTAATCCATTTTCAGCTCCACTCCAACATTAACAAGCAGCACAAGGGTGCAATGCTATTGTAAGCATCTGCAAACCTGTTCATACAGTGGTATGTTTTAATAGTAACATCTGAAAAATCACAGTATATCACTTTGCCTGCATTACTTTGCTTGCATTACACATCAGATCCAACAGCTAATGCTCAAGCAGATCTCTTACTTACTATTCAACAACAACAGAAGAACATTAAATCCAGATGCAACACTGAAACAGACAAAATCACATCACACTGCTGCTAAAAAAGAAGTAGTAGCTACATTCAAGCCTGAACCTCATCTATATTTTGTCAATTTTATAGATAACAGTATGTCATACAGTGTCTGAAACTAGAGATGGAAGGATCGATCAGCTATGTATCGGTATCGGCTGATTTGTAATCAAAATATGTGATCAGTGATTGGCCGATATTTCTCCAAATTAACCGATCCTGAGAGCCAATCAATGGCGTTAAACAAATGAGCCTAATTTCTGTATTTACAGCTAGCGTTTCATCCAGGAAGAGGAGACCTCCTTTAAACCCCCTACAACCCCTCCTGCAAATCCTATGTGAACAGCTAGGTAGAAATACACACCCTTTTATTTTCAACAGATTGACTGAAGCAGCGGCCTCGCAAGAACAGTTTACGACGTTCACCGCATGCGCTGATAGAAAACATGTCGTCCGTCTGGCAGTTGTTTTACCGTATGTGACACAGACTCATCCAGGACGTTTTTAAATTAGTAAAATCAGTGTGTCTCGTTGAGGAACCAAGATAAAGACATTTAACACTACTAACCTGATACAGCACTTCACACAGCCGAATACAGTGAGTATCAGCAAACAGCAGAGCTAGCTCAATTTGCTTTTTCGTTTTAAATTGAGGGGCTAATTTTAATGATTGCAGTATTGAGGATATTTGTTTGATGTACTTTATTTATTTACTGCTAATTTTGTTAAAAATATTATGCTGTTTCACCTGAGCTCGTTAAAAATGGTAATAAACCAGTTTAGATCATGCTTCATGTCTTGCTTGCGCTAATAAATATAGCCCCGCCCTCGATCGGTATCGGCTATCGGTATCGACCTCAAAAACGCTGATCGGTCCATCTCTATCTGAAACCATGTTTTAATCCAGAGATTTGTGCCTCATGATTCAGTTTGCATCTAGCCTCGTACCTTCAGACACCAAACATATCTTGGCATGACATTTGATATAAAAGCAAAAAAGCCATTTTTCTGACAAGGTAAAATTCTATGAATTCATTTCCAGGCCTATTTTTAGGCCAAGAGACCTAAAACACTCACTGTTCCTTACACACAGCTTGAAGGACGAAAGCATTTAACCTTTCAGCTCTATTGTAAATGTTACTTTTCTGCAGAACTGTTTCTTAAAACTATTGTATTTCATTTATATCATTTCATTCATGTAAATTTCAATCATGGTTTGTCTTCACCGAGCCACTACTTAACGGATTCAGGATGCAAGGCAAAAAAACAGGTCAGTGGCACCAAAATGATCTAAAATAATGTCTACAAATGGGGCTTTTAATGCATAGTGTTGGTGTGGCGTCTTGGGTTTAAGGCTAAATGTTGATTGATTGATACATATCAGTTTGATTTTAATCAGATTGAATCAATTTAATTTTTTTTCCATGCATGCTAATTCACATTGGACTTCTAGAAGCTGAGGTCATTTCTACCTCTCTTTTAAAGAAAGTAAAGATGCCAGAATCCTCTCACGCAGTCCATCAAATGACTGACATGGCGCATTCTAATGAGACTAAATTCACATAGAAACACAGATAAAAATTACTTTACCCCCACCCCCCCTAACAACTAAACCCGTCCGAATAGGGTTTAAGCAAATGGCTGATTATTCCCCCTCACGCACGCCGAGCGTGAGCTCACACACACAGACCGTCGAGGGGATAGCCACCTGCATGCGCGCGTGTTTGGATGTTTAGGTTTGTCAGAGTCAGGCCATGTGCACGCATGTGTGAGGGTGAGGAATATGTGCTGCACATGTGTGGGGCGTGCGCGGGTGTTGCTGGAGCCGTGGAATCAGACGTGAGTCGGAGGCCGGGGGGGGCTGAGAGGCAGCCAAAGTCATCACAAGGTGAGCGTGAGAAATTGGAGGCAAACTGAGAAGAGGATGAGGAACTTGCGAGTGTGCTTTCTCGCCTCCGGCCAGCTGCCATTTTGTTGTTACAGCTAATTTTCTTCAGAAGGGTACAGTAATAACAGTGTTATAACAGCTTTGGGAAGTAAAAGAGAGAAAGGGCTTTTTAATTAAACTTTAAGGGAATGCTTATAATGTGCTTATATTAATGCTTAGAATTATAAATACTATTTAAAAAAACAATTATTACATTACATTTTACATTACTTTAAAAATTAACGATTCTACAGGGATTTCAACCAGATCTTCTCAGAAATATTTCCTTAAATATGAACTTAAACAATGCAAAGATATAAAATAATTTATTGTGAAACATCTCAAAATGAACTAAATAATCAAAAGTGCTTAAAGAAAAAAAAAAATTGACAGCATGTAAAATATGTTTATGTATCGTGTTGCGTATCCTGAAGCCAGCCTTCTAATCAGCTAGCCCCTACCATCCTGTCTCATGATACCACCTTGTACTAGGGGTGTAAGAAAAATATTGAAATATCAATATCAGGATATTATATTTTGTGATACTGTATCGATTCTCAAAAACACAGTATCAATACACAGATTTCTGGCAGACAGTGAATCATTGTGTGTTGTGTTTAAACCTCTGACCACTAGATGGCAGTGTTGTAATCCATTTTCAGCTCCCCTCCAACATTAACAAGCAGCACAAGGGTGCAACGTATTGTAAGCATTGACAAATCTGTTCATATATGATCTGTCTCAAATCCTAGTGAGTGACTAAGTAGGCTATCTATGTAGGCAGCTATGTAAGTATCAGTGTTCTCTCCTCATCTCTCCTCATAAAACAGACTACTGAGACGCTCTAGTTAGAGAGAGACTGCGTCACGGCTTGTTTCCGCCCACTGGAGCGACCATTGGTTTAGCTGGTTTCTAAGCTACCGGACGGCATCCAAAACAATAGCCGAGGCTTAAAAATCTGCTAGCATAAATGCTAATGGCTTGAACGTAAAACTGCAAAATGGTGAAGGACTCGTTACAGAGTTGATAATAAAATACTGTTTTGTTTGATTTTATGACCAGAAACACATTAAAACTCCAGAGAATCAAAATAACTCACATTTTAAAACCACTTCACTGCTCGTAGATTAGCCTGTGTTGCATCATGGGATTGTCTTAGCGGCTGAGGAAGCGTTCTTCTTTAAAATCAGGTCTAAATAAGGTTCCTCAGTAGACAGTATGTTTAAGGTATGTAAGTATTGGGACAGTCTACATGTCTGGAGCGCATACTATGACGTGAAATGCTGCCTATGTAGGAGATCAGTAGGTTTTGAGTCACACCCATAGTGGTGTGTTTTAATAGTAGAATTTGAAAAATCACGTATCACGATATGTGTTGTTTCGCCAGGTTCTTGCCAATACACAGCCCTACCTTGTACCTCAAGAAGTGATAGTGAGTCACTGTAGCATCAAGTCAAATCAGAGGATGAAGAAATAGTGCCACTATATTCTAACCTCTTATCAATCATGTTGAAGGTGTTGCTCCTGGTTAGATCATTTAAGAACAAGTAGCCAATGAAAGGGAGCTACTTTACTTACGGCAACAAACCACATGAGAAATGAATATAAGAAGTGATGCAAATAGAAGCAAAGCCAGAGTTAACTTTGGTGCTGCTTTCCACCGCTGGAGATACATATGGAGAGTAAAGGGATGAGGCCCGATGCTGAACTTACAATGCTTCTACTAGACTGGTAAGGAGTGAAGAGGGAGGAGAAGGTGATATGCTGCCCCCACCAAAACTGCTTGTTTTGCTCAGTACTGTATGTACATACATTGCAAAGTCATTCATTGTGCTTACATGTATATTGCATGCATATCTTCTGGGGGTTTAACAAAGAATTCCATATACATACATACACACACATGTGCATGTATATATTGCCGCTGTCCAAAGAAAAAAAAGGTATCTCCAAACTGGCAACTTTACAGGAGAGAACAAAAAAATTTTCTTTCAATGTAAGTCAATGGAACCGAAAGTTTTTGGAGCATTTCCATTGGTCCATTCATCAAAAAAAAAAAGTACTTAAAAAAAAAAGAGCAGCTGTCATGTTCAAATACTGCATACAAATAAAAAAATGAAGATACATGTTTATCTTTGGACAGCGACAATATGCACTTATTCTTATCTGGGTCTGGCCACCTCTTTTCAGGTCCCAGTCTCATCACTGCTGACTGAGAGGTGGTGTGCGTTGTGCGTGTGAGCGTGTGTTGTATTCACTCATCGGCCAGCACGGGAGAAACCCCGCCAGAGGAAACAGCAGAAGTCGTTTATATGAAAGAGGATCTCTCTCTCTGACCGGGCACAAAAATGCACACACATCAAACCTCCTTCCTCTAAAGACCCTCCCGCCTCACAGGAAAACAATCAGACCGGCTAAATAAACGAACGCTGGGACGGCCCCAAATTCACTGTGTCACAGGCCTGGACTGCACCTCTATTAGCCCCTGTTCTTCAACGGTCAGGACCCCTACAGGACCACCACAGAGCAGGTATTACTTGGGTGGTGGATCATTCTCAGTACTGATGTGGCGGTGGTGTGTTTGTGTGTGTTGTGCTGGCGTGAGTGGATCAGACGCTGTGTCCACTCGCTGTCTGCTTTATTATACTCTCCTACTTTGATGGTCCACCTTGATCTGCTGATGGCCACAGGACGCCGCCCACAGGACACTGTTGTCTGGATAATTTTGGTTGGTGGACTATTCTCAGTCCAGCAGTGACACAGAGGTGTTTAAACACTCCAGCAGCAGCAGCACTGCTGTGTCTGATCCACTCACACCAGCTTAACACACAGTAACACATCACCAAGACATCAGTCACTGCAGTGCTGAGAATGATCCACCCCCCCCAAATAGTACCTGCTCTGTGGTGGTCCTGTGAGGGTGCTGACCATTGAAAAACACGGTAACTAAGTATACAGAGAATCAGATGAACTACAGTCTGTAAGTGTAGAACTACAAAGTGCTCCTATAGAGTAAGTGGAGCTGATAAAATAGACAATGAGTGTAGCTACAAGGCCTCTAGTGGCCGGTCAGTGTATATATTACGTTTCAGTTTATATATTATATTATAGTTTTCTAATACTGGCATCTGTACCAGTCAACTCTACGGAGAGTTTGCAAGCAAGGTAGCTAAATTCAGACAGGTCAATCAGATGAATTCAACTAAATCAACTAAACGATCATGCAAGCAGTATGCAATAAGAGAATTCTGTAACATATTTTCCTGTCAGATAGATAGATAGATAGATAGATAGATAGATAGATAGATAGATAGATAGATAGATAGATAGATAGATAGATAGATAGATAGATAGATAGATAGATTGTAATGGAGGAACAGATAGAAAGATATATGGATATATAAATGGATACAAATGAAGAATTAGATGACTGGATTAGATAGATTGATTAGATAGATTGATTGATAGGAAAGGATAAAAAGATATATGGATATATAGATAGATACGAATTAAGAAATAGATAGATAGATAGATAGATAGATAAGGATAAAAAGATATATGGATATATAGATAGATACGAATTAAGAAATAGATAGATAGATAGATAGATAGATAGATAGATAGATAGATAGATAGATAGATAGATAGATAGGAAAGGATAAAAAGATATATGGATATATAGATAGATACGAATTAAGAGATAGATAGATAGATGGATGGATGGATGGATGGATGGATGGATGGATGGATGGATGGATGGATGGATGGATGGATGGATGGATGGATGGATGGATGGATGGATGGATGGATGGATGGATGGATGGATGGATGGATGGATGGATGGATGGATGGATGGATGGATGGATGGATGGATGGATGGATGGATGGATGGATAAGGTATATAAAAATCAAATAGTGTTTAAATAGTGTCCAGGAGTGCAAATGTACAGGATGTCTGGCAAGGTGTCAATAGTGTCCAGGAGTGCTGACATAAGATGTCCAGTAAAGTGTCAATAGTGTCCGAGGAGTGAAAAACTGTAAACTGTAAAAGCTCCATTAACAAAAACGCTTCAACTCTCCATCCTCAGCTTTTACAATCACTCTCGACTCTCAACTTAGACAGCCTTTCCACACTAAGCATTCCTACAGACCAGCCAAGCCTCTCCCAGCTCCTAGAAACCCTCATCCCCCTTAATTATTTTCATTAGAGGGGGATATATATACAGTCTGATCAGCCAGAAGGAGAAGTCAGCAGTTCTGCTGTGTTATCTTGTCTGCATGATCTTTCTGATATGAGAATAAAGCCCAAAGCTATACGTCAGTACGCGCCACACATCCATTGTTGGTGCTCGGTGTCCGGCGCTTACGGGCCGAGCCTTCCGCGGCTTTGCGGAACGAAACGAAGCTCTATTATTGCCGCGCGGCCGGCGAGTGCAGGAAAAATAAACGGTGGCCGAATGCTGAGTGGAAATTTCATTAAGACACAAAAACGCTCACTTAGCGAGCCGCTAACTGGCCTCAGCTGTGGAAATAGCAGTGGGGCCGCGTGACGCCCACTCGGCCAGCTGCGTCGTCCAACGGCCGCTATTTTTGAGCCGATTTCCCCCTGTCCACTCCTCCCCGGCTTTTATTTAAACACGCCGGAGACGGCGGATGTGGTCGGTGGCATGAAAAGGCAGAATGTGTATGGCCTCCTCTCTCTCTCTGCTGCAGATCAAGCATATTTCAAATGGGCCATATCATGAAAACAGGGATTTTAGGTCTGGAATGAAAGCGTTTGACATAATATGTGACGTTCCAAGACATACAATTCACTTCCCAGTACATACCATCCGTAGATGAAGACTAAGCTGAATTCAATATATAGTAGAGATGGAAGGATCGATCGGCCATGTATCATGTAGCCGATTTTTAATCAAAATATGTGATCGGCCGATATTTCTCCAATTTAGCCGATCCCGAGAGCCGATCGATGGCGTTAAACAAATGTGACTAATTTCTGTATTTCCAGCTAGTGTTTCATCCAGGAAGAGGAGCCCTCCGGCCAGCTCCCTGCAATTCCTATCTGAACCACTAGAAAATGGAAATACTTACCGTTTAGTTTTTTTCATTTCATGCTTTAGTCAGTCTGTGGAAAAGTTTAAGTGTTCACCGCATGTGCGGAAAGAAAACATCGTCCGTCTGGAAGTTTGTTACCGTATGTGACTCAAACTCATCCAGGACAGTTTGTAACATCTGTAAAATTAGTGAAATCAGCGTCTCTTGCGGGGGAACCAAGACAAAGACATTTAACATACTAATCTGATACAGCACTTCAGAGTCACCACACAGCTGAACACAGTGAGTATCAGTAAACAGCAGAGCTAGCACACACAGCTAACACAAAACAAACAACCCAGAGAACTGTGCAGACCAGATCTGACTGGTACGAACAGAACAGCAGCAGAAACAGCCAGAGAGCTAAAGGAACCACAGCCAGAGTGATTGAGTTTATAGTTCTAGATAAGCAGCTCTTCTCGGCTGTAGAAGACGTTCTGTGGCGTTCTGCCACTTAATACTCCACCTGCCTATTTCCTACAAGGAACCTCTGCTGTTCCTAGTAGAAATACTTTTCAGATGTTGGTCTTCCGGATCTGTATAAGCGGTTTACTCCCACATAGACCAACTTCTAATTGAGCTCGTTAAAAATGGTAATACACCATAATACACAATATATATATATATATATATATATATATATATATATATATATATATATATATATATATATATATATATATTAGAGATGGAAAGATTGTTTGGCTATGTATCGGTATCGGAAGATTTTTAATCAAAATATGTGATTGGCGATCGGCTGATATTTCTCCAATTTAGAGCCAATCCCGAGAGCCGATAAATGGCGTTAAACAAATGAGCCTAATTTCTGTTTTTCCAGCTAGTGTTTCATCCAGGAAGAGGAGAACCCCCTCCTTGCAATTCCTATCTGAACCACTAGGTGGAAACACATACCCTTTTTTTTTCCACAGACTGACTAAAGCAGCGGCGTCGCGAGAAAAGCATGCGTTGATAGAAAACATCGTCCGTCTGGCAGTGTTTACCGTATGTGATGCAGACTCATCCAGGACGTTTTTAAAATTAGTAAAATCAGTTAACATTTAACACTACTAACATTTAACACTACTAACCTGATATTTAACAAGACATTTAACTCCACTAACCTGATACAGCACTTCACACAGCTGAATACAGTGAGTATTAGCAAACAGCAGAGCTAGCACGCACAGCTAGCACAAAACAAACAACCCAGAACACCATACAGACCAGATCTGACCGGTACGAACAGAACAGCAGCAACAATTCAATATTCTTCATTTAATGATTACAGATTTTTGTTTAAAATAACAGAGTCTGCGTTTAACCACTGCTGTTTTTACTGCATTTATTTAATTAGCTTTTTGGTTTTAGATTAAAGGACTAAATTTAATTATTGCAGTATTAGTGATATTTGTTTGATTTACTTTGTTTATTTACCGATAATTTAGTTAAAAATATTATGCTGTTTCATATGAGCTTTTTCAACCACCATGACTTGTTTGCGCTAATAACTATATGTAGCCCTGCCGTGGCATATACTCCGCCCTCTATCAGTATCGACTATCGGCCGATCGTGCTGAAAGGTGATCGGCAATCGAAATCGGCCTCAAAAACGGTGATCGGTCCATCTCTACTATATATATATATATAATACAATATAGAGCAAAGCATCTATACAACCAACCAATGTAGTGACAATAGTGTTCAACTGTGCACATACAGCTTGTGTAATGCCCACTGTATAGCACGGCTAATGGAATGGAACTCTCTAAACGTAAGCCTAAAGTCATCATCACCAATGTCAAGTGTCCAGTTAGTTCCTAATTATATGAAAAGTGTTCTAGCTGTGCTGTTATTTGTAAAGCAGTGATTAAACTAACAGCTAACTGTTATTAAACAGAACACGGATACAATAGAGAACCTCTTTACTACATGACCTGCAACTCGTTTGATTAGATTCTGAAAACAGCAAGAGCTACAGAAAATTCTGAAACCTGTTATTGGCCCAAGGCAAGCTTTCCAGTCGGCAGCTGTGATGTTGCAAGAGCTCAACGAACTAGTACTGGCCAAAAATAAACAGAACACAATCGAGCAGGCACGATAGGCTGCGAAATGCTTTACAGACTTCCTGAAATAAACCCACACTCAGAATAACCTGGCAAACAGTGAGCTGGACCTGGTATTGCGACAGGTTTACTGCTCGGAAATGATTTTATTTTTTGGCGTAAAGACTTGCTGATATTAAAACATGTTTAATATGATGTTCTGGGTTTCTTTGTTTTACTTTCGTCTCCACTTTCGCTGAAGTGCTGCATAGGAGAAACAGAAGACGAACTTAAGGTTGTATGTTATTGTGAATAACATCACAGCAATGATTTTATTCAACAATTTTCATCCCCACTAAACACTTCTTATATTACTATCATTATTATTATTATACGTTTAACATTATATTATTATCTCAGATTATACATTTATCTATTTATTTATATTTCACCTTATATATTTCTAAATATTTCAGATATCTTATACTTTTTATTATCGTATTGTTTCATGTGAGCTCCTAGAAGTCACCAGAGCTCCATCCCCACTGGCTGATCAACTGTCCTGGCAAACTGTCCTCTCTCTCTATCTGGGGTCCACCAGGCGAGGATGGCTTCCTCTCTTAAGCCTGGGTTCCTCTCAAGGTTTCTTCTTCTAACCAAGGGAGTTTTACCTGCCACTGTCACCACTGGCTTTCTTACGTTTATATGTTTATGCTTGGACTCTTCTTTCTTTCTATTTTCCTCTTTTCTTTCATAAACTGCTTTTCTGTGAATCTGCTTTGAGACAACACTGGTTGTAAAAAGTGCTATACAAATAAATGCTGATTGACTTTTAAGCAGTTGTCAAAGCATTTCACTGCTAGCTGTACTGTGTATGACTATGTATATGACAAATAAACTTTTTAATTGATTTGCTCACAGAAGCCTCCCCAGCACTGGGCTGTAGAGCTGTGGAACAGTGGTCTCTGGAGTGACTGAGCTCCATTCTGTACGTCTGGGAGGAGCTGGAGTGATTCACAACCCATCATCTAACATCAGTACCTGACCTCACTAATGCCCTTGTGCATGCTGAATGCAATCAATGCTCAGCATGTAGTGTAAAGCCTTCCCAGAAGAGTGGAGGCTGTTACTGCAGCAAAGGGGGACCAACACCCCCTATTAACACCCCTCATTTTAGAAGACAATGAAAGAGCCTAGAGAACACAGTAGGAGTACTTTGCTGAGGTGACACTTGAGTTACAGCCAAACGGTGGGACAGACCCCCTGGGGCAACATGGGGTTAACTGCCTTGCTCAAGTGCATAATGGCAGTTAGAATTGAACCCTTGACCCCTTGAACCATGAACAAGTTATCAGGACCACGGACACCCCTTATTAAAGAGTGTTTCTCAGGCCATAATTAACTAAAGAAGAGGGTGCGGCCAGAGGGTGTGGCATGGCCAGCGTGTAGTTATAGAACATGGATTCCTTGGACATGCAATTGGCCAGGACGTGGGGCTCAGGGCTACAGATTTATAACATAAATGTTCATATAAAAACGCACCGTTTTAGAGCAGAGATGGCATGTGGAGTACAGTTTTAGTGCTTGTGCAGACAGTAATTTGCGGCTGACAGAACAGTCGACATGTTATTTTTAAAGTCCCTGGACAATTCAGCGACACAGATGTGGGGGAAACATGGAAGTACATCTTTCAGTCGAAAGCCTACACATATTTCCGAATCTATAGAGGGTAGGCATTAGCTCCACTTTCCCAGCGGAAGCCCCTTCAGTCGGACTGAGTGGCAAGTTCACAACACGGCTGCATTTAATAGTGGAGACGGTGACACCAGCAATGAAACAAGTGTTTATCTGATTTATTTATTTATTATTGTTTCATAAAAATGCATTCTTGTGGTATTTGTGATCTTTAATGTTTCTCCATTTCAAAAATAACTTCCAAATCTACACAGTTGTCTAGTTTGATGTGTGCAGTTTCCCCAAACTGGGCTTGTTTTGGCGAGCTAATACTGTCTGACCATCCGATCTTTGTTTGTTGGAGACAAAGCTCAGCATCTTGACAGTTCCACAGCATATGAGAACTTGTTTATTTCATTGACAAATCCGTAATAAATTATATAACTTATGGTATTTACCTCAGAATCCATAATTACACAAAGAGCTATTTATCTTTGTAGATGTTTCATTGTGCATTCACAATGAAAGCTAACGCTGCCATTCAGTCTGTTTGCTACTCACAGTTACATCATGTGCATACCCTCTATCGCAACAGCCGTGAAGAGCATGCCTACTGAACATCCCCTACAACCACCAGTACACCAAAAGCTACAGCAATGTCAACCATTAAGATGGACTGGCTTCATACTGACGAGATAAGTGAGCATTTCGAGTCAACTGCTTTTGTTATAATAGATATTAAGTTAGCTCATCAGTAACCATTCCAATCAAATCTATTGTTTAAGGTTTGTTTTTTTTCTGCCTGACCTGTAACACTCCACCTGGCGGGCAGAGGAGACGGTGATGAAGGCGTCGGTGCGGGCGCAGTAACCGAGGGGTCCAGGCAACAGGAAGCCTGGCAGGAAGCGGCCAAACGCGTAGCTCTCCTGCTCGAAGAACATCAGCATGCCGTCCATGGACTGGATGCAGATGAAGTGGTGACCTGGGCAAAGACAACACAGCAGAAGAAAAATCTGAGCAAGCGAGAGAGTGAACACAACGATAAGAAATAGCCGTGAAACCCCAAATATCCAGACAAACACAAATACAAAGGCAAGCTATGTGGAGCCACAAGTCAGATGAGCTCACGATGGATGAAAAGAGGGGTGTTGTGTGAACTTGGCTGGTTCTAAGCTGCCACACTGCTGATGATGACGTGTGTACTGTAGAGGGTTTGTGTAAATAGTAGGGCTGCCAATAAAAGTAATTTTTATTGTTATTACAATAGTATGTGTGCGTGATGCTGTGTGCAAGCAGTTGTGGCAACAAACGTGCATCACCATGAGGAACATTCTAAAAAAATTAAATGTTTACTAGGGGTGTAAGAAAATATTGAAATATTGAATATCGCAATATTATGTTTAGTGATACTGTATCGATTCTCAACAACACAGTATCGATTATTAATTAACAGTTTACATGCAAAGATTCCTGGCAGACAGTGAATCATTGTGTGTTTTGTTTACACCTCTGACCACTAGATGGTAGTGTTGTAATCAATTTTCAGCTCCACTCCAACATCAACAAGCAGCACAAGGGTGTAATGCTACTGTAAGCGCTGCAAACCTGTGTTTTTATATAATAAAAAAAAAAAAAATCACAATATATCACTTAGCTTCCAATATTGCAATATATCGCAATACGCTGAACCGTGACCCCTATAACAAGATACGGACCCTATTGCCAGGTTCTTGCCAATATTCATTTTGCAAAACCACAAACATATGCATTTATTTGTAGTCTCTAAAGAAAAAGCTGTTTTAAGAATGCTGTCTTTACAAAACACCAAAAACCATGCCCGCAACTCTGATGCAAGTAGCTACGACCTCGTTTACCCAAGACACATTTAAAACAGATACGAATCCAATCGCTCAAACCAATTCAGGAGCATTGAAGCCACATTATAGCACACCTCTACTGCTATGTTTACACTGCAGGTAAATTGGATATGTTTTCTGAAGCCGTCAGCGCTACTAATTGCAAATGACCAGATCAGATTTGTATATCCAGGCATCAGCAGTCTATCTGGGTTGCTGTCGTAACATGACAGGTGTAGGTACCTACAGAGCTATGCTGATTGCACAAATGTCAAACATGGATGCAGAAGAGATGGAGGTAGGGTTGTGTGATATATTGTCTATGATAATATCCTGATTGCAGTGTTAACTCACTGTACTGACTGGTAAAAAAACAACAATCAAAACTCCTCGACGCCCAGTGCTTTACTACAGGCTGCTGTGAGTACGCGTTGAGAGTGCTCATACTGTGCAAGCATGGGCTAAAGCTAGCACAGCTGCCTAAACAACACCCCTTAAGCTGAAAATGAGTAAACACACTGAACCAGGGGAAGAAACTCAGACACCGCCAGCCTCGCAGTCTACCTCCTTACATTTAACTCCTAGGCGAGGATCATCTTCACCCGTGTGGAGCTGGTCTGGATCTGAAAAGACTGACGTTGATCAGAAGACGGCCGTTTACAGACTTTGTAAGAAAACAGCCGTTAAAGATCAACACAGCTAACCTGTTCATCATCTCCAGCAAACCACCACACTAAGTACGAGGAGTATGAACAGGGTATGAGGAGTATGAACAGGGTATGAGGGGTATGAACAGAGTATGAGGAGTATGAACAGAGTATGAGGAGCATGAAGAGAGTATGAGGAGTATGAAGAGAGTATGAACAGAGTCTGAACAGAGTATAAGGAGCATGAACAGAGTATGAACAGAGTCTGAACAGAGTATGAACAGAGTATGAGGAGTATGAACAGAGTATGAACAGATTATAAGGAGCATGAACAGAGTATGAGGAGTATGAGGAGTATGAACAGAGTATGAACAGAGTATAAGGAGCATGAACAGAGTATGAACAGAGTCTGAACAGAGTATGAACAGAGTATGAGGAGTATGAACAGAGTATGAACAGATTATAAGGAGTATGAACAGAGTATGAGCAGTATGAACGGAGTATGAACAGAGTATGAACAGAGTATGAGGTGTATGAACAGAGTCTGAACAGAGTATAAGGAGCATGAACAGAGTATGAGGAGTATGAACAGAGTATGAACAGATTATAAGGAGTATGAACAGAGTATGAGCAGTATGAACGGAGTATGAACGGAGTATGAACAGAGTATGAACAGAGTATGAGGTGTATGAACAGAGTCTGAACAGAGTATAAGGAGTATGAACAGAGTATGAGGTGTATGAACAGAGTCTGAACAGAGTATAAGGAGTATGAACAGAGTATGAGCAGAGTATGAACAGAGTATGAACAGAGTATGAGGAGTATGAGGAGTATGAACAGAGTATGAACAGAGTATGAGGTGTATGAACAGAGTCTGAACAGAGTATAAGGAGCATGAACAGAGTATGAGCAGTATGAACGGAGTATGAACAGAGTCTGAACAGAGTATGAGGAGTATGAACAGAGTATGAGCAGAGTATGAACAGAGTATGAGGAGTATGAGGAGTATGAACAGAGTATGAACAGAGTATGAGGTGTATGAACAGAGTCTGAACAGAGTATAAGGAGCATGAACAGAGTATGAGCAGTATGAACGGAGTATGAACAGAGTCTGAACAGAGTATAAGGAGCATGAACAGAGTATGAGGAGTATGAACAGAGTATGAGCAGAGTATGAACAGAGTATGAGGAGTATGAGGAGTATGAACAGAGTATGAACAGAGTATGAGGAGTATGAACAGAGTATGAACAGAGTATGAACAGAGTATGAAAAGAGTATGAAAAGAGTATGAGGAGTATGAACAGAGTATGAACAGAGTATGAACAGAGTATGAACAGAGTATGAGGAGTATGAACAGAGTATGAACAGAGTATGAACAGAGTATGAACAGAGTATGAGTATGAAGAGAGTATGAGGAGTATGAAGAGAGTATGAGGAGTATGAAGAGAGTATGAGGAGTATGAACAGAGTATGAACAGAGTATGAACAGAGTATGAGTATGAAGAGAGTATGAGGAGTATGAAGAGAGTATGAAGAGAGTATGAGGAGTATGAAGAGAGTATGAGGAGTATGAAGAGAGTATGAGGAGTATGAGGAGTATGAACAGAGTATGAGGAGTATGAACAGGGTCTGAACAGAGTCTGAGGAGTGTAAACAGAGTATGAGGAGTGTAAACAGAGTATGAGGAGTGTAAACAGAGTATGAGGAGTATGAGGAGTATGAACAGAGTATGAACAGAGTATGAGGAGTATGAACAGAGTCTGAACAGAGTATGAACAGAGTATGAGGAGTGTAAACAGAGTATGAGGAGTGTGAGGAGTATGAACAGAGTATGAACAGAGTCTGAGGAGTGTAAACAGAGTATGAGGAGTGTAAACAGAGTATGAGGAGTGTGAGGAGTATGAACAGAGTATGAACAGAGTATGAGGAGTATGAACAGAGTCTGAACAGAGTATGAGAGAGACTGAACAGATAAACAACAGATAACCAATCTGCATGTTCCTACCAAGCGTTAATGCAAGTGGCTAAAATATCCAACAGCTTTACTGAATATCCCTGTCATGCTAGGGTGCTTTCCCACCATTTGCACTTTATGACACAGAAAATGAGGGCAGCTCCATGCCATAAAGCGCAGCGCTGTAAAACGCCACGGCTGCTGCCTGCGAGAGCAGTAATTAGGCCTCCACACACTGTTTAAAAAAAAAAAAAAAATAAAAAAATAAAAAAATCACATGCTTGTTCATGAAGGGTCAGAGAGAACCACCAACAGAGCCAGACACACACTCCTCTCTTACACAGCCCACATATGGGCAGCTAATGAGTGTGAGAGGGAGAAGGAGAGTAGGTGAGAGTGAGTGTTAATGATTTTTGGAATGTTCAGTTCAGAGTAATGGCTTTTAACGGAGCCTAAGTAGTATAATAGCGTGGCTTTGGCCAGACGCAGTTTGGGTCAGCACCAGGCCACCCAGCGGACTCAATGGCCCGTACAATACAGCCTTCTCAGAACCACTGTCTTTTTTCCCAGCTCCTGGACTTGCCTCTGCTCAGGGGACCTCATTAATATCACCGTATATGTGATTAATTAGGCCATTTGCGAAGATTGCTTCCCAACTGTTTCCACCCTCTCTAATAGCTCCGGACAGTGAGACTCGGCAACGCTCTCTCACGCAGCCAAAGCCGAAAAAGACAATCACTACCTCGAGTGCACTACGCGGCCAGGCTGCGCCTCGCAGCTTCAGCAGAGGTGGACTCTGCTGCCACCTTGTGATCAACAATGATATTGGCCACAGAAGAGCATACAGTATAAGGCCAAGATCCTCTTAAGCATTAGGAGTTGACCCTCGCTATATTTATAGGAGGTTTATTTTAATCCCTTTGCTTTATCCAGTCCGCAGAGGATGAAAAGGTTTGCGTGCAATCTAGAGGCTTGCAAACGAGAACTCCATCTAGCACTTCGTCTCTGCGAGTACAGAGCCATCAGAACGTGTATTTATTTATTTATTATTCATTAATCTTTTCAAATCACCTGAAAACACCATGTGCTCTTAACATTGTGTGAATGTGCCATGATGACTGGTCCAACAGAAACAGCCCAAATATTGTATAAACCTCAATTTCACCTTTTGATTAACCTCAAAACCTCAATTCTAAACCTCAATTTCACCTTTTGATTAACCTCAAAACCTCAATTCTAAACCTCAATTTCACCTTTTGATTAACCTCAAAACCTCAATTCTAAACCTCAATCAAAGAATGCCTGAAGAGTACAATACTGTGCAAAGGTGTAGGCACTTGGGGACATTATTGTATTTAAGAAAACACTTCAGCAAACACTTCATTATTAAAATATTAAACAGTATTAATACAATAAGTAGTGCTTTTCCATATGTCAGTGTGTTTATTTAACCCTTTCCAAGCTTCTCCTTGTGGAAACAACCCAGTATTATTAACAGTTCTCATCTAATACCTGCTTTGACTGCTCAGTACTTCATTAAGCTAAATCAAGAACTGAATACATTTATACAATGTCTGGGGCGTCCAGGAGAAATCTGGAACTACACTTCTTCAAACTGGAGCTCAAGATCTGATCTACTTCTCTCACAATAAGATATTCATGTTACTTTGTATTGTATGTATGATTATTTACATCTGTTCTAATCAGATCCAGTGTTCTTACTAATAAAAAAATAAACAGATCTTTGAGATGAAGGTGTTTAAACAGGTGCCTTTTGCACAGTAGTGTATGTAAAATGCTAATATAAAAAAGAGGCAGTGATAAGTAGATTCCATTTATATGTTGTTTTTATTTTTTATTTCAATTTTGAGGTCTGGACCACATTATATATATACATTATATATATATGCATATCGTTACTGTACTCTCGTTTTTGGCCAATTCTTCTTTTCCTACATCATTTGAATGCTGCAGCAGCTGCTGTTTACATTTGTGTGAAAACATCATGACAAATGGACCAATAGAAATGCTCCAAGATAGCATGCAACATTGAAAGTAAAGACTACTGTAAAGTTGTTTCTTTTGGAGATACTTTCTGTGGACAGCGATGTTCTGTGGCTCTCAAATGAGCATATATCTCATTTTAGAGTTAATGGTGCCTTCACAAATCTGCAAGTTACCCGTGCCATGAGCACTAATGCCATGACAGAACCTGGCTTTTGAACTATAGGCTAGTATCAATCCGCAGGGTCTTCTACTTCTTTGCCCGGAGAACACATCATATACTCTTCCATAAACAATAAGTTGAGTCACCAGACCGCAATACGCACTTCCACTGTGCATCAGTTCATTTCAAATGAGTCCAGAGAAGTGGGTGGAGTTTCTGGATGTAGTTGACACACAACAGAAACTGTAATTGTAAAAGTATCCATGTGCTTTTTTAATCACCTCATAAAGTTTCTACTTTGGATATATTTTTATGACATAAATATTTACATATATATACTTATATTTGATCCATATAATCAGGAAAAAACACTAACAGGCTTTGTTAATGTTGGTAAACATCCAGGGTATGGACATTGAGAGACTTATAAGTATCTGGGGGTTCACCTAAACACCTAAAAGCCAGAGCAGACTCTACCTACTGAGGAGACTGAGGTCATTTGGAGTGCAGGGAGAACTCCTGAGGACCTTCTTTGACACAGTGGTGGCATCTGCCATCTTTTACGGATTGGTCTGCTGGGGCAGCAGCATCTCAACGGCAGACAAGAAGGGGATTGTACAAACTCAAAGAGGGCCATCTCTGTCCTGGGAAGCCCACTAGACCCAGTGCAGGTGGAAGGAGACAGGAGGATGTTAGCCAAGCTGGCATCCATGCTGGAGAATAACTCCCACCCCATCTTCAGCGACAGCCCAAGTGTGTGAAACAGAATATCACAGGTCCTTCATTCCCTCTGCTGTTAGACTCTACAACCAGCACTGCTCCCAGTGGACCACATATACACAGCAGACTACATACACACACACTTAAACTCTACACACTTACAGAAAGAGATTTTTTCCAGTGTAACATAATGTGCAATTATTTGTAAATACAATCTCAAGAGTTCTTGACTTTTTATTACTTATAGTGTACATACTGTACTGTTTATTTAGTGTCTTGCTCTCCCTTTGCAGCTGTAACTCTGTAAATTTCTCCACTGTGGGACTAATAAAGGATTATCTTATCTAATCTTAATAATATAACAAAACAATTCACAGAATACATTGCTCACCAGTGACCCCTCCGAAGGGTCCGTACGTCATGTTGCAGGCTGTCCTCTGCAAATTGTGCTCGTAGACCAGTCGGAGCTGATACTGGTCCCCATGTTCAACATTCCCAGCAGAGCCTAAAAATAGCAGAACACAATATTACTCCATCAAGAAGAGCGATGTGTACTGTCTGAAAAGACATAATCAATCTACAAGAGTTCAAGCTCTTTTCAAAGGCCTTTTGTGCGGTTACGTAAAGAGCGAAGATGAGGCGGAAAACAAGATTTAATCAGCTACATCTCTGCCAGAAAACATAACAGGGTGCGTGCAAGGAGTAGATGTTTAACAGTGAGGGCAGTAACCTGAGACAGCGTAGACGGAGAGCTTTCTGGGATGCAGCACCGCCAAGTGAAGCAGCTCTGAGCACCTGGAGAAATACAAACAACACGGAGGGGATTCAAATCGACTACTTAAAATTATCAACTAATCTAACAACATTTATTCCTATTCTCTTTATACTTTTAATAACATACACAGGTGGGCTGTGTATTGGAAAGAACCTGGTGATACAATACGTATTGTGAAACAGAAGTCACAAGTCAATATATAACAATACTGCAAGCAAAGTGATATATTGTGATTTTTCAAATTCTACTTTTAAAACAAACCACTATATGAACAGGTTTGCCAATACTTACAATAGCACTGCGCCCTTGTGCTGCTTGTTAATGTTGGACTGGAGCTAAAAATTGGTTACAACACTGCCATCTAGTGGTCAGAGGTTTAAACACAACACACAATGATTCACTGTCTGCCAGAAATCTGTGTATGGATACTGTGTTTTATGAGAATCGATACAGTATCACCAAACATAATATCACGATATTCGATATTTTGATATTTTCATACACCCCTAATACATAGTTGAGTCACATTATGTCCTACTTTTAACGATAGCAGTGTGTAGGTAGCAGTGTTCTGGTCTGGGGAATGTTTCCGTGTCATTCTCTGGACCCACTCATCCATGTGGAAGACACTCAACCAATTTGGGTCTGAATCCATCCTTGCAGATTACATACACCATACATGCTGATTGTCTTCCCTGGGGTGGATGGGATCTTCCAGAAAGACCTCCAAGTATTACCCTGGACCGCCTAGTTCCCCAGACATGAACCCAACTGAGCATTTGTGGAACCGCCTGGATCTTCGTGTTGGCTCTGTGGATCCAGCAGCTGTGGGATTCACTGAAATCAGCATGGCTCCAGATGTGACAACCTACCAGGACCTTTTTGAGTCTGTCAGCCCGTCTAGCTGCTGTCTGAGCTGCACACGGTGGTTACTCTGGATGTTAGCTGGTGGTCATAATAATAAGACTCGACTGTGTAGTAATGGTGTTCATGCCTTGTCAAGAACATTCTTGTTTTTCACTTCTCAACTTCCATGAAAATGTATGCCAATGATCATGTGCATCATACTTAAAAATTCATACTCACATAGTGTACTAAAACTTATAGCTCCTTCACCAATCCCTACTTTTCTTCCTACATCTCTAATCTGCCATCGTTTGTGGAAATGGTTCTTACCATCACTGCCAATGGTAAGAACTAGGCAGACAGGGGAAAGGCTTACACAATTCATGACCCCATGCTCAAATGACTGGGTTTATATGTGTAAAATAACATATAATGTATGTATATTAAGAGTTGTCGTAAGAGGGTTTGGTTGCTTTGGCTCAAATGGGTTTGACAAACAAAATGCATAGTGCAGGGGGGTCTGGTACTGGTACTGGAGAGTTCAGATCCAGTTGGCTTTTATATTCAGACCCTAAAGACTTCCATTACCTGGATAAGGTGTGTTAGAATAGGGGAGGAACTAAACTCTGCAGGGTGGTAGATCAGGATTTAGGACCAGGACTGGGCCCCCTAGTTGTAGAGTATAATTTGGGCTTTGAAGAATATTACACAACACATTAAATATAGAAATATAAATATTGGGGGTGCCACTAAGAACAGGGTAACAAAGCATGCACAGAAACAGACAGACTACAGTCTGTAACTGCAGAACAATGAAATACCCCCGTTACTGGTGGGGTAGTGGGTTGCCTAGTGGCTCACCATAGCAGCACTGAAGCTGGCTTTAATGCCAGCAGAATGTTTGGTTTCACCATTGTTCTTCTAGAGATGTCCTTATCTAGTTTGGGCATGTTTTCTCTTACACAGTAAAGAAGATCTTACACATGCCTTTTTCCATCTCTTGGAACATTGGGCAAGTTTTCAGATTTTAAATATATAATATCCTACACTGTTTTCAGAGGTATGCCAGGCATAGTTACAGTTGCTAGACTATGAAGGACCAATTAAGTCCTACCAGAAGACAGAAGTTTGCTGTGAGTGGGTGTAGCAGCTAAACAAAAATCTTTTCCCTCTATTGGAATTATAAGGTCTTGATACGTTTTCTTCATTTCCGGGACCCCCAGAATTTAGGTTTTGAGCCATTCAGTGGGACCTGTACCAGCTCCATCATCATCTGGTATGGAAACTCTACTGCTCAGAACAGAAAGGCTCTCCAGCGTGCGATCACAACTGCACAGTCCATCTCCAGAGCAGCCTTCCCCTCACTACAGAACATCTACCACACCAGGGTCACAATACTGTTTACATACAATACTGTTTACATTCACTGTACTGCTGTTTACATATAATACTGTTTACACTCACTGTACTGCTGTTTACATACAATACTGTTTACACTCACTGTACTGCTGTTTACATACAATACTGTTTACACTCACTGTATTGCTGTTTACATACAATACTGTTTACACTCACTGTATTGCTGTTTACATACAATACTGTTTACACTCACTGTATTGCTGTTTACATACAATACTGTTTACATTCACTGTACTGCTGTTCTAATACAATACTGTTTACATTCACTGTACTGCTGTTCTAATACAATACTGTTTACACTCACTGTACTGCTGTTTACATACAATACTGTTTACACTCACTGTACTGCTGTTTACATACAATACTGTTTACACTCACTGTATTGCTGTTTACATACAATACTGTTTACATTCACTGTACTGCTGTTCTAATACAATACTGTTTACACTCACTGTACTGCTGTTCTAATACAATACTGTTTACACTCACTGTACTGCTGTTCTAATACAATACTGTTTACATTCACTGTACTGCTGTTTACATACAATACTGTTTACACTCACTGTACTGCTGTTCTAATACAATACTGTTTACATTCACTGTACTGCTGTTTACATACAATACTGTTTACACTCACTGTATTGCTGTTTACATACAATACTGTTTACATTCACTGTACTGCTGTTCTAATACAATACTGTTTACACTCACTGTACTGCTGTTCTAATACAATACTGTTTACACTCACTGTACTGCTGTTTACATACAATACTGTTTACACTCACTGTACTGCTGTTTATATACAATACTGTTTACATTCACTGTACTGCTGTTTACATACAATACTGTTTACATTCACTGTACTGCTGTTCTAATACAATACTGTTTACACTCACTGTACTGCTGTTCTAATACAATACTGTTTACATTCACTGTACTGCTGTTTACATACAATACTGTTTACACTCACTGTACTGCTGTTTATATACAATACTGTTTACACTCACTGTACTGCTGTTTATATACAATACTGTTTACACTCACTGTACTGCTGTTTACATACAATACTGTTTACACTCACTGTACTGCTGTTTACATACAATACTGTTTACATTCACTGTACTGCTGTTTACATACAATACTGTTTACACTCACTGTACTGCTGTTTACATACAATACTGTTTACATTCACTGTACTGCTGTTTACATACAATACTGTTCACACTCACTGTACTGCTGTTTACATACAATACTGTTTACACTCACTGTACTGCTGTTTACATATAATACTGTTTACATTCACTGTACTACTGTTTACATACAATACTGTTTACACTCACTGTACTGCTGTTTACATATAATACTGTTTACACTCACTGTACTGCTGTTCTAATACAATACTGTTTACACTCACTGTACTGCTGTTCTAATACAATACTGTTTACACTCACTGTACTGCTGTTTACACTCACTGTACTGCTGTTTACACTCACTGTACTGCTGTTTACATACAATACTGTTTACATTCACTGTACTGCTGTTTACATACAATACTGTTTACACTTACTGTACTGCTGTTTACATACAATACTGTTTACATTCACTGTACTGCTGTTCTAATACAATACTGTTTACACTCACTGTACTGCTGTTTACATACAATACTGTTTACACTCACTGTACTGCTGTTTACATACAATACTGTTTACATTCACTGTACTGCTGTTTATATACAATACTGTTTACATTCACTGTACTGCTGTTTATATACAATACTGTTTACATTCACTGTACTGCTGTTTACATACAATACTGTTTACACTCACTGTACTGCTGTTTACATACAATACTGTTTACATTCACTGTACTGCTGTTTATATACAATACTGTTTACATTCACTGTACTGCTGTTTACATACAATACTGTTTACATTCACTGTACTGCTGTTTACATACAATACTGTTTACACTCACTGTACTGCTGTTTACATACAATACAGTTTACACTCACTGTACTGCTGTTTATATACAATACTGTTTACATTCACTGTACTGCTGTTTATATACAATACTGTTTACATTCACTGTACTGCTGTTTACATACAATACTGTTTACATTCACTGTACTGCTGTTTATATACAATACTGTTCACACTCACTGTACTGCTGTTTACATACAATACTGTTTACACTCACTGTACTGCTGTTTACATACAATACTGTTTACACTCACTGTACTGCTGTTTACAAACAATACTGTTTACACTCACTGTACTACTGTTTATATACAATACTGTTTACATTTACTGTACTGCTGTTCTAATACAATACTGTTTACACTCACTGTACTGCTGTTTACATACAATACTGTTTACACTCACTGTACTGCTGTTTACATACAATACTGTTTACATTCACTGTACTGCTGTTTACATACAATACTGTTTACACTCACTGTACTGCTGTTTATATACAGTACTGTTCACATTTACTACTCGCACAAAAATATATATATATATATATATATACTTTTATTTACTTCAATTTATATTATTATACTTTATATATTTTGTACATATTTTTATTATTTCTTTTGTTTGTTATCTTATCTATTGGTGAATGGAGGAACAGCAAAGAATTTCATTGTACAGTGTACAATTGAATCTTGAATCTGTATTTCACACCACGTTTTTTTTAAATATAATGATGTTTCAACAATAGAAGTCACCATTCACATCTGTTCATAATAGGCATTGCAGCAGAGTTACAGAGTGGGCAGAGAGGACCAGGCCAACTCACCAGAAAGTCAGGCCCTCTCATTTTTCTGTCTAACACCAACACAATTTGTCTGACACAGTTTTGACACTGGATAAACCCAAACAAGCAGTCAGTGTGCCTTTTTCCACCTTACATAACTAAATATATAGTCTTTATTTTAAGCATTGTTACAGAAAAGTACCTATATTAAAGGAAGGCAAATCTCTTCCAGCAATGTTACACTTTTCTGTAAAGCACTTTGAGCAGCCACCAATTTGAAAAGTGATCTATTAAAAGTTATTAATGGGCCACAACTGCTGGGGAAAAAAATAATAAATAAAAAATAATAATAAATAAATAATGGATGTTATTACTATTATTACTATTACTATTATTTTTTACTACATGGCTGCATACTGTCATGTGGCCACATAAAACAATTTTCAGCTGGTAAATGTGCTATAACAGTGAATGTGAAAAATTTAGTACTGGCAAGAATTATAGTTTTAAACCATTCACACCACATATCTGAGCCTATATCTGTAAATGGCCGGCCTGTGGTTAATGAGCCCTGGCCCAAGCTTTCAGTTATTATAGTAACTTGGTAGTTAAATGCTGGTCTGCAATTATGTGCTCTGTTTAACATTACTGTGCATGGCAGCTACAACAAAGCTGATGTACCAAGATACAGACACAAGGGAGATTTTATACAGAGGTTTCAGCAGAACTCCTTTTCTTTCCTATAATAGAAAGTGGATCAGGAATAGCCAAAACAGTCTTCAACACAAGGGAAATGCAAAAATACTAAAAGACCAACAAACAGCCAGGCATCTTGACCACATAGTGCAATGCTTTTGCAGAGACACGCACTCGGTTCTGTCAACCACATGTCATGCCAGCGAACAGAAAGGAACTCAAATAAAACAAAAGCCTGGGGGGAAATGAGGGCACATCAACAGGCTTGACAACTCTTCAACCGACAAATCTTCTAATTTTGACTTTATATGAATAGCTATTCAGAAAAACTCTGCCTTAAACACTCACTCATTCTTGTGTGCAAGCAAGACTGTCCAACCTCAAAGGCATGTAGTGATTTATCAGCGCTTTTCACAACGTTCCTCGCATCTGGTTTCCCATTGATCTATTCGTTTCTACTCGTTTGCCTTATGTTGGGTTATGTGAAGGGTACGACAGAAAAAGCTTCCTTCATTCACGCTCCTATAAACTTCAATCTATACACAGCAGACGCTGTCCTCTGGAGTCCTCTGACATTTCACAGATTTATGTGGATTTATTAATGTGGATTTTCACAGTTAATTTCTACAATTTCTTAATAATTCAACTGTTGACTTATAAACCATTCATTCAGAGTGGTCTGACGTTTGCAAATTCATTTAAGATATGGTATCGAATTAGGAAAACACTAAAGCATCCAGAAACTAGTGTTTTAGCACCTTTTGCTTTCAATCATTCTTTCTATCCATCACAAACAGATAAGGCCTTTCTGCTGTGGAAGAGAAGAGAGACAGATACTTAAGAAAATGTGTACATTGATAATATTTTTAGTTCTTTTTCCCTACTAAGTTTCAAATTTGGACTGCCTTCATTCTATTTTTTTATATTATTTACAAATTCGCAGTTATGTTATGAACAACATTTCCAATTTTAAAACCTACACCCCCACTACAAACTTTTACATTCTTATGACCTCACATCCAGATAACAGAGGTTTGGTGTCATGGTTTGTGAACCAGTTTCAAGAAGCATATGCTCCATCTACCCAGAACCTAAAGGAGTCAAAAGGATTTTCTGAAACAGAGATATCCGATCACTGCTGGACAGAAGCTTTGCACAGTGCACAGTCATGTTCCATACATTCAAATTATCAGCTAATGCAGTACAAAGTAATACATAGACTGCATTACACTCAAAGTTACATTCTATATATATCCATCTGTATCTCCCCAGTGTGTTAAATGAAAGAGGGAACTCTGGTCATGAAATATAGGGGCTTATGGTCACTGCAAGACGATACAGCATGGCATAATAATAGCTAAAAAAATATTTTAATGGTATAGAACAATGAAATTGTACCCAAACCCATGAGATCTGTAGTACATTGCATATGGAGAACATAAGATATGAATGTGCTGGGAAGCCTGTTAGATTCTTAGATATTTAGAATCCCTTCCTTCTCTATCTAGACGACCAGCAAGGTCACACAAAGTTGGTTTGAAGTATAGTCAGGCATGAAACATGTAAATATTTACAACATGTATGAAAGTGCTGCTTATTTTATTCTTTCTTTCTGCTGGCACAGCTGAAGGGGTGGGTTGGAGTGGGTTTAGTTTCTTATTTTATTGATGTGATCTGATATGAACTGTGGGTTTTGGAGGAACTTGGACTTGTTTTTCTTTACAGTGGGGGTGGTAGGAACCAGGGGTCATAGCTATTTTATTTGCTATCCAAAACAAACAGTGAACCAACTTCTGTTTTTTTTTATTTGGAATGTTGATGAAGATAAAATACAGAAAAATCAGCAAAAAAAATAGGTTTTCTTTGGCTGCTATTGTGTCCTGCCAATCCCTGATCTCAAAACTGCTGTAAAACAATGTTTCATTGTAACACATTTGCAACCATTTAACGTAATAACTTCCTGTGATATTTGGTTCCAATCACCCCAGAATCTCTGTCACTGGAAAGCCACACTTTACATTAAACCACTCTGAATAATTTTAATTACATCTCAACTATTTAACCTGGAATGCTTACAAATCAGTTGCCTGCGATTTTGTTCTATGACATTTCTATGATAGGTATTTAGCTTAAACACTGTATTTTAAAAAACATGTGCAAACAGTGGCAAGAAAAAGTGGCTAATGATTTTTTTACTACCATTTCACACATTTATTTTCAGCATTACATATAAAAACTCACTGGCTGCTTGACTTTAATGGTCTTATTTTCAACAATACCTGAAATCCTACATTGTTTACTCACATCTACACACCAGCGGCTCTCTAGTTCAGGTGTGTTGGAAGCTGGAATGAAAATTTAATTGGGTGCCAAGTTGCAAAGTATTGTATCCAATGTTTTTTCTTCATCTACGCAAGATCACATGGCACTTGCGGGTATAACGATTAACAGGATTCTGAGGTCGTGCAACTTACGAGACAAACTTGCCCACTTCCACCTGGATGATGGGGTCCCGCAGCTGCACTTCCAGCAGCTGGGCGTCCGCTATGGTCTGCTCGCCTGTCTTGCTCGCATGAGGAGCAAATATTCGGAGCATTCCCATGTAGCTGCCCACCACTACCTTATCTGAAACAACAGACACGATAAAGTACACACTATACACATAGTACTTTCCTCTAATGTCAATGTGTGTGTGCATGTTTTTATACTCCCACTCACCATAACCACTGCCACTATTGTCCACATCACTGACGCACATGCAGCCCTGGTCAAACTCCTCTCCTTCACCCAGCACTGCTGACCACCAATCCCGTGCCTTGAACAGAGACATCTTGCAGCTATGTGGGAAGATAAAAAAGATTGAGCATTATTTTAAATATATTAAAAGCCAATAAGTCTGTAAAGTTGTTTTTCATGAATGAAACATTCCGGCCTAAAAGTATTGCTTAATTTGTTGGTTGTCTGCCTTCCTCGTCAGTGTCATCAGTTTTGTTTTCATTCACCAATATTCTCTTACTACAATACCCAGCACGCACTGCGCAGATACATCATACAGCCATTCAAAATTCACCCACAGTCATGAACACATAACGTAGGCACTGATCTGGCATTCCACCTTAAGCATCCGGCCCAAAGCGGTTGCTGTTTTTCAACCGTGCGGTCTCGTGGGGTGAGACATGATCTCATAACAAGAATATACATCAGGGAATGAAATGTTAAAGCTTTGGTGGTGCTGTACTACAGTGAAATCTGCCTTTTTACAAACCCCCTCACCAATTTAAAAAAAATAACCACACATTGACCATTTGACCACTAGGGGGCAGTGAGCACACTTGCCCAAAGAGGTGGGCATCCCTTTCTACAGCACCTAGGGAGCAGTTAGGGGGTTAAGTGTCTTGCTTAAGGTCCTGTCCACCATTTTTTAACAAAATAACCACACATTGATCATTTGACCACTAGGGGGCAGTGAGCACACTTGCCCATATCGGTGAGCAGCCCTATCTACAGGACGCCAGGAGCAGTTAGGGGGTTAGGTGTCTTGCTCAAAGTCCTGTATTTGTTGACAAAATAACCACACAATGACCATTTGACCACTAGGGGGCAGTGAGCACACTTGTCCATATCGGTGGGCAGCCCTATCTACAGGACCCCGGGAGCAGTTAGGGGGTTAGGTGTCTTGCTCAAGGTCCTGTCAACAAATTTGTTAACAAAATAACCACACATTGATCATTTGACCACTAGGGGGCAGTGAGCACACTTGCCCATATCGGTGAGCAGCCCTATCTACAGGACGCCAGGAGCAGTTAGGGGGTTAGGTGTCTTGCTCAAAGTCCTGTATTTGTTGACAAAATAACCACACAATGACCATTTGACCACTAGGGGGCAGTGGGCACACTTGCCCAGAGAGGTGGGCATCCCTATCTACTAGGGCTGTGTATTGGCCAGAACCTGGTGACATAATACTTATCATGACACAGCAGTCACGATTCAATATATCGTGATATACTGCGATACTGCAAGCAAAGTGATATACTGTGATTTTTTTAAATATTACTAATAAAACACACCACTATATAAACAGGTTTGCCAAAGCTTACAATAGCATTGCGTCCTTGTGCTGCTTGTTAATGTTGGAGTGGAGCTGAAAATGGTTTATCTAGGTTTAAACACAACACACAATGATTCACTGTCTGCCAGGAATCTGTGTATCGATACTGTGTTCTTGAGAATCGATACAGTATCATAAAATATAATACCCTAATATTCGAGATTTCAACATTTTCTTACACCCCTACTCTCTACAGCACCCGGTGTGCAGTTAGGGGATTAGGAGTCTTGCTCAAGGTCCTGTCCACCAATTTTTAACAAAATAACCACGCATTGACCATTTGACCCCTAGGGGACAGTGAGCACACTTGCCCAGAGCGGTGGGCAGCCCTATCTACAGCACCCGTGAGCAGTTAGGGGGTTAGGTGTCTTGCTCAAGGTCATGTCCTGTCGGTTCAGGGGATGGAAAAGGCGACCTTCCAACCATAAAGCTGGTTTACTAACCTGCAGCCACGACTGCCCCTAGACACAAATCTTTAACGTCCAGAGGACAAATGATAACACGAACAGCCACAGATAACTTCTCTAATCTTCTAAAGAATATACAGTATAGACCAGTATAACACAACAGCTTCTCTCTCACATCAGGGGTAATGTTTATTTTTACACTATGTATTGTGTTCACCGCACATACGACACACGTCTACACGCTTAATGTAAGATTTTAAATAAAAATGGACTTCTCTAAATTAGAGTTTCCCTATTCATTTACAAATTTCACACATGTTCATTATAATTGTACAAAGACTCAAATACTGTCCACATTCAAGATACATCATCAGACGTTTACTCTCCTAGTCTTTAAACCAGTAAATCTCAACCCACCGCACAAGACTACTGCAGCCCCGCCGACACAGGTAGTGGTTAAGCTTGAGGTCCACTAACAACTAACAACATTCAGGAGAGCTCTGTTTATGAAGGCCCTCTCAAAACCTGGTCTAAATGGTTTTTGTAACTGCGCGGTCTTATAGGCCTGCCTCCATGTTCTATCTGGCCCAGGTGATCCGTCTGGCCAAGTCGTTATCTCCAGGGTTTGGGGCAGCTTCCTTGGGGGTTCCTGGCATAAATGACGGGATTCATGGACCATAAACTTCTTGCAACCTTTGTATCTGAATCCAAATTTTTTACTCCAATCAGATTTGGATATCTCAGCGGTTCATGCTCATAAAGTGACCTGTATCTGTACGTACTGTGAATTAATCTGTCCCTGAAGCGGAATATGCACACGTCACCAACAATTAGCATATTTATTCATTGTATTAAAGAGCCGAAAGTGACTGCTCTGGAAGACAGAGCCACAGTTTACTGTACACACTCAGGTGAAAACTCACTGATAATGTGAATGTAAATGTTTGAAACTCATAGCAGGTGACATTCAGGTGACAGACTCTTATTTTCTCCCTTAGTCAAGAGTTAAAGAGCTAACTGCCCAGCTGTACTGCAATGACTACAGTGATCACAGACAGCCTGTGAACGTCATAGACAGACACCGATAGACTGAATCAGACTCTAAACATTAGCCATTTGTGGCTCTTTTACACTGTCCAGTCCATCTTCTGGATGTGAAACGTCAGCTACGGCAGAGAAAGTTTGAAGGCCAGGTGAGTGGGCGTGCTTATCCGAGCGGGCCAGACGTTTTGATTAACACTAAGCAGCCAATCACAGAACAGAAAAAATATAGTTTCAGTTAAAGGTAAATAGGCCTAACCAGCAGAGGGCTAGGACGCAAGATACAACACTCATCACTGTCCAAAGAAAAACATGTTATCTTCAAAACAGCAATTTCCCAGGAAAACTTTGAATGCAAACAGATCCAAACAGGTCTCTGGACAGCTTCATCTCTTAGTCCAAGTCTTTGACTTTAAGGCTTCACTCAAGGCCACACTCAAGTTCTGTCATCTAGAGCATCCCAGCATCCTCAGTGAGTGATCTGAAACAAGCTCCAGTGTGCTACTGACTGGACACTTGGCTTGCACTGCCCAATAGCAGACATGTCACATGACCGAGGATTTCATTAGGAGCCAAGCTGCTTTCCTAATTGCTGACTGCTGAGCAGGTGGAAGAGACAGCTAATCCAGCGGGCCCACAGCAGGGAAGAGAGAGAGAGAGAGAGAGAGAGAGAGAGAGAGAGAGAGAGAGAGAGAGAGAGAGAGAATGTAGACACTGGGAAGTCGGAAAGCTAGCACGGGGAGCAATACACTCATAAAAGTTTTGATGTCAGCTAAAACCATAACCGAGAACATATTGTAAAATAATGATAGTGATGCTAATTATCATAATGATAAATGTTGTCTTACTGGTCACCCCTACTTCTACACACATTAAGGTTTTATTAACCCTCCTATTATGTTATGGGTCAATTTCCTTTCCTTTTTCCTGAAATACTAGTTACTAGTATACTAATACTACTACTAATACTAATACTAGCCTCTCTAAAACAGCAGCAATACAGACGTATTTGTACTACTATTTATTGACCTGTAACATTATAGATGTATTTTTTAACATACTGGAATATATATATATATATATATATATATATATATATATATATATATATATATATATATATATATATATATATAGACAGAACAATTAACAGTACATTAACAGTCCAGTACTGCCTGTACATTGTCTTCAACATAGCACACCTCACCTGTCATGAAAATGTCTTTAACACTACTGCCATATCTTTCACCCCAGAGCACATACACATGAACATACATAATATAATTTCTACAACCCACTTATAATATGTACTGTGTTTTCCAGAGTATATTAATAAAAACAACTGCTAGAAAAGCCCAGTGTCCAACCTTTTGAACGCTGTAAATATATTTACAATGAGATTCACCGTTAGTCAGTTATGTATGTGCAGATAAGCTAGTTTACCCCAAAGCCAGAACTGCTGCACCATTTAAGGAGGAACCATTTAAGGTGGAACAGTAAATTCAAATAAGGAGCTAACTTCACCCACGTCTTTCTTCAGGTTTACGCTTAGTAACGGGTCCAAGAACACAATACCAACATTTATCCTGTAGGTAAATCTGAACAAATAAGCCGTTACTGTCGGGAAACGAACGTTTATGCGGTTTACAGACTCGCTCCCAGTGAAAACCCTAAACAGGAATATTTGTGGTTAACGCCGGTAAGCATCTTAAGTAAGTTAGTGAAGTAACGTTAAGCTAGTTAGCTAGCTAGGAGAGCTAGCTCAGTACCACCAGAGGCGAACCTACTGACCCACTTCACGCTCATTTCCAGCGAGTTGTTGGACTAAAACTACTCTTTTCTCGGCTGGTGTTGTTTAATTACCCCACAGAGGCGCGGTGTACCTGTACCTGAGGTTTGGAGAAGATGTCCTGAAGAGATATTTCACAGTTATTTAGATGCTCACATCTCCAGCCTGCACTACTGGCGTCCGCTCACAGCGCTGTTGTCATGGCACTGACACTAACGGTAAGCGAGAAACCGCAAAATAAAAGTCCCAGCTGAATATGAGTGTGTGTGTGTGTGTGTGTGTGTATATATATATATATATATACATAGGAGTCCCAAATTTTTTTAGTTTATTATATATATATATATATATATATATATATATATATATATATATATATATGTTATTTTTTACCTTTGTTTTTCCTTCCTATTCCCATTTTAATTTTAAAATTTAATTAAAAAAAGTTTTTTATTATTATTTTAGATACTCTATATTTTCTTATTGTTTCATGTGAGTGAACGGTCGTCAAAGCATTTCACTGCTGGTTGTACCATGTATGACTTTGTATATATGACAAATAAACTTTGATTTGATTTGATAGTAGTGGACAAAGACGATCTTCTACAAAGACATTCTTCACTTTCAACGTAAATGATTTTTTTTCAGTGTATGTTATTTTTTACTTTTGTTTTTCCTTCCTATTCCAATTTTAATTTTAGTTTTAAAATTTAATTTAAAAAAGATTTTTATTAACATTTCAGATACTGTATATTTTCTTATTGTTTCATGTGAGCGAAGAATCGTCAAAGCATTTCACTGCTGGTTGTACCGTGTATGACTTTGTATATATGACAAATAAACTTTGCAAGTTAATGTAAAGGAGTTTTATTCCATGTGATTTTGGAGCGATTCTATTGGTCCATTACTCTTTTTTTTTTACAGTATTTGAAGAGCAGCTGTTCACACGAGCAACAGTGTCTCAGGTATTTAAAAAGTATTCACATTCATTACTCAGGTAGAAATATAGATACTAAGGTTTAAAAATACTTCTGTAGAAGTTGAGGCATCAACTCAATCTTTTTATTCATACACTTTCCCAACATTTCCATGTACATGCTGTGCAACAAACCTTTTGCAGGAAGTTGAGTGCAGTGTTCTCCACAGGGCATCATCTTTTCTGATTGTTTTTTGCCTTTTTTTTTTACTTGCATCTAATTGCATTAGAGAAGAGCTGAGAAGTTGAGAAGAGCTGAACTACTCTGTGTAGCTCAGATAATTTGCTGGCTCCCAGTCAATACTCCAATCAGTACAAGGCAACATGTCAGCAGAAAGCTTTGGTGTACCCCCATCATATGAAACACACACATTAACAGCTGTTTATTCAGCAGCCTAGAAGTAGCTGTACACCTGTACTCACCCAGAGCGTCTCCAGCGGTGGAAAACAAAACAATATTAGCGCTTGTTGAGCGTCTGGCAGTGCTGATAAATGTTGCTTGTTGTATTGTGTTTACTCTTCCTTTCATTGGCTACCTGTCTTTAAATGACCTAACCAGCAACAGCACCTTCAACACGGTTAATCAGAGGTTAGAATACGCCGTCGGGGCAGCAGTGCTACTTCTTCATCCTCGCATGTTGGACTGATGGTAGACTTGACACTACAAAGTGGTATTAAGAGACAGGAGCTAGCTGGTTAGCATCAGCAGGTATCTCTGCAACACGATATATACGTGTCTTTGACATCATTGATGCTATTTTTATAATGTTTCGTTAATAAGTTTAGTTATAGCTGGAATGTTTTGCACCAAGTTGAGCACCAGTTGATCATCCTTTGAAGGGAGAGTTCCAACTTCTATAACTGGTTCACGCTATAGACTTCCAAAAATACATTGTACGAGGTTTAAGAACTTTTTTTATCCTTAGTGCAATTATGCTGTTAAATAAGAAGGCAAGGTAAAGGGTTTTTTTTTTGTTCGCTACTTCTTCGTGTCTGTTTTTTATTTATTAATTTTTTTATGTTTTTCTTTCTTTCTGGTTGCTTAGTGACTGACGGCAAACCAATTTTCTCTTTAAGAGACAATGATATAACCTAAACTGAACTGAGCTGAGTTCAGTTGTACCCACATTAACCTATACACTGCACTGGTGCCACACGATTGGCTGATTAGACTCATGTATAAATGAGTTGGTCTATAGGCATTTCTAATAAAGTGCCTAGTGAATGTAGATATAGTGAGTTTTTATTTTCTTAAATACTAACATACCATATACCAAAACTTATGTAACATAGAAACATTTATAAAAATAATAAATAAGAACAAAACAACAATCTAAAACAGTAGCTACTACCATGCAGTGAGCGTTTAATCCTAATAGCAGCAGATGCCTTATAACTGCAGTGGTCACAAATCACAAATTCAACATTCAAGCCAAAGACACAACAGCTGCTTATTGCTTTTTTTTATTACCGGCAAATTTAGGCAAGTCAAGAAAATTCAATTTCAAGATTCTGCACGAGCAATAAGCACTAGAACCATTTGAACTGTTGCAATGCTTAATTCATTTCCAGTCTACTCAGAACCATATAGGCTAAAGTCTGTACACCTGGCTAAAAGCTACATTTGGGCTGAAATCTGTACACCTGCTCAGAATCTAGCTGATAACACACACAGTTTCTGTCTAAGTGACGTGCCATGTGACCCTCCTGCCTGACGATTCCACCTTGGCAACGTCTTAGTAGCATAAATTACACTTCATGAAAACACTGCATGTAAGTTAACACATTTCTTCTCGAATATCAACATCTGTACGCCAAAGTTTAGGCCCCCAAAGGTGACACTGTTTGAACTGAAAAAGAAGCAAAAACAACCTCTCCAGCAAACTTTCTATAAGGTTACACAATGAAACTAAAGAAATAGTGACTGTGGCATGTGCACAAGGTTGGACACCATGTTAGTATGTATATATGTGCCAATGGAAAACTGTATTTACATTATTATAGTTAAATATGGAGAGTTCAATACATAGAACTCACATACTGTGAACCTCAAACACCACAAGTCCTGCATTGACGAAGGAGAGATGATAAAACGAGCCAATTCAGAAATCATTACCATAATGTAATGTATATAGTTATACCCCAAAATTTAAATACCAACAGCAACTGTGTGGAGAAATCTACTGCTCCAGGCTGTAAAGGTAGTGTCACCACTTTTCATATCCAACAAACTGAACTGTCAGTCATGTGTGGTTGATGTTCATCTTTAAATGAGGCTGAAGTTGCTTCCTACTGGCCAGCTCATGTATTAAATACATATGTTCATAGTACATATGTATTAAATACGTTCAACACTGAAGACACGAGCAGCTCCACCTGCAACAGTGACCTGTAAGTAGCAGCCATGCTGTGTGAGTGGATCACTGTGTGCAGGTTGAAGCAGATCATCTTAAACTGAAAGCTTCACAGAGACACCTTTAATCTACTTTATGTTCACGTGGAGATCGAAAACGAGTAGGTAGAGAAGGTAACGATAGCTTCTGACAAGCTTCAAGTCATTATCGTCAGCACAGCTACCATAGCTTGTAAAAATGATTGGA